>OU342742.1:317946037-318287074 GCA_910589775.1 Avena eriantha
GACATAACTTAGTGTTGTAATTGTAACTCGTAACCTATCTATATACGGCTTCGGGACCCAGCCTATTATATAAATGTTGGGAGGAGCAATTGGAGAGGTACAGAAGCTTGGAGAAATCTGTCCCACAATAATAAGACGACTTTGACTCCATTGTTTGTTTGATCAGCCGATGAAACCCCGAACGTTCTCTTTTTCACGAAACCCTAAGTCCATAACCATGGGCACTGCCGAGGTTATCCCTTGTCAGCGTGTGTATCGCCAAGGCCAAAGACAGTACCTAGAACCCAGAAGCACCGGCGCCACCAGCGGGGGAAGGCTGTCCAGAATCGGCCAAAAGAAATCCAAGTCACTAAAATCCATGAGGCCGCCGAGCAAATGGTTATATGCGTCCATCGAGAAGTTCCTCACCGGCGCCAAGGTGCACGCCACACAGTGGGACAAGAAGTTTGACGAACGGTGGAAGGTGCTTCTCCAAAACTAGGGCCTCAAGATCGACCTGCTCAAGACGAATATCATGGCGAAGAAGCGCAACATCGACCAGGTGATGGCGTGGTACATGGAGAAACGAGTTGTGATCTTGAATGGTATGACTATGCCAGACATGGCGACACCTGATGCGGGTACGCCGAATGTGACGCCGAACTCTGCCCAAGTTTCTTCTTCCTTCGTCCCTCCCTCGACGATGACTTCGTCCCACGGGTCGCCGAGCTCCACAACTAGGCACGCTTCTCCCACGATGACCTTCACAGCCAACAACGCTGCCATTTGATACCATCGCCAATTTTTTGCCACACATCATCTTTCCTATTTGCCGGACTGTGTACTTGGGCGAGACTATGACCTTTTTGTGGCGGGAAGAGCGTTTCTCAAACTTTGCACCGATTTCTTTTACCATGTGGGTCGAGCCTAGGGGTGACTAGGAGTTCGACAACCCCCCGGCCGAAAGTTCCCCCTATCTGGCGCTAAATAGCGTCGGATTTTGTCCTAGAGGCCTCCAATAGGTGGAGATGCTCTAAGATAAAGTATAATAGAGTTGACTCAACTGGCTATAAGCAATACTAGATTGGTAAAATCCTAGTTGGATGAGAGAGAAGTGAGGAGAGAGAAGAGAGCGGGCTCTCCACATATAGCTGGGCTACAGCACAATAATCGAAAAGTACAGCCCGCATGCAGCCGACTACTGGTGCTGTGGTGTAGCCCGAAACCGAGCTCAATCCAAAACACCAAAAAAGCGATTTCACTAAGCAAAAAGCCCTTCTCAACCCGTTTTCCACCCGAAGACCCAAGCCCCCGGAAACTGATTTCAACTAGTCTTCCTACTCAAATCTTGAAGGCCCATCCTCCTGAGTAAATCTTTCATGTTTAGTTGGCTCTAAAACACCTAAACCAGTATCCTGACAACATCTTGTAAGTTAACTCCTTGTCACGAATAAGCATTAAGGCAACCGTTTGGCCTACCCGGATCATGTCCCTCTCGAGTGTTATATCAAGGTGCGCTTAGGCAAGTCCCATTCTCAAAAAGGTGTATCACAATAAGTGAGTGGGCACTGATTGACATCGGTTTAATTCCAGTGTGCCTGCCGACGACGTTGCCCCTAAGGGCATCTCCACTAGTAGCGCTATATGTCAGCGATGTAACTCTAGTTTGGAGCGTGCTACGCTAGTATAGAGCATGCGCTGACGCCGCATCCTCGGCCAGATGCTTCATTTTGCAGTGCGCGCAGCTGCCCCAAAACATCTCCCTCACTTGGTGTTGCAAACTACAGCACACGATGCTGGCGCAAACAAAATTCACAATGAACTACTATGCCGATAAGATCAAAATGGAACGGAAAATCAAGAACAAATGGCTCTAAAATCTCCAAATGTCAATCTAGATAGCATAGTTAGACTCAATAACATAGTTCAAATACAAAGGACATTTCCACACAAACAAGTTCATCACAAATGAGCCTCAAGCATACACACACATCATCACTTGTCAACATCTTCATAGTCATTGTTATCTCCATTTTGTGCTCCTTCATCGGAGTCTTGGATGATAGGGTTGGTAGACGGCGCTGGATCAACTAAGGAGGCCATGAATCCCCCTGCGGTGCTCCCATGCCACCCATGCCACTCCTCCCATCCATGCTTCCAACTCCCATGCCTCCATAGCCTCCATATGCTCTCTGTGTTGCTCACATGCCTACATATGGTGTCGGTGGTGCTCCCATGCCTCCATATGGTGTTGGTGGTCTTCCCATGCCTTTGTAGCCTCCCACCGGTGCTCCCATGCCTCCATATGGTGCTGGTGGAGCTCGCATGCTTCCATATGGTGTTGGTGAAGCTCCCATGAATCCATAGCATCCAAGGCCACCCATGCCTCCATGGCCACCCAAAGGGCCTCCCATGCCACCCATTGCTCCATGCCACCCTGGTGCATTCATCCCATCATTTTGCCCTTTTAAGAAGTTTGCTAATTTTTTTTTGTCCAACACTTCATCGCTAGTAAGGTTGATGTACTCCTTTTTCGTTTCATCCATGTTGGAAGTCTCCATGAAAAAGAGCCTTCTCTCTTCTTCCACTAGACATTGATGGTCCTCATTTGCCAACTTCTTCTCCTCCAATGCCAACCTCCTCTCCTCGATGGACGCCAACCTCTCCTCCAATGCCACCCTTCATGCCTCGTCCTCGACCACCATGGTCCTAGCCAACTTCGTATCCTCGTTGTAGTCCATTGCTTTTGTTATGTCATCATCACCGGCCTTCCTTCCCTTCATATCTTTGGCGGCCTTCCTTCCAAGCACTGGTCTTTTTTTGTTGGCAACCGAGTGAGGAGTGGAGCTTCTCTTCTTATCCTCATCACCACTTGATGCACCATCATCTATGATAGTTACCTACGCGGTTACATGCATTGCCATTGATGGCACGTCCATCCCACGGGTCTTCCACTTCTCCTCATGCCCTAGCACATCATAGCAATGATGCAAGGTAAATGGCTTCCCAAGAATCTTCTTACCCTTCCTTTCCTTCTTTCCCACATCTTGGTACAAGACTTGACCCATGGTTAGCTATATTGTGAACAAAAGAGAGTAAATGAGTATTGTAGATCAACAAACATGTGCACATCACAACGAAATAGTAGGACAAAATAGAAAAACTTACCCTATCCACCTCATTGATGCCACTTGGGTTGATTTCATCAACATCTTTTTGCACACCCGCCAATTTTTGACAATCGGCGTTGAGGACCGACCAACGGGACCAAAAAGAGCGGTTGGTGCGCACATTTCCACTAGTATTGTTTGCATCAACGTACTCCGTCATTCTCATCCAATATGTGTCTCTACTTTGGTCCGTGCCAAGCGACGGATCCATGCCAATTTTCAACCAAGTCTTGCAAAGAAACTGATCCTCCTCAATTGTTAACACCCAGATTTTTAATCCCAGATGCCTATTATGCCATACCTCGCAATCCTAGGATTACCATTTTTGCGAGACATAATAGATTGGATATCATAGTACATCATCCATTATAAACCATAATAAGGTTTTACACAAATAAAGGATCTCATGATCCAGTCTAAATACAAATAAGCAGTGGAATAATAAAGCATAGTAGCAGGCTCCATCTTCATGGTCATAGGCAATGCTGACGATGGGAGATGATCCTAGTTGTCGTAGTCGTCCTATTGTCCATCTTCCTGATAGTCCTCCTCATAGTCTGGCCACGGGAATAGCCAGGGACAAAGCCATGAGTACTCTTTAAGTACTCACAAACTATCACCAACAAGTAAGGTAATTCTAGTAGGAATCTTAAGCTCTAGGTTTATTTTGCAAAAATCCAGATTTATCTTAACCTGAGTTCATAAGTAAAGAAAGCTAATTTAATGTTCTAAAATCACTTTAAGTGGGAACCTAGTTTTCATATTCACAACCCTGTTGTGGTCAAGTCAAAGTCACAAATCATTTCACAAGTCATTTTGAAAACATCTGACGACGGAACAGTATGGCCACTCCAACTGTCCATGACTGTGGACGCGGCTATTCGAATAGTTTGACACTCTGCAGAGGTGGTACACTTTCACCACAAAATTCGATACATCCGTCAGGGATAACACTGAATCAATCATACTTAGTATGCAGATAATCAATCATAACCTTTCAATTACACATTCTAGTATAGGCACCTCCCCTATAAGTTTGGCCTCCCAACCATGGCTATCTGCCATCCTGGGCACTGCATAGGTGTACAATCATCAAGAGGTAGCCTGAGCTCAAACCTCTCCCGCGAGGGAACCCATACTAATGCATATAAACTTCTGGCTAAGCCCTACCCAATTCAGGAATTGTGGTTTTATGGTAAAATTGGAATGGTATCGCATCCGAGCCCAACCATCAGTTTTTATAATATGGCTAAGGCTCATGCCTTAACATTTTCATGATCAAATCCTTTGTGTTCCTCAACACATGTCAAAACATCTCAATAGAATGAATCATCATTCCAAGGTTTTCATAATCACTTTCACCAAGTATTCCCATCTACAGTGATCAAGTTTTATACTTAGCACTAGCCACTAGGGTTAAGAGTGTTCACTAATGAGGGGTGCTAATCTTCAATCTCATGCCATTGAATGCCATCTAAGTATAGGCCTAGTTATATACTCTTTATGCTATCTACACTACTTTTCCAATACTCACAAAGCAGTAACTAAAAGTAAAGAACTTTGGTAAGGTAAAAAGAATAAAGCTTGCAAGTAAAACTTGGGATTGGTATAAATCAAAGGTATATAACCAAAGCATGCCTAATGCATCTTTCTTTGGTTAATACTTGCAAGTGTTAGCTTGTAAGGGTCTAGCTTGCTTAGTAATGATGGCTTGCCTTGATTGGTGCAGTGATTGAAGTTTTCCTCCTCTTCTTCGGGGTAGAACTCCTCCTCCTCGTATCCTTGGTCGGTACTATCGTCTATAAAGGAATACATGGTACACAATCACCAAACAATACTTAATTACTTCTATGTAGCACACTAAGTCTCACACTTGATGATCTAGCATCATCACAAACATCACATGAATTAAAGAACTAGTTTTATTCATTTTATTTTAGAAAAGTAATTTCTACTCATTGAAATTAATTAAGATTTGATATTCTCCAAATAGAATGTGGGATCATGTGGACACATGTCATCACCACATATTCTAATACTTGGGAATGTGATTTAAAGTGTTGGTCACATTTTATAAAGTTTAAGATTATTATTTAATAGATTTAAAGTGAGTAGAAATGCCCTATATTTTGGTACTATTCCAATGTCACTACATGCAAACCTAAATATTTTTACATAGTCAGATAGATATTGTCAAATGAGATTTTTGAGAGTTGGAATCAACTCAAAAGCTATTATGGTTGATTTTTGAAAAATGTTTAAAGTTGCAAAAGTCTATGTTTGTTATTTTTGCCATAGATTAAGTCTAACTCCAAATGATTTAAATCCAATGGGCTTCGATAGATAATTTAATTACCTTTCCAGTAAAATTTGAATCATGCAATTTGGTTCAGTGAAACTCTCTGAATTGATTTTTGAATCTATGGACAGAAACTAGCTTAAACTAAAATGGAAAAACAATTATTCGAATTTCCAGGCCAGCGCGGGAAGTTAAACGGGCCGGCCCAACTGCACTGCACAGCACAGTAGGCTGCTGACAGATGGGGTCCACCAGTCAGCGAGACTAACTAAACGAAATGGTATCTTTCAACCAGAGCCCTACGATCTAATTCCAATCCAATGGTCGTGGTTCATCATCGACGATGAACAGCTCCGGCGAGGAATCAGCCCTAACGCGGCGGTGGGGGTCTGGCGGGGCTCACCCGGGCTCCAGCTAGGGTCGGCGACGGGGGCGATTGACATGGTAGACGACGGCGAGGTGAGACGCGATCATGGTATGGCTTGGGTGGTCAAAATCGATGGTGCCCTTCTCCTCCAGCCGCGGCGGACTCCGGTGCAATTCCGGTGCGGTGGTGCTCGCCTTGCTCCAGGGAGAAGTGGGGCAGTGGATGTGGGGAGTGGGGAGTGGATTGGTGTGGAGAATGGACGCGGGGGTGGCCTCCTTTTATAGTGCGGCGAGGAGACTGAGCGGTGCGGGCGCGAGCTCGACGATGGCGTGGCAAGAGGCGGCTAGAGGCGTGGCTTAGGTAGGTGGACAGTGCGGTGCTCCCTGGTGGTTCTCACGGGCATAATGGAGAGGCGTGGGGTGGCGTGGTTCGGTCGGAAGCGTGCGGTGCTCCGCGCGGGTGCAGAAGTGTTTACGGCAGCTTGCGGCAGCTGCGGGTCGAGCGGCGGCAAACGGGGTTGTCTGCTAGGGTGTTGTGATCATGGAGAGCGTGCGCGTGCGCGTTGAGGGCAAGGCGCCGTCTGGGCGAGCTGGCGTGTTCTAGACATGGCGCAGAGAGGCGGGGTGCGGCGTAGCTAGGGTGGTCCAGGGCTCGGCTGGCATCTAGGCTGGGACAAGGGGTGGCGGTGGACTGAGGCGTGCTTCCTGGACATCGTGGGAGAGGGCGGCGGTGTCTGCTGTGAGCCGACCATGGTCGGCCGGCGATGACGACAAATGGGCGGTGCTCCACTGTGCAAACGGCAAAGGGGGATGCTGGTCTAGGGCTTGGTTAGACAGGGGAGTGAAGTGGAGACCAAATGGTCGAGGATTACTATGCACAATAGTGAAGTTAGGCAAAGTGTTAATCTGTGTAGTTAAGGTGTTTGATGATATGGCCACATGAAACTTACTTTGGAATTTTTGATTCAAATTTTTTGAGTGATCTTAAGTTAAGCTTGAGAGTCTATGTTTGCTTGCAGAGGTCAAGGGGAATTGATTAGGTAGGTTTTTGAGAAAGTGGGATCTTAACACATACACTTGATTTAATTTTCAAATGTCCATTAATTAGATTTGAAAGATGTTTTTGTAAGTTTGTAAAGTGGGCCTTGATACACTTTTACTTGGTCTAGCAAGGGGTGAAAAGAAGTAGAAATATTTCTGTTAGAAATCTTCTTCTAGGAACACACAAAGTGACCTAGTGGTTGATTTTGGTCAAAATGACCATTTGCTTTATTTATTCATATTTGATTTCTTTTGATTTTGTTTGTAATTGGTCTATGTAGCACCCAGGTAAAACCACTACAAGAAAATCGATGTGTTTTTGTTTTGTGCATCATCATGACCGCATGCTCATGTCATCATGCCACATTTCATTTGAGCATTGTCATCATCATGCATATGTTTGTCTAAAACTAATTTACTAAAAGCCCTATTTTGTTTTCTACATTGATCCCCTCTCTTTTATTTCAAATCAAAGCCCTGGTCTCTTCCGGATATTTTGTTTCTCTAAAAGATATTTGCAGAAGTGTTTAGAATCAAAAATAAATAAATAAATAAATAAACCTATTTTGTTAGTGGGGCGGCAGCCCAGTCGGCTAGTCCTAGAGGCCCAACCAACAGGCCACCTACCACCCCAACCTGAAACCCTAAATCCTATCTACCCTAGCATCACACACCCCATCCGCCGCCGCCGAGTACACGCACACCCACACGGTGCACCACACACGGTGTTGCCCCGCACTCCACAGCGCACGCACTCATGTGCAACGGTCCTGACCCGGCCCCACCTCCCCGAGCCCGCTCCCCTCGTCGCTCACCTACCCCGCAGAGAACGCCCGAACCCCGCTCGTCCTCCCTCGTCTCTCACCTACCGCATCCGCCGCCACCTACGCCCTCAACTCCTATTCGATACACGCCGCCTCGAGGACCCTACGACGCGATCCCCTCGCCTCGCTTCGCCGCCTCCTTCCGCCACACGCTGCCCTTGCTCTGGCCGCTGCCACGCGCCGCCAGTGCCGCGGCAGAGGGCCTCCACGAGCCGCTACCCCGCCCCGGCCTCGACCAGTCGTTGTCCGCTGCCGCGCATGCCCATCCCTGTGACCCCGCCGGAGAGCTGAACCTCCTCGTCGTTTCCCCTGTCACGATCCCCGCCCGGCCACTACTGCCTTTCTCCGCACCGGACCCCGCTGCATCGCTGTCCTCTACGAACTCCTCGTTGACCCGCGTGCTGCTGCCACTCGGTTCCTCTCCGCGCCAGCCCCAGCATGCCGCCTCTATTGCCAGTCCCCATCGGCCCGGCCTCACCGACCCGTCCCCGCTCGCTGGAGACCGCCGCCTCGCGCTCTACCTCGCCCTGTCGGCCCCTCTGCAACACCGCCTGTAACCTTGCACATACTCGCCACGCGAGGATGCTGCACTCTTTTCTTTAGAGGTTAATCATGTTGGTGGTCATCTCCTGTCGTGTATCCCCCTACGGTTCCTGTGTGGGTTCCGTGGAGTAAAATGCTTATCTGATCCGTGTTGTTGATGTTTGGTGGTGAGGAGGTAGAGTACAGATGATGTGAGTGGTGTGTGCAAACTCGAAGGCCGTTGATGCCGGACCTCCAAGACACTCGAGGAACCACCGAACCTGTCTCCTACACCTAATCCGAGTTAACCATGCCAGGAACCCGCGGTGACCCCGACACCGAATCGGAGCATCATGACCTCCTTCTTGGAACATCAATACCTGAAGAACAAGCCCTGAACCCCCGATCCGGAGGATCTGAAGACCGGGCCGAACCCCTAGAATCCCAAGATCGTCGGAACTCTATGTGTGACCCCTACCTAACCTGACCCTATTTTATAAATTGCTATATATAATTGTTGCATATAAACTGTCATATTCACATACATATTCATTTGGTTGGGGGTACTTTGTCGATTCACCTCATAATTAAATATGGGGACCATATGCGGGCAAATCTAGCCTTATATTGACCCCATTTAAATTGGTGTAGCAAAATTGTGCCATGTGTTATCTTGTTAAGACAACATTTAAATTGTGGGGTATCTAAACAACATGAACCACATAATTAATTGTCGGGACCCTGGTTCCGCTTAATATTATCTAATTGCATCTCATCTTTCCCATGTCATGCATCATATCATGAACATGCCCGATCTTCTATTGTAGTATTAAATAGTGCATCCGGTGTTTCTTTTAGTGTTTTGGTTCTTCGCGGATTAGGCCGTTGAGTGGGTGCGAGTATCGACAAGTCCTTCGGATAGGTATCTTCAGCAATGTTTCCCGGGCGAGGAATCTCCCCCTTTCTACCTATTTTGCATTTATAGTCTTTACTTCCTTCCTGTTGATCTACTGCTATCCGTGTTGTGATAGCACCATTTATATTCCCTGCAGCCTCTATATTGCCTTGGACACATCCTATTACCTGTTGTTTGATAGACAGTCGGCCTTGCGAGTCGTAGTTGCTTGCTCAGTTGCTTCTTCGTGTCGTTGTCGTTCTACCATTGTTGGAAGGTTGACACATGCTTAATGGTGGAGATGCTTAAGGGTGGAGATGATCATGGCTTTAATTACAACTTGATATTAAAATGCTGGGAATAAATATAACTAATGCAGAGGCATCGATGGGCAATAGATGTTATTTGGTTCTTCCACGCTCACTTGTGTCCCGTAGGCCCCGAGTACTTGATACCTATTCCTTGACTATTCGCACTATCCACATACGGGAGAATCTATGAATATCCCTTTGCCTGAGCTTGATTCACACTTTATTTCTTGGGGCCACAAGTAGTTTGGGGCTTTATTACAATATTGTACTTATGCCATGCTTTACTGCTTTATTTATGATTGTGCATGGAGCACCTGTACTGTTTTGGAATGTGGAATTTTTCGCGGTATCGACAAGCCTAGTCACACTTTTGGGTTCCCAGTCATTTATAGCCATTATCACAAACCCTAGGTCCGTCTCAGAGCCAGCCAACTTCGTTGATTTATGAATCCTGTGAATGCTTTGTCATGAGGCCTCGTTGCATTTTATTTGGTTCTTCCCGAGGTTGATCGTGTGTGTGTTGCTATTTGTGCACCCCTGTAGGGTAAAACTTTCTGACAGCCGTGTCCGCGGTTATGGACGACTTGGAGCACAGTATCTCTATCATAGACAACTATAACTAAAGTAGTGCTATAAATTTGACTTTGACATGTCTAGTAATCAGATTCACTACAACAGAATGAGTAAATAAAAGTGCCAACAACTTCTGGTTTTGGGAGGTCTCATGCTATCTATATCTGACTATTAAGTGTTGCAACTATAATGGAATGTATAAAACTACCAACTGTGTGAGTTCCTTGGTTTGAGTTCCTCGTTTGGTCTCGAGGGGGAATACCAGGATGGGTATGATTGGTGTTGGTATAAGGTTGGTTCCGAATAGGTCTTTCTTATCTCTCTCTAATAGCCGACAGTTTATCGAGTCTCGATAGGTTGTTTAGTGCATGCTTCGCTGCCTCTTCAGTCCACCATACCTATGTAGGCGAGAGCCGCCAAATTCTAGTCTCGTTGTGTACTGGCCTCAGTACTGACCGCTCCCTTTTTCCTTTGCCCTTTGTCGGCACCCCTTTTGTTTAACAGGTTTAAATTCGATGTTGTTTGCAGGGTTACACTTCCGGCTTGGTTTGGGCAGGGTTATGGACGCCATTGGTTATTCTTCAGGGCTCTTAGCTCAATTTGCATCTTATCCGTACTCAGATGTTCTATCGTTTTCAATGTGATTTGGATCTTTGTATTATATATCTGTATTCTTGACTCATGGAGTCGTTGTTGTATATATATGTTCTATGGGTTCCATCGTGGACTATTGTGTAATGATATTACTTCATTTTCCACCCGCACGCAAGTGCCTGGTGGGCATCTTTGAATCGTTTCTATGCGGGTTTGGCAGGAATCGCTAAAACTTGCATAGGGCTGATTCGAGGGTGTTATAGTATAGATGATGTTGTGTTCATCTTTAAACCATTTCACATCATTTAGAACAATCAAGCATGGAATTTTCAAACAATCACACATTAATGCAAAGCTAACATGCACTCATATTCAAATTATTAACAAAAGTTTTTGTTAACCCTAATTTGGGGTGATTAGAACTTGATAATCTTGATTAGGGTTTTTGGGATGGTACAAACCTTCCCTCCTAAAACAAAATCTCATCCCAAGATTTAAGAAAAACTAGGAAATAAAGAGATCTAGAAACTCAGTCCTAATATAATCTTCTTGCTCCCAGGTAGCTTCTTCTTTAGTATGGTTGCTCCATTGGATCTTGAGAAACTTGATACTCATGGTCCTGGTGGTTCTGAAGGCTTCTTCCAAGATACAGATGGGTACTTCATGATAGGTCAGATCCTTATTGATATCTATGGCTCGGTGATCGATGTTCTTGAAAACTTTGGTCTTCTCCGAAACTTCTAGGCATTTGCGATGTAACGAGATATGAAACACATCATGGATGGCTGACATCTCCTCTGGCAGTTCTAGTTGATAAGATACTTCTCCTGGGCGATTCAGAATCTTGAAGGGTCCAATATATATGGGGGCTAACATTCCTTTCAGTTGAAAACGTTGCATTCCCTTCAAAAGGTGGCACTTTGAGATACACAAAATCTCCGACATTGAAGGTCGGGTCTCGACGTCTCTTGTCAGCATAACTCTTCTGTCTGGATTGGGCGGTCTTGAGGTGCTCAGGGACTTTGTGAACCTTATCTTCGGCTTCTCGTAGGATGTCGGGTCCGAAAATCTGACTCTCTCCTACTTGCAACCAATTCAAGGGGGTACGACACTTTCTTCCATACAGTAATTCAAATGAGGCCATTTGGAAAGTGGCTTGATAACTGTTGTTGTATGAGAATTCTGCGAAAGACAGACAATCTTCCCATTTTGATCCATACTCTAGAACACAAGCTCTCAACATATCTTCTAAGATTTGGTTGACTCTTTCAATTTGTCCATCGGTCTGCGGGTGATAAGCTGTGCTGAAATTCAACGTGATTCCCAATCCTTCTTGGCCTTTCTCCCAAAATCTTGAGGTAAACTGGGTTCCTCGATCTAATACTATGGTCTTGGGGGTTCCATGCAAACTGACGGTTCTAGCAATGTACAACTCTGGTAGCTTTGAACTCTGGTAGGTTGTCTTGACAGGTATAAAATGGGCTACCTTGGACAATCTATCAACTATGACCCAAATAGAGTCATTTCCCCTACTAGAAGTAGGCAAACCGGTGATAAAGTCCATTCCGACGGAATCCCATTTGCATTCTAGAATCTGCAATGGTTGCAAAAGTCATGTGGGTCTCTGATGTGACGCTTTGACTCTTTGACAGATATCGCACTTGGCGATGTAACTTCCGATTTCTCTCTTCATCATCTGCCACCAAAATTGCTCCTTCAGATCCTGATACATCTTTGTTCCTTCGGGGTGGATAGAATAAAGAGTATCATGAGCTTCTTGCATGATAACTTGCATCAGCTCGGATCTGCTGGCACACAGATACGTCCTTTGTACCACAAAACTCCGTCTTCATCTTTGGTGAATCTGGGTACCTTTACTGTACCGATGCGACGCTTGATTCCGTCAATACTTGCATTTCCCTTCTGGGCTTCCTTGATCTGATTGATCAACGTGGGTTGAAGTTCTATGCTAGCCAAAAATCTTTTGCTAACTAGCTCTGTTCTAAACTGCTCCAACTCTTCATGCAAACTTGGCTGGGTTTCTTTGATCATGGTGTTTAATCTACACGGCAATCTACTAAGAGCATTCGCTGCCACAGTGGCTTTGCCGAGATGATAGTGAATGTCAAGGTCATAATCCTTGATTAACTCTATCCATCTCCTTTGCCTCATATTCAGCTCCTTCTGAGTGAAAATATACTTCAGGCTCTTGTCATCCGAATAAATCTCATAGCGGTTACCCATAAGGTAATGACGCCATGTCTTCGATGCTAAAACTACAGCTGCTAACTCAAGATCATAGGTAGGGTAGTTTTGCTCATGTTGCTTCAGTTGTCGGGATAGATATGCTATGACTTTTCCTTCTTTCATCAACACACATCCGAGACCAATGTTGCATGCATCACAATACACATCAAAAAGCTTCTTGATATCCGGCATAATCAAGATTGGGGCTGAAATCAATCTCTTCTTGAGTACTTTGGAATTTTTTATTCAAATTTTTTCAGTGATGTTAAGTTAAGCTTGAGAGTCTATGTTTGCTTGTAGAGGTCAAGGGGAATTGATTAGGTAGGTTTTTGAGAAAGTGGGATCTTAACACATACACTTGATTTAATTTTCAAATGTCCATTAATTAGATTTGAAAGATGTTTTTGTAAGTTTGTAAAGTGGGCCTTAATACACTTTTACTTGGTCTAGCAAGGGGTGAAAATAAGTAGCAATATTTCTGTTAGAAATCTTCTTCTAGGAACACACAAAGTGACCTAGTGGTTGATTTTGGTCAAAATGACCATTTGCTTTATTTATTCGTATTTGATTTCTTTTTCTTTTGATTTTGTTTGTAATTGGTCTATGTAGGTCCCCGGTAAAACCACTACTAGAAAATCGATGTGTTTTTGTTTTGTGCATCATCATGACCGCATGCTCATGTCATCATGCCACATTTCATTTGAGCATTGTCATCATCATGCATATGTTTGTCTAAAACTAATTTACTAAAAGCCCTATTTTGTTTTCTACATTAATCCCCTCTCTTTTATTTCAAATCAAAGCCCTGGTCTCTTCCGGATATTTTGTTTCTCTAAAAGATATTTGCAAAAGTGTTTAGAATCAAAAATACATAAATAAATAAAACCTATTTCGTTAGTGGGGAGGCAGCCCAGTCGGCCAGTCCTAGAGGCCCAACCAACAGGCCACCTACCACCCCAACCTGAAACCCTAAATCCTATCTACCCTAGCATCACACACCCCATCCGCCGCTGCCGAGTACACGCACACCCACACGGTGCACCACACACGGTGTTGCCCCGCACTCCACAGTGCACGCACTCACGTGGAACGGTCCTGACCTGGCCCCACCTCCCCGAGCCCGCTCCCCTCGTCGCTCACCTACCCCGCAGAGAACGCCCGAACCCCGCTCGGCCTCCCTCGTCTCTCACCTACCGCATCCGCCGCCACCTACGCCCTCAACTCCCATTCGATCCACGCCGCCTCGAGGACCCTACGACGCGATCCCCTCGCCTCGCTTCGCCGCCTCCTGCCGCCACACGCTGCCCCTGCTCTGGCCGCTACCGCGCGCCGCCAGTGCCGCGGCAGAGGGCCTCCACGAGCCGCTACCCCGTCCCGGCCTCGACCAATCGTTGTCCGCTGCCGCGCATGCCCATCCCTGCGACCCCGCCGGAGCCCTAGACGTCCTCGCCGTTTCCCCTGTCATGATCCCCGCCCGGCCACTGCTGCCTTTCTCCACACCGGATCCCGCTGCATCGTTGTCCTCTGTGAGGTCCTCGTTGAGCCGCGTGCTGCTGCCACTCGGTTCCTCTCCGTGCCAGCCCCAGCGTGCCGCCTCTATCGCCAGTCCTCGTCGGCCCGACCTCACCGACATGTCTCTGCTCGCTGGAGACCGCCGCCTCGCGCTCTACCTCGCCCTGCCGGCCCCTCTACAACATCGCCCGCACCCTTGCACATACTCGCCACGCGAGGCTGCTGCGCTCTTTTCTTCAGAGGTTAATCGTGTTGGTGGTCATCTCCTGTCGTGTATCCCCCTACGGTTCCTGTGTGGGTTTCGTGGAGTAAAATGCTTACCTGATCCGTGTTGTTGATGTTTGGTGGTGAGGAGGTAGAGTATAGATGATGTGAGTGATGTGTGCAAACTAGAAGGCCGTTGATGCGGGACCTCCAAGACACTCGAGGAACCACCGAACCCGTCTCCTACACCTAATCCGAGCGAACCATGCCAGGAACCCGCGGTGACCCCGACACCAGATCGGAGCATCATGACCTCCTTCTTGAAAAATCAAGACCCGAAGAACAAGCCCTGAACCCCCGATCCGGAGGATCTGAAGACCGAACCGAACCCCCGGAATCCCAAGATCGTCGGAACCCTATGTGTGACCCCTACCTAACCTTACCCTATTTTATAAATTGCTATATACAATTGTTGCATATAAACTGTCATATTCGCATACATATTCATTTGGTTGGGGGTACTTTGTCGATTCACCTCATAATTAAATATGGGGACCATATGCGGGCAAATCTAGCCTTATATTGACCCCATTTAAATTGGTGTAGAAAACTCGTGCCATGTGTTATCTTGTTAAGACAACATTTAAATTGTGGGGTATCTAAACAACATGAACCACATAATTAATTGTCGGGACCCCGGTTCCGCTTAATATTATCTAATTGCATCACATCTTTGCCATGTCATGAATCATATCATGAACATGCCCGATCTTCTATTGTAGTATTAAATAGTTCATCCGGTGTTTCTTTTAGTATTTTGGTTCTTCGCAGATTAGGCCGTTGAGTGGGTGCGAGTTTCGACAAGTCCTTCGGATATGTATCTTCAGCAATGTTTCCCAGGCGAGCAATCTCCCCCTTTCTACCTATTTTGCATTTATAGTCTTTACATCCTTCCTGTTGATCTATTGCTATCCGTGTTGCGATGCTTTAGTTTCTGTGCACCATTTATATTCCCTGCAGCCTCTATATTGCCTTGGACACATCCTATTGCCTGTTGTTTGATAGACAGTCGGCCTTGCGAGTCATAGTTGCTTGCTCAGTTGCTTCTTCGTGTCGTTGTCGTTCTACCGTTGTTGCAAGGTTGACACATGCTTAATGGTGGAGATGCTTAAGGGTGGAGATGATCATGGCTTTAATTACAACTTGATATTAAAATGCTAGGAATATATATAACTAATGCAGAGGCATCGGTGGGCAATATATGTTATTTGGTTCTTCCACGCTCACTTGTGTCCCGTAGGCCCCGAGTACTTGATACCTATTCCTTGACTATTCGCACTATCCACAGACGGGAGAATCTATGAATCTCCCTTTGCCTGAGCTTGATTCATACTTTATTTCTTGGGGCCACAAGTAGTTTGGGGCTTTATTACAATCTTGTACTTATGCCATGCTTTACTGCTTTATTTACGATTGTGCATGGAGCACCTATACTATTTTGGAATGTGGAATGTTTTCGCGGTATCGACAAGCCCAGTCACACTTTTGGGTTCCCAGTCGTTTACAGCCATTATCACAAACCCTGGGTCCGTCTTAGAGCCAGCCAACTTCGTTGATTTATGAATCCTGGGAATGCTTTGTCGTGAGGCCTGGTTGCGTTTTATTTGGTTCCTCCCGAGGTTAATCGTGTGTGTGTTGCTATTTGTGCACCCCTGTAGGGTAAAACTTTCTGAAAGCCGTGTCCGCGGTTATGGACGACTTGGAGCACAGTATCTCTATCATAGACAACTATAACTAAAGTTGTGCTATAAATTTGACTTTGACATGTCTAGTAATCAGATTCATTACAACAGAATGAGTAAATAAAAGTGCCAACAACTGCTGGTTTTGGGAGGTCTCATGCTATCTATATCTGACTAGTAAGTGCTGCAACAATAATGGAATGAATAAAACTGCCAACTGTGTGAGTTCCTTGGTTTGAGTTCCTCGTTTGGTCTCGAGGGGGAATACCAGGATGGGTATGATTGGTGTTGGTACAAGGTTGGTTCCGAATAGGTCTTTCTTATCTCTCTCTAATAGCCGACAGTTTATCGAGTCTCTATAGGTTGTTTAGTGCATGCTTCGCTACCGCTTCAATCCACCATACCTATATAGGCGAGAGCTGCCGAATTCTAGCCTCGCTGTGTACTGGCCTCAGTACTGACCGCTCCCTTTTTCCTTTGCCCTTTGTCGGCACCCCTTTTGTTTAACAGGTTTAAGTTCGACGTCGTTAGCAGGGTTCCACTTCCGGCTTGGCCTGAGCAGGGTTATGGACGCCATTGGTTATTCTTCAGGGCTCTTAGCTCAATTTTCATCTTATCCGTACTCAGATGTTCTATCGTTTTAAAGTGATTTGGATCTTTGTATTATATATCTGTATTCTTGACTCATGGAGTCGTTGTTGTATATATATGTTCTATGGGTTCCATCGTGGACTATTGTGTAATGATATTACTTTGTTTCCACCCGCACGCAAGTGCCTGGTGGGCATCTTTGAATCGTTTCTATGCGGGTTTGGCGGGAATCGCTAAAACTTGCATAGGGCCGATTCGAGGGTGTTACAGTCTAGATGATGTAGTATTCATCTTTAAACCATTTCACATCGTTTAGAATAATCGAGCATGGCATTTTCAAACAATCACACATTAATGCAAAGCTAACATGCACTCATATTCAAATTATTAACAAAAGTTTTTGTTAACCCTAATTTGGGGTGATTAGAACTTGATAATCTTGATTAGAGTTTTTGGGATGGTACAAACCTTCCCTCCTAAAAAAAATCGCATCCCAAGATTTAAGAAAAACTAGGAACTAAAGAGATCTAGAAACTCGGTCCTAATATAATCTTCTCGCTCCCAGGTAGCTTCTTCTTCAGTATGGTTGCTCCATTGGATCTTGAGAAACTTGATACTCCTGGTCCTGGTGGTTCTGAAGGCTTCTTCCAAGATACAGATGGGTACTTCACGATACGTCAGATCCTTATTGATATCTATGGCTCGGTGATCGATGTTCTTGAAAACTTCGGTCTTCTCCGGAACTTCTAGGCATTTGCGATGTAACGAGATATGAAACACATCATGGATGGCTGACATCTCCTCTGGCAGTGCTAGTTGATAAGATACTTCTCCTCGGCGATTCAGAATCTTGAAGGGTCCAATGTATATGGGGGCTAACATTCCTTTCAATTGAAAACATTGCATTCCCTTCAAAAGGTGGCACTTTGAGATACACAAATTATCCGACATTGAAGGTCGGGTCTCGACGTCTCTTGTCAGCATAACTCTTCTGTCTAGATTGGGCGGTCTTGAGGTGCTCAGGGACTTTGTGAACCTTATCTTCGGCTTCTCGTAGGATGTCGGGTCCGAAAATCTGACTCTCTCCTACTTGCGACCAATTCAAGGGGGTACGACACTTTCTTCCATACAGAAATTCAAATGGGGCAATTTCCAAACTGGCTTGATAACTGTTGTTGTATGAGAATTCTGCGAAAGACAGACAATCTTCCCATGTTGATCCATACTCTAGAACACAAGCTCTCAACATATCTTCTAAGATTTGGTTGACTCTTTCAATTTGTCCATCGGTCTGTGGGTGATAAGCTGTGCTGAAATTCAACTTGGTTCCCAATCCTTCTTGGACTTTCTGCCAAAATCTTGAGGTAAACTGGGTTCCTCGATCTGATACTATGTCCTTGGGGGTTCCAGGCAAACTGACGATTCTAGCAATGTACAACTCTGGTAGCTTTGAACTCTGGTAGGTTGTCTTGACAGGTATAAAGTGGGCTACCTTGGACAATCTATCAACTATGACCCAAATAGAGTCATTTCCCCTACTAGAAGTAGGCAAACCGGTGATAAAGTCCATACCGACGGAATCCCATTTCCATTCTGGAATTTGGAATGGTTGCAAAAGTCATGTGGGTCTCTGATGTTCTGCTTTGACTCTCTGACAGATATCGCACTTGACGATGTAGCTTCCGATTTCTCTCTTCATCCTGTGCCACCAAAATTGCTCCTTCAGATCCTGATACATCTTTGTTCCTTCGGGGTGGATAGAATAAAGAGTATCATGAGCTTCCTGCATGATAACTTGCGTCATCTCGGAATCTGCTGGCACACAAATATGTCCTTTGTACCACAAAACTCCATCTTCATCTTTGGTGAATCTGGGTACCTTTACTATACCGATATGACGCTTGATTCTGTCGATACTTGCATTTCCCTTCTGGGCTTCCTTGATCTGATTGGTCAACGTGGGTTGAAGTTCTATGCTAGCCAAAAATCCTTTGCTAACTAGCTGGGTTTCTTTGATCATGGTGTTTAATCTACACGGCAATCTACTAAGAGCATCCGCTGCCACACTGGCTTTGCTGGGATGATAGTGCATGTCAAGGTCATAATCCTTGATTAACTCTATCCATCTCCTTTGCCTCATATTCAGCTCCTTCTGAGTGAAAATATACTTCAGGCTCTTGTGATCCGAATAAATCTCATAGCGGTTACCCATAAGGTAATGACGCCATGTCTTCGATGCTAAAACTATAGCTGCTAACTCAAGATCATAGGTAGGGTAGTTTTGCTCATGTTGCTTCAGTTGTCGGGACAGATATGCTATGACTTTTCCTTCTTTCATCAACACACATCCGAGACCAATCTTGGATGCATCACAATACACATCAAAAGGCTTCTTGATATTCGGCATAATCAAGATTGGGGCTGAAATCAATCTCTTCTTGAGTTCTTGAAAACTCGCTTCACATTTGTCCGTCCATTCGAACTTCTTATCTTTCTTCAACACTTGGGTCGTTGGTCTTGCGATGCTCGAAAATCCTTCAACAAACTTGCGGTAGTATCCCGCTAATCCGAGAAATGCACGGACGTGGGTTTGAGTGGTTAGGGCTTTCCATGCTTCAACATCTTTGATCTTGGTGGGATCGACAGCGACTCCTCCTGCTGACACAATATGTCCTAGGAATCCTACTTCCTTCAACCAGAACTCACATTTTCTAAACTTGGCATACAATTGATGTTCTCCAAGGGTTTCAAGGATGGTTCTCAGGTGTAGCTCATGGTCTTATTCTGACTTGGAATAGATCAGAATGTTATCGATAAAAACAACGACAAACTTATCCAGGAAGTTCATAAAAATCTTATTCATGAGATTCATGAAATAAGTGGGGGCATTGGTTAATCCAAAAGACATGACAGTATAATCATACAATCCATATCTGGTGGTAAAGGCGGTCTTTGGAATATCCGTTGCACGAATCTTGAGTTGATGATAACTAGTTCTAAGATCAATCTTAGAAAACACTCTAGCACCAGTCAACTGGTCAAACAGATCCTCAATCTTGGGCAATGGGTACTTGTTCTTGATGGTGACGTCATTCAGCTTCCGGTAATCCGTGCACAAATGGTTACCTCCATCTTTCTTATCCACAAACAGAATAGGCGATCTCCATGGTGATGCGCTTGGTTTCTTCAGCTCCACTAATTCAGATGGGTTCATACTATAAGGTCTATGTGCTATGGGTCCAGTTCCAGGAATTAGTTCAATGATGAACTCGATATCCCGATCTGGGGGCATATCGGGCAATTCATCTAGGAATACGTTGGGGTATTCACAGACTACTCTGACTTGGTCTAGGGTTGGTTGGGCTAGAATCTTGTTGCACTTGAATTGACGGGGCAAGGTTTCAGATACATGCTCTATTGATACTCCAGAGCTACTAGTCATGGTTATGGCTTTCTTGGCACAGTCGATTAATCCTTTATGTTTCGACATCCAACCATTCCTAGTACTACTTCCAAACCTTTGGTTCCAAGTAATATTAGATTGGCATAAAAATCTATTCCATGGATTCTGATAGGTACAGCCTTGCAAATTTTTCTAGCTTTGGTGGTTGAACCAGGTATTTGAACTATCATAACATGCTTCAATTTGGTTGGTTGAATCTTACTAGTGCATGCAAATTCTTTGGTAGCAAACAAGTGCGATGCTCCAGAATCAAACAACACTCTTGCAACTACTGAATTAACAGAAAACATACCCAGCACGACATCTGGCGCTTCCTAGGCTTCTTCAGCATTCATGTGGAACAGACGATCGTTGCGGTTGAGCGAATTCCCTGGGGCAAATCTCCTTCCAGGATGAACATGGCATTGTTGCTGAGCGGGTGCATTTACATTGGGGGCTGCTGCAAGCTTCTTGGGACACTCATTTGAGTAGTGACCCTTGACTCCACATTCAAAGGAAGTAATCTGGGCCTTGTCTTTGGTCGAAATAGGCACAACATTGCTTCTAGTCCTTGGGGCAGTATTGTTGTTGTTGTTGCTGTTGGACTTGGGCGGTGCACGGTTGAAATTGTTGGAGTTGCCGGGGTTGTTGTTGTGGTTTCCTCTAGACTTCAAGTTTCCTCCGCTACGATTGGGGTAGCTTGGACGGGACATAGGGGTATGTTGTTTCTTGGGACATATCCTGCTGATGGGTTGGGGCGATACATCTGGTAATTCTTGGATCCACTCTGGTGCATCATTCAGCGCTTGCGATTACCATTGGCTTGGTTGATATTCCCTTCCATCTGGATGGCAGAGTCTACAAGCTCTTCGAGATCTTCAAATCGGATGTTGACTAGAACAGTCTGCATTTCGTCATGCAATCCATTCAGGAACCTTTCCTTCTTCTTGGCTTCGGTGTTGATCTCATCAGGGGCATATCTAGCTAGGGACAGAAATTTGTCACGGTACTCAACTATTGTCATCCTCCCTTGCTTCAGTTCTCTGAACTCATCTCTCATCCGAGTGACTAAACCTTGCGGCACATGGGTGCGGCTGAACTTGATCTTGAAGGCTTCCCAAGTCATGACATGACCGTTGTTCATGGTACATGTGCTATTCCACCAGGCTCTTGCATCTCCTACCAAATAGTGGGTGGAAAACAGTACTTTCTCGTTTGCTTCAACTCCTGCTACTTCCAGGTTGTTTTCCATAGTTTGCAGCCAGTCATTAGCATATAAAGGGTCTTCAGACTTACTAAAGATAGGGGGATTGGTATTATGAAAGTTCTTGAGTTTGGATCCATGGTGATCCTGATTTCCATGACCTTGATTATTTTGGGCCATCTGAGCTATCTGTTGAAGAGTGGCTAGGTTGGCTTGGCGTTCTGCTCTACTAGCTTCACGGTCAGAAACTAGTATCTGGAAAATCTGCAGCATCGGGTCCTGAGATGAGCTGCTTCCTCCGGGTTTCCACGAGTCATCTGAAGATTGATATAGATAATGAGATAAGAGGGAAATTTCTAAGGATCATGGTTTTGTTTCAAAAGCTTTAAACTTTGAGTTTGACTCAGGTTTTGTAAACTAACACTCCTTCTCATTCATTCAAGCACACCATACAAACACACACCACACACAATTGGAAAACATATGGTTTTAAGAACCATTCTATGAAACTGCGATATAGTGGGACCGATACAACTCATTCCTACGTTAGTGATCAAGTGCATCTAGTCATCATCGATGAATTCAGAATCATCATCATCCATGTGGAACTCCATGGCATCATCCTCCAGGTAGTTGTTGTCATCACTTAGGTAAGAGTAAAGATCTCTGATACGTCCAAAACGTATCTACTTTCTCGAACACTTTTGCTATTGTTTCTCCTCTAAACTTGTGTGATTTGGATGCAACTAACGCGGACTAACCCTGTTTTCAGCATAATTGCCTTGGTGTCTACTTTTGTGCAGAAAATCAACTATCAGGAAAAATCCCGGAAAATATGCCAAAAATCATATTTCACCAGAAGACTCCCGGAGCCAGAATACGAGACGGAGGGGGGCTAGGCCCAGACCACACCACCTGGCCGTGCGGGCAAGCCCAGGCCACGCCAGGGGGTGGTCTGGCCGCCCCAGACTCCCCTAGGTTTCCCTCTTCGCCTACCAGTTGCCTTCTGACCTAAAAACTCAGGGGGTTCGACATTTTTCCAGAAGGAGTTCCGCTCCGCCGCCACCACCAGATTCCACAAAACAGCACCAGAAACTCCGTTTTGGCACCCTACCTGGACGGGGAATTGGAGGAGATCATCGCCATCATCATCACCATCGCCTCTCCATCGACCATCCATGTTTCCCCCATCTATGAGTGAGTAATCCCCCGATGTAGGCTATGGGGATGGTAGGTATTGGATGAGATCGTTCATGTAATGGCATCAGATTGTTAGGGCATGGTGCCTAGTATCTTTTATTAGTGCTTTATGACTTTGTTGCGACTTGTTATGCTTAATGCTTGTCACTAGGTCCCGAGTGCCATGATTTCAGATCTGAACATGTTATTGATTCATTATGATAGTATTTTTTTGGTCTTATCTATAAGTTGTATACACACATTGTTGTCCAGAACCAATGGCCCCGATGTGACAGAAATCGGGATAACCGGAGGGAATGGCTTTGATGTGAGGATCACATGTGTTCACAGAGTGTTAATGCTTTGCTCTGGTGCTCTATTAAAAGGCGCACCTTAATTGCAAGTAGTTCCCTTGAGGCCCCGCTACAAACGGGCAGGCAAGACAAAAGATGTTGTGCAAGTTCCCATTGCGAGCATGTATGACTATATATGGAACACATGCCTAGGATTATTGTCAACACCCGGATTTTTAATCCCAGATGCCTGTTATGCCATACCTCGCAATCCCAGGATTACCATTTTTGTGAGACGTAACGGATTGGATATCACAGTACATCATCCATTACAAACCATACATAAGGTCTTACACAAATAAGTATCTCATGATCCAGTCTTAATACAACAAGCAGCGGAAATAAAAGATAAGCGTAGCGGTGGCGTCCATCTTCAGGGACACAGGCAATGCTGACGAAGGAAGATAGTCCTAGTTATCATAGCCGTCCTGCTGACCATCATCTTGATAGTCTCCTTCATAGTCTGGCCATGATAATAGCCAGGGACAAAAGCCATGAGTACTCTTTAAGTACTCGCAAACTACCACTAACAATTATCATAATTTTAAAGTTAAAGTGCTAACTCTATGTTTAACTATAAAGTTAAGTTTGAAACCTAAGCTGAGTTCTGAAGCAAAGAAAGATAAAGTAAAATTCTAGAATCACTTAAGTTGGGAAGCTAGTGTCATAAACACAACCCTGTTTTGGTCAAGTCAAGATTCATCATTCATTTCATAAGTTATTTAGAAAATATCTAACAACGAAACAATATGGCCATTCCAACTGTCCATAACCGCGGACGCGGCTATTCGAATAGTTTGACAGTCTGCAGAGGTGGTACACTTTCACCACAAGATTCGATACATCTGTTAGGGATAACCCTGAATCATCATACTTAGTATGCAGATAATCAAACATAACCTTCCCTTTATACACCCTAGTCTAAGCACCTCTCCTATGAGCATGGCCTCCCAACCATGGCCATCTATCATCTTGGGCACTGCATAGGTGGACATCATGAGAGGTAGCCTCAGCTCAAACCTCTCCCGCGAGGGAACTAATACTAATGCATATAAATTTCCAGCTAAGCCTTACCCAATTCAGGTAGTGTGGTTGTACGGTAAATTTGGAATGGTATCGCATCTGAATCCAACCATCAGTTTTATAAAAGGGTTAAGGCTCATGCCTCACCATTTTCATCATCATCAACCATTTTTGTTTCTCAACACATGTCAAAACATCTCAATATAAGTACTCATCATTCCAAGGTTTTCATAATTCATTTTCACCCAAGTGTTCCCATCTAAAGTGACTCAAGGTTTGATCTACTCTAAACTACTAAGTTAAGAGTGTTCACTAAGGTAGAAAAGATGGGTTCAATCTCATGCCATAGAATGACATCTAAAGCTTAGCTAAATAGGTCAAGTTTTATACTTTTTATGCTACCTTCAAAACAAGTAAACAACTTTGTGTAAACTAAGGGAGGTAAAACCTGTAAATAATACTTGCGGTACTAATAGTCAAAGGGGTGTGATCAAAGCATGCCTAAGGCATCTCTGCTAAAACATCTAGTTTGATCCTAGCTTGCTAAGCACTAACTTGCAAGTGTTAGCTTGCATTGTTAATGGTGGCTTGCACTTGGATGGTGCTAGCTTGCTAATAGTAGCTTGCCTTGGGTAGTGAAGTGGTTTAAGTTTTCTTCTGCTTCTTCTTGGTAGAACTCCTCCTCCTCGAAAGCTTGGTCAGTACTATTGTCTATAAATACATACGGAGTACACAATCACCAAACAATACTTAACTAGGCTAAATAACATTCTAAAACACACATTTGATGATCTATTATCATCACAAGCATCCCAAGTTTAAATCACTAGTTTCATCTTGTTAATTTAGAAAAGTAATTTCTACTCATTGAAAAATTAACTAAGATTTAATATTCACCACTTAAAATATGGGATCATGTTGACACATGTCATCACCACATATTCTAACATGTGGGAATGAGATTTAAAGGTTGGCTCAATATTATTTTGGTTTAAGTTTATTATTTAATGATTTAAAGTGACTAGAAATGCCTATATAGCATTATTTTGGTACTAGTCCAAAGTCACTGCATGTAAACCTTAATATTATTACATATTCTGATAGATATGATGAAATGTGATTTTTGAGAGTTGGAATCAACTCCAAACCTATCTTAGTTGATTTTATAAAAATGTTGCCAGTTGCAAAAGCTTTTGTTTTGTTATTTTTACTAGGAGAGATTTATAACTCTAATTGGATTAAACCCAACGGGCTTGGATAGATCACTTAAATACCTTTCAGGAAAAATTGGTTTCATGCAATTTGGATTTGTAAAACTCCCAGAATTGAATTTTAAACTAGTGGACAGAAACTAGATTCAACTTAAAAAGAATAATCCAATTTTGAAAGGGTGGGCTAGCGCGGGAACGAACATGGGCCAGCCCAGTGGCGCTCCGCGGCGCGGGGCTCAGCTGACAGGGGGTCCCACTGGTCAGCGGCACTTAACACGCGAAACGGTACGCGCGCTGTGGGCCGTAGGATTAGAAGGAGGATCTACGGCTGAGGTGCGTCGTCGACGACGAACGGCTCACCGGCGAGAGTTTGCCCTAGCGGCTCAGTGGGGGTCTACCGGCGACGTACCAGGGCTCCAGCGATGACGGCGAGGAAGGGCAAATGAACTGGAAGACGACGGCGAGGCGAGGCGCAGTTGCGGCTGAGCTTGGGGTGCCCTAAATCGCAAGCGCCCTTCTCCTCCTGATGCGGCGGCTCCGGCTCCAATTCCTGCGAGGCAGAGCTCGAGCGGCATCGGCAGGAGGGGTGAAAGGATCAGTGAGAGGTGGGGAGTGAGTGGGTGTGGAGAAATGGTGTTGGGGAGGCCGGCTTATATAGGCCCGACGGTGAGACCGAACGGTGTGGTCAGGCGTCTCCGGTGAGGGCAGCACAGGGGGCTAGTGGCGTGGCTCGAGTTAGGGGACGGTGGCCTGTCTCCCTATGGTGTGCTGAGGCTTAAATGCGCGGCAGGGCGAGCTCTGTGCTGGTCGGGCGTGTCACGCGCTCTAGGCGGCATAGGCGGTGGGTCCGACGGCGAGTGGTGGCTGGGGTGCGTTGGGCGGCCAGCGGGGGTGTCTAGGGTCTTCCCTAGGTCATGGCGGATTGGTAGGCGTGGGCTGCGGCCGAGGGGCGGTCTGTGCACGCGGGGACAGAGCATGCTCTACGGGCGGCGTCCGTCGGCATGGTCGACCAGCTCTGGGCGCGGCGGTTCCTGGCCGTTATGCTCTCTGTCTCTGGGCTGGGGCTGGTTGGACGATGGCGGTGGACCACTGGCTAGCTTGTAGACATGGCGAGAGAGGGGGAAGCGGTCTGCTGCTGCGAGTGCATGGTTGGCTGGCGAGCAGTGGCTCGGCATGGCAGTGCAGTGCAGCTAGGAGGTAGGGGATGTGCTGGTGTTGGTCTGGTTAGGCTTGAGCGAGACAAGAGTGATCAAAGCACTCCAATTTCTAGACAAGATCAAGCCCAAAACAGTGATAATTAGGCCACTTTGATCTTGCCCACAAAGTGTTTGATGAAATGGCCGAAAGAGAAAAACTTTTGAATTTAGAGTTCAAATTTTTTGAGTGAGCTACACTGGTACTAGGTAGTCTCTGGTTGCAAGGGTTTTGAAAGTGGAGCTCAAATAGATGGTTTTTGAAATAGGGGTGATCTATGCATATGCATTGGATTCAATTTTCACATGCCAATTAAAATATGTAAAAGAATGTTTTTAGCAGATCAAAAGGTGGGCCTTGGTACCTCATAATGTGTACTAGCAAGGGGTGCAAAGATCACGAATTGTTTCTGTTAAGAAATGAGTGCTAGGAACACTCAAAGTAGTGTAGTGGATTAGAATGGCCAAAATGACCATTCCTCCTTTTTAAATATTTTTGATTTGATTTTCTTTGGAAAAAGTTTAGGAATGATGTAGATGATGTTTAAATCACCTAAGAATCATTTTACAACCAAAGAATCACAGAACCATGGCAATTCAAATCAATTCCTATTTTAAATGCACATACACATGAATGCTTTCATTTTTAATTTGGAAAAGTTTTTGTTAACCCCAAATTTGATGATTTAGATCTTGATAAGCTTGGATTGAAGTCTTGGGATGTTACAAACCTTCCCCCTTAAACAAAATCTCGTCCCGAGATTTACAAAGAAAAACTAGGAACTAAAGAGATCTGGGAACTCTGTCCTGATGTAATCTTCTCGCTCCCAAGTTGCCTCCTCCTCTGTATGGTTGCTCCACTGAATCTTGAGAAACTTGATACTCCTGGTCCTGGTGGTTCTATAGGCTTCTTCTAAGATACGTATGGGTACTTCTCTATAGGTCAAGTCCTTGTTGATTTCCACCACTCTGTGATCGATGTTCTGGAAAACTTCGGTCTTCTCGGGCAGTTCCAAACACTTGCGAAGTAACGAGATATGGAACACATTGTCGATGGCTGACATATCTTCAGGCAGTTCCAGTTGATACGATACTTCTCCTCGACGGTTCAGAATCTTGAAGGGCCTGATATATCTGGGGGCTAACTTTCCTTTTAGACTAAAGCGTTGAGTTCCTTTCAATGGCGAAACCTTGAGATACACAAAATCTCCTACATTGAAAGTCAGGTCTCTCCTTCTCTTGTCTGCATAACTCTTCTGTCTGGATTCGGCGGTCTTGAGGTGCTCACGGACTTTGTGAACTTTCTCTTCTGCTTCTCAGAGAATGTCGGGTCCAAAGACCGACTGTCTCCTAATTGCGACCAATTCAAAGGGGTACGACACTTTCTTACATACAGGAATTCAAATGGTGCCATCTGCAAACTAGCTTGATAACTATGTTATATGAGAATTCTGCGAAAGGCGGGCAGTATTCCCATTTTGATCCGTATTCCAACACACAAGCTCTAGGCATATCCTCTAGGATCTGGTTGACTCTCTCAGTCTGTCCATCAGTTTGCGGATGATACGCTGTGCTGAAGTTCAACTTGGTTCCTAATCCTTCCTGAACTTTCTGCCAAAATCTTGAGGTAAACTGGGTTCCTCGATCTGATACTATGGTCTTGGGGGTTCCATGCAGACTAACAATCCTGGAAATGTACAGTTCTGCTAGCTTCGCACTCTGGTAAGTTGTCTTGACATGTATAAAGTGGGCTACCTTGGACAGTCTATCAACTATCCTAGATTGAGTCATTTCCCCTACTAGAGGTAGGCAAACCGGTGATAAAGTCCATTACGACAGAATCCCATTTCCATTCCAGAATCTACAGTGGTTGCAACAATCCTGCAGGTCTCTGATGCTCTGCTTTGACTCTTTGACAGATGTCACATTTGGCGATGTAGATTCCGATTTCTCTCTTCATCTTGTGCCACCAAAATTGCTCTTTCAAATCCTGATACATCTTTGTTCCTCCGGGGTGGATAGAATAAAGAGTATCATGAGCTTCCTTCATGCTAACTTCCTTCAGCTCCGAATCTGCTGGCACACAGATACGTCCTTTGTACCACAGTACACCTTCTTCGTCTTCAATGAATCCAGGTACTTTTCCTATACCAATACGACGTTTGATTCCGTCGGTACTTTCATTCCCCTTCTGGGCTTCCTTGATTTGGCTAATCATAGTGGGTTGAAGTTCAATGCTAGCTAAGAATCCTTTGCTCACTAATGCAGTCCTGAACTGCTCCAACTCTTCATACAAACTTGGTTGCTTCTCCATGATCATGGTGTTTAGCCTACACGGCAATCTGCTAAGAGCATCCGCTACCACATTGTCTTTGCCAGGGTGATAGTGAATGTCAAGATCATAATCCTTGATTAACTCTATCCACCTCCTTTGCCTCATATTCAGCTCTTTCTGAGTGAAGATATATTTTAAGCTCTTGTGATATGAGTAAATCTCACAGCGATTACCCATCAGATAATGACGCCATGTCTTCAATTCTAGAACCACCGCTTCTAGCTCAAGATCATGGGTCAGATAGTTCTGCTCATGCTGCTTCAGTTGTCTAGACAAATACGCGATAACTTTGCCTTCTTGCATCAATACACACCCTAGACCAATCTTGGATGCGTCACAATACACATCAAACAGCTTCTTGATGTCTGTCATGACCAATATTGGGGCTGATATCAATCTCTTCTTCAGCTCCTGGAAACTTGCTTCACATTTTCTGTCCATTCAAACTTCTTGTCCTTTTTCAACAATTGGGTCATGGGTCGGGCGATGCTCGAGAATCCTTCTACGAACTTGCGGTAATATCACGCTAATCCGAGAAATGCACGGACTTGGGTTTGAGTGGTTGGGGCTTCCCATTCTTCGACATCTTTGATCTTGGCGAGATCCACAGAGACTCCTTCGGTAGACACAATATTTCCTAGGAATCCTACTGCTTTCAGCCAAAACTCACACTTGCTGAACTTGGCATATAATTGATGCTCTCTTAGGGTTTCTAGGATAACTCTCAGATGTTGCTCATGCTCTTCTTCTGACTTGGAGTAGATAAGAATGTCGTCGATGAACACAACTAAAAACTTATCTAGGAAATTCATAAAGATCTTATTCATGAGATTCATGAAATAAGCAGGGGCATTGGTTAATCCAAAAGACATAACCGTATACTCGTATAAACCATAGCGAGTAGTAAAGGCGGTCTTCGGAATATCCGTTGCACGAATCTTAAGTTGGTGATAACCAGTCCTAAGATCAATCTTTGTGAATACCTGAGCTCCGGTCAACTGATCAAATAGATCCTCTATCTTTGGCAAGGGGTACTTGTTCTTGATGGTGACGTCATTCAATTTTATGTAATCTGTGCACAGACAGTTGCCTCCATCTTTCTTGTCGACGAATAACACTGGTGATCTCCATGGCGATGCGCTTGGTTGAACCAAGCCTTTCTCTAACATGGCATCCAACTGCTTCTTCAGTTCCACTAACTCTGAGGGGTTCATGCTATAGGGTCTTTGAGCTATAGGTCCGGTTCCGGGGATTAGTTCGATAATGAACTCAATATCCCTATCCAGGGGGATACCTGGCAATTCATCTGGGAATACATCGGGGTATTCACAGACTACTCTGACTTGGTCAATGGTGGGAAGGGCTACACTCTTGTTGCACTTGAATTGACGGGGTAAGGTTTTAGAGATATGTTCTACTGTGACTCCAAAACTACTGGTCATGGTGATGGCTTTCTTAGCACAGCCTATCAGTCCTTTATGCCTTGACATCCAGTCCATACCTCGTACTACTTCCAATCCTTTGGTTCCAAGTACAATTAGGTTGGCATAAAAATCTATCCCATGTATTCTGATAGGTACAGCTTTGCAAATTTTTCTAGCTTTGGTTGTTGAACCGGGGATTTGAACTATCATGACATGCTTCAGGTTGGTTGGGTGAATCTTACTAGTGCATGCAAATTCTTCGGTGACAAATGAATGTGATGCTCCAGAATCAAACAACACTCTTGCTAAAACTGAGTTGACAGAAAACATACCCAGCACTACATATGGCGCTTCCTTGGCTTCTTCTGCGTTCATGTGGAAGAGATGGCCATTGTGGTTGTGAGGGTTCCCTGGGGCAAATCTCCTTCCTGGTTGAACACGACGCTACTGCTGAGCTGGGGCATTCACATTGGCATTGGCTGCAGTCTTCTTGGGACACTCGTCAGAGTAGTGACCCTTTACTCCACACTCGAAACAAGTGATCTGGGACTTGTCCTTGACTGCGATAGGCACAGCATTGCTGCCAGTTCTGGGTGCAGTGTTGTTGTTGTTGTTGCTGTTGTTCTTGGGAGGTGCACGGTTGAAATTGTTGGCATTACCGGAGTTGTGACTGTTTCCTCCGGACTTCACATTGCCTCCGCTATGGTAGGGGTAGCTTGGGCGAGACATTGGGGGTCGGTTGTTCATGGGTGCATATCCTGGTGAAGGGTTGGGACGGTACTTCTGGTGACTACTGGATCCAGACGGCTGCATCATACGACGCTTGTGGTTGTCGTTTGCCTGGTTAATCTTCCCTTCCATCTGAATGGCAGAGTCGACTAGCTCTTCGAGATCCTGGAAACGGATGTTGACGAGGACAGTCTGCATTTCATCATGTAGTCCGTTCAAGAATCTCTCCTTCTTCTTGGCCTCCGTGTTGATCACATCAGGTGCATATCTGGCAAGTGACAGGAATCTGTCATGGTACTCCACCACAGTCATTCTTCCTTGCTTCAATTCGCGGAACTCATCTCTCATTCTGTTGACTAGTCCCTACGGCATGTGGGTGCGGCTGAACTTGACTTTGAAAGCATCCCATGTCATTGATACATTGCAAATGTATCTATAATTTTTGATGTTCCATGCTTGGTTTTATCTACTTTCTTTTGTTTTGTTCCAACTTTGGAGTACTTCTCTTGTGATTTCTTGGACTAACCTATTAACAAGAGCCATACTGCCAGTTGCCTGTTTTCTGCTGTTTTTGGTTCCAGAAAGTCAGAAAATGAATATTCTCGGAATTGGATGGGACAAAAGCCAAAGTTGATATTTTACCGGAAGACTCACAGAGCCAGAATATGAGACGGAGGAGGGCCAGGTCCTGGCAACACCATGTGGTGGCGCGGGCTAGCCCTGGCCGCACCACCAGGTGGTGTGGGACCCCTGGCCGCCCACCGACCCTGCCTCTTCGCCTATAAGAAGCCTCTCGATGCATAAACCCTAAATAATCAAGCCTCCATCAACGAAAAGTTCCACAGCGCCTCCGTCACCGAAGGGGAGATTTAGGGGACAGAGAGTCTCTGTTATGGCACTCTGCCGGGATGGGGAAGTGCCCCGGAGCCATCTCCATCGATCTCCACCGCCATCTCCATCACCATTGCTGATTCCCATGATGAGGAGGGAGTAGTTCTCTCTCGAGGCTAAGGGTTCTACCGGTAGCTATGTGTTCATCTCTCTCTCTATGCATGATCTTATTGTGATCATGAGCTTGTAATCTATAGATCTACCTTGCTACTCAAGTGCTTTAATGAATCTCAGCTCTCCCCATGTGCGTGAAAGTGACAGCGTGCTCACCATGGTGGCACTTAGGCTAGAGATTACAAATACTTTTTATGAGTTATATTTGGAGTTGGATGTCTTTATGAAATTGTGGTGTTTGTTGGACTCATCTAGTACTCAAGGTGACAGTGTGGGGTTTTCTATATGGGAAAGATGGACTTTGAGGAGTGCTGTTATAGTCCTACCATCGATTAGAGTGTTCAACCGGAGAGTAGTTAAGAGTAGTATCATAAACAAGGATATATTTATGAGAGAGTGTTCACTAGTGAAAGTATGATCCCTAGGCCTTGTTTCTAAGCATTGATACACCGTTTGCTACTAGATCTGTTACATGTTTGCTTGCTACCATCTTTATTTCAGTTTGCTTTTAGTCTCTTCCACGCCATCAAGTTATTTTCTAGCACCGTTACCACTTATAATTATCCATACCACTTGTATTTCACTATCTCTTCGCCGAACTAGTGCACCTATACACCTGACAAGTGTATTGGGTGTGTTGGGGACACAAGAGACTTCCTGTATCTTGATTGCAGGGTTGCTTGAGAGGGGATACCTTTGACCACTTCCTCCCTGAGTTCGATAAACCTTGGGTGATCCACTTAAGGGAAAACTTGCTGCTGTTCTACAAACCTCTGCACTTGGAGGCCCAACAACTGTCTAGAAGAATAGAAGTGCGTAGACATCAGTCATCACTTAGCCATGGTTCATGTTGCGGATGCTATTCCACCAAGCTCTGGCATCTCCCGCCAGATAGTGGGTATCGAAGAGAACTTTCTCATTTTCATCAACTCTTGCAACTTCTTAGTTGTTTTCCATGGTCTGTAACCAGTCATCAGCATCTAGTGGGTTTTCAGAGGTGCTAAAGATTGGAGGATTGGTGTTCTGAAAGTTTTTGAGTTTGGATCCCTGGTGATCTTGATTTCCATGCCCTTGGTTGTTGAGAGCCATCTGGGCGATCTGTTGAAGTGTTGCTAAGTTGTCTTGGTGTTCTGCCCTGCTTGCTTCCCGGTCGGCGATGAGATTCTGCAAGATCTGCAGCATTGGGTCTTGCGACGAGCTGCTCCCTCCTTGGTTTCCATGAGTCATCTGAAGATTGAGATGGATATAGAGGTAAGAGGGAAATTCTACGGTTCATGGTTTTGGGTTTTCAAAGCTAAAACTTTGAGTTAGACTCAGGTTTTGAAACTAACTCCATTTTCATTCATGCAAGCAAGCACACGATACAACACACACCACAACAATCAAAAGGGAAAACAGATGGTTTGAAGAACCATTCTGCAAGCTACGATACAGTGAGATCGATACATCTCATGCTACGATAGTGCTCTAGTGCCCTACTCATTGTCGATGAATTCGGAGTCATCATCGTCAGTGTAGAAGTCCACGGCATCCTCCGCCAGAAAATCATCATTGCTGAGGTAAGGATCCATGTCTCCTTGGATGTCTTCACCCTCATCTTCTTCTTCCTTGGCGGCAAGCTGAGTTTCCTGCTCCTTGACGGTCTTCTCGAGGTCAGCCACCTTCTTGCAAAGACAGGCGATGGTGCGATCCTTCTTGGCATGCTGGCGACGAAGAGACTGGCGGTCCTTGACGAGCAGTGCGAAAGTCTGGGCCTTCTGGTTGGCAATGGCACGGTTCTGGTTGGCTAACTCTCTAGCATTGTCTAGTTCATGATGTCTGTCAAGAAGCAGGAAGTCAAGGTTCTCCACTTGACGCCTCAACTCTGGGTGACTTGGCAACTCCATTGGCATTCCCATGAAGTCACGTCTTGCATAGTGGGCAAAACGAGTTCCTTGGATCTTGTTGACACTGAGGGCACATAGACGTGCGAGAGCTTCATGCATTGCCCTAGCTAATCCATCTAGCCAGTTGTTGTCTCTCACGGAGAACTGAATTCTCCCAAAAGTTGGTGTTTCAATGCTTCCTCTAAGATCTGCGGTGACTAGCCACTGTAGGTCTCCTCCTGGGGGTCCTGGAAGTTGAGCTCCAAGAAACTCCGGATGTGGGCGTCCTAGTAACTCTCACAGTGAGTCCAGATCCCTCTCGAAGATCAGCTGACCTCCATTTCCCAACTGGTAAAACTTGCTGAACTGAGTCTCCATCTATAAGAATTAAGGATGAGGAAGTTAGTGAAGTGATCAAGTGTGTCAATTTTTAAGTAGTAGTGTAATAATTTTGAGTAACATGAATTTTTGAGAAAGAAATAATTCACAAGGGTAAGAGAGGAGATAGTTTTTCATAAATACTCACTTTGGTTTTGAAACTAAATTTTTGTTTGAACGTCCATTCTAACTAGGGTCTCCTATGGTGAGGATGGCTCTGATACCAACTTGTCAACACCCAGATTTTTAATCCCATATGCCCGTTATGCCATACCTCGCAATCCTAGGATTACCATTTTTGCGAGACATAACGGATTGGATATCACAGTACATCATCCATTACAAACCATACATAAGGTCTTATACAAATAAGGATCCCATGATCCAGTCTTAATACAACAAGCAGCGGAAATAAAAGGTAAGCGTAGCGGTGGCATCCATCTTCAGGGGCACAAGCAATGCTGACGAAGGCAGATAGTCCTAGTTATCATAGCCGTCCTGCTGACCATCATCTTGATAGTCTCCTTCATAGTCTGGCCATGATAATAGCCAGGGACAAAAGCCATGAGTACTCTTTAAGTACTCGCAAACTACCACTAACAAGTATCATAATTTTAAAGTTAAAGTGCTAACTCTATGTTTAACTATAAAGTTAAGTTTGAAACCTAAGCTAAGTTCTGAAGCAAAGAAAGATAAAGTAAAATTCTAGAATCACTTAAGTTGGGAAGCTAGTGTCATAAACACAACCCTGTTGTGGTCAAGTCAAGATTCATCATTCATTTCATAAGTTATTTAGAAAACATCTGAAAACAAAACAGTATGGCCATTCCAACTGTCCATAACCACGGACGCGGATATTCGAATAGTTTGACACTCTGCAGAGGTGGTACACTTTCACCACAAGATTCGATACATCTATCAGGGATAACCCTGAATCATCATACTTAGTATGCAGATAATCAAACATAACGTTCCCTTTACACACCCTAGTATAAGCACCTCTCCTATGAGCATGGCCTCCCAACCATGACCATCTGTCATCTTGGGCACTGCATAGGTGGACATCATGAGAGGTAGCCTCACCTCAAACCTCTCCCGCGAGGGAACTAATACTAATGCATATAAATTTCCAGCTAAGCCTTACCCAATTCAGGTAGTGTGGTTGTACGGTAAATTTGGAATGGTATCGCATCCGAATCCAACCATCAGTTTTATAAAAGGGTTAAGGCTCATGCCTCACCATTTTCATCATCATCAACCATTTTTGTTTCTCAACACATGTCAAAACATCTCAATATAATGACTCATCATTCCAAGGTTTTCATAATTCATTTTCACCCAAGTGTTCCCATCTAAAGTGACTCAAGGTTTGATCTACTCTAAACTACTAAGTTAAGAGTATTCACTAAGGTAGAAAAGATGGGTTCAATCTCATGCCATAGAATGACATCTAAAGCTTAGCTAAATAGGTCATGTTTTATACTTTTTATGCTACATTCAAAACAAGTAAAGAACTTTGTGTAAACTAAGGGAGGTAAAACCTGTAAATAATACTTGGGGTACTAATAGTCAAAGGGGTGTGATCAAAGAATGCCTAAGGCATCTCTGCTAAACCATCTAGTTTGATCCTAGCTTGCTAAGCACTAACTTGCAAGTGTTAGCTTGCATTGTTAATGGTGGTTTGCACTTGTATGGTGCTAGCTTGCTAATAGTAGCTTGCCTTGGGTAGTGCAGTGGTTGAAGTTTTCTTCTTCTTCTTCTTGGTAGAACTCCTCCTCCTCGAAAGCTTGGTCGGTACTATCATCTATAAATACATACGGAGTACACAATCACCAAACAATACTTAACTAGGCTAAATAGAATTCTAAAACACACATTTGATGATCTATTATCATCACAAGCATCCCAAGTTTAAATCACTAGTTTCATCTTGTTAATTAAAAGTAATTTCTACTCATTGAAAAATTAACTAAGATTTAATATTCACCACTTAAAATATGGGATCATGTTGACACATGTCATCACCACATATTCTAACATGTGGGAATGCTATTTAAAGGTTGGATCAATATTACTTTGGTTTAAGTTTATTATTTAATGATTTAAAGTGACTAGAAATGCCTATATAGCATTATTTTGGTACTAGTCCAAAGTCACTGCATGTAAACCTTAATATTATTACATATTCAGATAGATATGATGAAATGTGATTTTGAGAGTTGGAATCAACTCCAAACCTATCTTAGTTGATTTTATAAAAATGTTGCAACTTGCAAAAGCTTCTGTTTTGTTATTTTTACTAGGAGAGATCTATAACTCTAATTGGATTAAACCCAACGGGCTTGGATAGATCACTTCAATACCTTTTAGGCAAAATTGGTTTCATGCAATTTGGTTTTGTAAAGCCCCAGAATTGAATTTTAAACTAGTGGACAGAAACTAGATTCAACATAAAAAGAAAAATCCAATTTTGAACGGTTGGGCTAGCGTGGGAACGAACATGGGCCGGCCCAGTGGCGCTCCGCGGCGCGGGGCTCAGCTGACAGGGGGGGTCCCGCTGGTCAGCGACACTTAACACGTGAAACGGTACGAACGCTGTGGGCCGTAGGATTAGAAGGGGGATCTACGGCTGAGGCGCGTCGTCAACGACAAACGGGTCGCCGGCGAGAGTTTGCCCTAGCGTCTCAGTGGGGGTCTACCGGCGACATACCAGGGCTCCAGCGTTGACAGCGAGGCGAGCAAATGAACTGGAAGACGACGGCGAGGCGAGGCGCGGTTGCGGCGGAGCTTGGGGTGCCCTAAATCGCAGGCACCCTTCTCCTCCTGCTGCGGCGGCTCTAGCTCCAATTCCGGCGAGGTAGAACTCGAGCAGCGTCGGCGGGAGGGGTGAAAGGATCAGTGAGAGGTGGGGAGTGAGTGGGTGTGGAGAAATGGTGCTGGGGAGGCCGGCTTATATAGGCCCGACGGTGAGACCGAACGGTGTGGGCAGGCGACTCCAGCGAGGGCGGTACAGGGGGCTAGCGGCGTGGCTCGAGGTAGGGGTGGTGGCTTGTCTCCCTGCGGTGCGCTGAGGCTTAAATGCACGACAGGGCGAGCTCTGTGCTGGTCGGGCGCGTCACGCGCTCTAGGCGGCAGAGGCAGCGGGTCAGACGGCGAGCGGTGTCTAGGGTGCGTTGGGCGACCAGCGGGGGTGTCTGGGTGTTCCCTAGGTCATGGCGGAGCAGTAGGTACGGGCTGCGGCCGAGGGGCGGTCTGTGCACGCGGGGACAGAGTGTGCTCTGCGGGCGGCGTCGGCATGGACGACCAGCTCCGGGCGCGGCGGTTCCTGGCCGTTCTGCTCTCTATCTCTGGGCTGGGGCTGGTTGGACGATGGCGGCGGACCACTGGCTAGCTTGTAGACATGGCGAGAGAGGGGGAACCGATCTGCTGCTGCGAGTGCATGGCTGGCTGGCGAGGAGTGGCTCGGCATGGCAGTGCAGTGCAGCTAGGAGGTAGGGGATGTGCTGGTGTTGGTCTGGTTAGGCTTGAGGGAGACAAGAGTGATCAAAGCACTCCAATTTGCTAGACAAGATCAAGCCCAAAACAGTGATAGTTAGGCCACTTTGATCTTGCCCACAAAGTGTTTCATGAAATGGCTGAAAGAGAAAAACTTTTGAATTTTGAGTTCAAAATTTTTGAGTGAGCTACACTGGTACTAGGTAGTCTCTGGTTGCAAGGGTTTTGAAAGTGGAGCTCAAATAGATGGTTTTTGAAATATGGGTGATCTATGCATATGCATTGGATTCAATTTTCACATGCCAATTAAAATAAGTAAAAGAATGTTTTTAGCAGATCAAAAGGTGGGCCTTGGTACCTCATAATGTGTACTAGCAAGGGGTGCAAAGATCATGAATTGTTTCTGTTAAGAAATGAGTGCTAGGAACACTCAAAGTAGTGTAGTGGATTAGAATGGCCAAAATGACCATTCCTCCTTTTTAATTCTTTTTGATTTGATTTTCTTTGGAAAAAGTTTAGGAATGATGTAGATGATGTTTAAATCACCTAAGAATCATTTTACAACCAAAGAATCATAGAACCATGGCAATTCAAATCAATTCCTATTTTAAATGCACATACACATGAATGCTTTCATTTTTAATTTGGAAAAGTTTTTGTTAACCCCAAATTTGATGATTTAGATCTTGATAAGCTTGGATTGAAGTTTTGGGATGTTACAATTATCTAGTACTTGGATGCTTTATATTATTTATCTGCAATTGTCCTATGTTCTGATTGCCATGTGAATTGTATTGTCCATACAACGCCCGTCCATCCATCCCTATGCCTACCGCACTCGAACCCTACTGTTTGCTGCTACTGTTACTGCTATCTTTACTTTACTGCTGCTGCTACTTTGCTATTCCTACTACAAAATTGTTGCTACTGATAAACTGCTGTGAGCAATATTGTTTCCAGGTGCAGCTGAATTGACAACTCAGTTGTTAAGGCTTATAAATATTCTTTGGCTCCCCTTGTGTCGAATCAATAAATTGGGTTTTGAAGGAAATATGCCCTGAGAGGCAATAATAAAATTGTTATTATATATTCCCTATATATGATACATGTTTATTTTACATGCTAGAATTGTATTGATAGGAAACATCAATACATGTGTGTTTAATAAACAAAAAGGGTTCCTAGTTATGCCTCTCTTATAGACTAGCTTGTTAATTAACAAGATGATCAAGGTTTCCTAATCATGGATATTAGATGTTGTTAATAACAAGGTCACACCATTGGTGGAATGATGTGATGAACATTCATCCGAAGTATAGCATTACGATCAAGTCATTATGTTTATATTGCTATAACATCATACGAAGTAATCTTTATCCTTCGACCATGAGATCATGTTAATTGCTAACACAGGAAGAGTATCTTGATAACATCAAACATCACACCGTAACAGGGTGACTATAAAGATAGGTTCAGTACTACGAAGGTGTTATGTTGAGGCTCCTGGATCAAGAGTGGAATTTGTCAATCCAGATGACGGATAGATATCTCTGGGCCCTCTCAGTGATATCACATTAAGATAGCTTGCAAGCAAGTGATGTGATCACTAGAATGTTATATCACAGGAACAAGAAAAGAGTGCATGTCGGTAACGAGATCAAACTAGGTATGGAGATACCGATGATCGAATCTCGGACATGTAATATATAGAGAGACAAAGGGATTTAGTTACAAGCGTTAAAGGTTCTCACGATCACAGAAGTCATCGTTGAATGTGTAGGAGTCAGTACGGATATCCAGGTCCCGCTGCTGATTATTGATCGGAGAAGGGTCTCGATCATGTCAGCATTATTCGCGAACCGTAGGGTGGCACACTTAAGAGTTACCGGACACCATTTTGGAGCACATATGTTTCAGACGAAAGAATTGCAAAGCGCGGGAATTGTTTCAATAGAAACCGGAAATTGTTTCGGGTGAAATTGCAAAAAGTGGTTGTGCATGTGATATTGAAATAGTGCAAGGGGCTATATGTGAATGTTTGTTAATTAAAGTAATTAACAAAATTCTGAATAAATTTAATAAAAAGAGTTTTATTAAATGAGAGAGCATTAAATTTGGAGAAATTTAATGCATTTAAAGTGGAGACTTTAAAAGGGAATGTGAAGAGGCATTTTAATGTGGAGGGGTTACCACCACATGAATGGGGGAGGTGAGGGGTCACCCCCCCATGCGTCGGCCATGGAGAGAGGGGGCACCCCCCTCCTCCTATAAAAGGGCACCCATTCCCTCCTTCATCCTCACACCTCCTTGTGAAGGATCTCTCTCCCCCTCTAGAATTATTCCCCCATGGTCTCGGATTAGCGAGATACATGTTCCCGGTGGCATTTCGTCTGGAAGGAGTTGCTGCTTCCGCTGGATCGCTGGAGCGAGGAGGTGGAGGTTGTCCGGTGGCTTGAACGTGTGTGCGAGTGCGGATGCGCTGCTGAGTTGCGGCGCTCGGACTTCCTCATGATCTTGAGATCGGCAAGTGTACGACTACATCAACCACGAGTTCCTACTCGTTAACAAAACTCGTTGTCTTTGAGGGTAAGTTCTCGTTGGATGTATGTCCACCCATTGCTTTGTACCTAGTAGATAGATCTTGGCGTGTAGTTCACATCGTAGGAAATTTTTTGTTTTCTATGCTGCGGACCCAACAGTGGTGTCAGAGCTTGATCTATGCGTAGGTGCTTTGCACGGGTAGTACACATATGTTTATATGTGGGCGATGATGATCATGTTATTGCATCTTCTATGTATTTTGGATATTGGTGGCATAGTGGGATGAAGCGGCCCGGACCAACCTTACATGTCATCGTACATGAGACCGGTTCCACGACTGACATGCAACTTGTTTTGCATAAGTGGCTGGCGGGTGTTTGTCTCTCCTACTATAGTCAATATCTGATTTACAACGAGTTGCTAATAACTTAGTTATCCTCGTTGTGGTTCATGTTCGTAGGTGAGAACGGTTCTATCTCCGAAAGCCCTAAGCCACGTAAAACTTGCAATTGATAAATTAGAGGCGTCTAGTTTAGATCATTGCTCGGCTAGTGTATTGATATGGTATTGTTGTAAGTAGATGTATGATAGATACTCTTACAACACACTCAACGTGTAAGTTCCATAGACCTTGGCCTTACACACAAAGGAATGATAGAGATCATACCACGATGCAAGTGATAGAGATCAAATGCATGGACCATATCATCTCACTTTACACATTAGATGTTAGCATCTTATACTGCTAGTTTTGCGCTTTTGGTAGCATTATAAGATGATCCCTCATTTAGATATCAAGATAAAAATGTGTTCTTCCATAAGTATGCACCGTTCTGTGGATCGTGTTTCGAGACATCACGTGATGATCGGGTGTACTCGAATCTACGCTTTCATAGGAACGGGTGTAAGACAGTTTTACACACGTGGATACTAAGGTTCTTACTTGGCGAGCCTAGCATGTACAGACATGGCCTCGAAACACGGACTGAAAGGTTAAGCATGAGTCATATAGTTGATATGATGCCCATATAGATGCTCGCCTTTGAAGCTACATCAACTCACATGATGATCGGACTTGGTGTAGTGGATTTGGTTCATGTAATCACCAAAAAGCCACGAGGGATGTCGTTTTTCAGTGGGAGTTCATTAGTAATTTGGATTAGTTGAACTCAATCTATCATAAACTTAGCCTAAATAAACTTTAAAAATGCAGTTGTAGATGGCACCACCTGCTTTTAATTTCAATGTGTTCATGGAGAAAGAGAAACTTGCTGCAAATGGTAGCAACTTCACCAACTGGGCTATGAATTTGAGGAATCTCCTCACTGCTGCACAAAAGCAATATGTGCTAGATGCGCCGCTAGGCCCCCCGCCAGCTCCTGATGCCCCTGACGAGGAAAAGAATGTCTATGTGACTCATCAGGAGGACCACAACTTAGTTCATTGCGGCATACTGTATGGGCTAGAGCCAGAACTTCGAAAGCGTTTCGAAAATGGCAATGCCTTTGATACCATGGGAGAATTTAAAATGATTTTCGATACCCATGATGCCGTAGAGAGTTATAATGCTACAGAAAAGTTCTTTAGCTGCATGATGGAGGAAAACAGCTCCGTTAGTGAGCACGTACTCAAAATGTCTAGGTACGCCGATAAGCTTGTGTCCTTGGGAATAACGATTCCCATTGACTTAGGCATACATCGTGTTCTCCAATCTCTGCCACCTTGCTACAAGAGCTTCATGATGAACTATAATATGCAGGACACGAAGAAGTCTCTTCCCGAGCTTTTGTCAATGCTTAAGACTGCAGAAGTGGAGATTAGGAAAGAACATCAAGTGTTGATGATCAATAGGACCACCGGTTTCAAGAAAGACAAGAAAGGCAAGCACAAGGGAAAGAAGGGTGGCAAGTCTGTTGCCACGCCTAAAAAGAAACCCTGAGCTAGCCCTAAGTCTGACACCGAGTGCTACTATTGTAAGGGGACCGGCCATTGGAAGCACAACTGCCCCAAATATTTGGCGGATAAAAAGTCTGGCAAGGCAAACAAAGGTATATGTGATATACATGTTATTGATGTGTACTTGACTAGTACTCGCAGTAGTACCTGGGTATTTGATACGGGATCGGTTGCTAATATATGTAACTCGGTTCAGGGGCTACGGAACAAGCGACAACTAGCAAGGGATGAGGTCAGAATGCGGGTCAGCAATGGATCAAAAGTTGATGTGATCGTCATCGAGACACTACCTCTCCATATGCCATCGGGATTAGTTATAAACCTAAATAATTGTAATTTAGTGCCTGCACTGAGCATGAACATTGTATCTGGATCGTGTTTGATGCAAAGTGGTCATTCCTTTAAATCTGAAAACAATGGTTGTTCGATTTATAAGAATGATATCTTTTATGGTCATGCACCTATGTTGAATGGTTTATTTCTATTGAATCTCGATAGTAATATTACACACATTCATAATGTTAATGCTAAAAAGATTAAACTTGATGATGATATGCCTACATATATGTGGCACTGCCGTCTAGGTCATATTGGCGTTAAACGCATGAAGAAACTCCATTCTGATGGACTTTTGGAATCACTTGATTTTGAATCATTTGATACATGTGAGCCATGCCTTATGGGCAAGATGACTAGAACGCCGTTTTCCGGTTCAATGGAACGGGCGACAGAGCTATTGGAAATCATACATACTGATGTGTGTGGACCAATGAGTGTGTCGGCGCGAGGTGGATATCGTTATTTTGTTACTTTCACGGATGATTTGAGTAGATATGGTTATATCTATTTGATGAAACATAAGTCTAAAACTTTTGAAAAGTTCAAGGAATTTCAGAATGAAGTGGAAAATCATCGTAATAGAAAGATCAAATTTCTACGGTCTGACCGTGGAGGAGAGTATCTAAGTTACGATTTTAGCACACACATGAAAGAGTGTGGAATAGTTTCACAACTCATGCCTGCCGGAACACCACAACGTAATGGTGTGTCCGAACATGGTAATCGTACCTTATTGGATATGGTTAGATCTATGATGTCTCTGACTGACTTGCCACTGTCATTTTGGGGTTATGCACTGGAAACAGCTGCATTCACTTTAAATCGGGCACCATCTAAATACGTTGAAACGACACCGTATGAATTATGGTTTGGAAACAAACCTAAGCTGTCATTTCTTAAAGTTTGGGGATGCGATGTTTATGTGAAGAAACTTCAAGCGGATAAACTCGAACCCAAAGCGGAAAAATGCGTTTTCATAGGATACCCTAAGGAAACAATTGGGTATACCTTCTATCACAGATCCGAGGGTAAGGTTTTTGTTGCCAAGAATGGATCCTTTCTTGAGAAGGAGTTTCTCGCGGAAGGTGTGAGTAGTCAGAAGGTAGAACTCGAAGAGGTTATTGAACCTTCTCTTCATGGAATGGCGAGTGGCACAGCATCGGAAGTTGTTTCAGAGTTGACTTCACCTGATGAAGAGAGAGCTAATGATAATGATCATGAAACTCCGAAAGAGAACACTACCGAACCTCGCGGGTCAAGCAGGACACGTGTAGCTCCTGAACTGTATGACAATCCTATTGTGAATTTCATGGTTGATGAAATGGATGACCCTGCAACGTATGAAGAAGCGATGATGAGCCCGGATTCCAACAAATGGCTAGAAGCCATGAAATCCGAGATGGAATCCATGTACGAGAACCAAGTTTGGAACTTGGTGGACTTACATCACGACCGAAAGGCCGTTGAGAATAAATGGATTTTCAAAAGAAAAACTGATGCTGATGGTAATGTGACCATCTATAAGGCTCGACTTGTCACAAAGGGGTTTCGACAAATTCAAGGAGTTGACTACGATGAGACATTCTCTCCCGTAGCGATGCTTAAGTCGGTTAGGATTATGTTAGCAATTGCTGCATATTTCGATTATGAAATATGGCAGATGGATGTCAAAACTGCGTTCCTCAATGGTAATATTGAAGAAGATTTGTATATGATACAACCTAAGGGTTTTGTCGATCCTAAGGATGCTAATAAGGTATGCAAACTTCAGCAATCCATCTATGGACTGAAGCAAGCATCCCAGAGTTGGAAGCTCTGCTTAGAGTTTGGATTTGTCCAAACTTATGGAGAGGCTTGTATTTACAAGAAAGTGAGTGGGAGCAATGTGGCATTTCTGATATTATATGTGGATGACATATTATTGACTGGAAATGATATAGATCTTTTAAACAGTGTTAAAAGTTATCTAAACAGCAAATTATCGATGAAAGACTTTGGTGAAGCATCATATATATTAGGCATTAAAATCTATAGAGATAGATCAAGGCGCCTAATTGGGTTATCGCAGAGTACATACCTTGATAAGATATTAAAGAAGTTTAATATGGACGAAAGTAAGAAGGGATTCTTACCTATGTTGCAAGGCAAGACATTGAGTAAGACTCAAAGTCCGGCTACGGCGGAAGAAAGAGAGATGATGGATAAGATCCCCTATGCCTCGGCCATAGGCTCTATTGTGTATGACATGCTATGTACAAGACCGGATGTGGCACATGCTATTAGTTTGACTAGTAGGTACCAATGATCCAGGTTCGGAACACTGGATAGCGGTAAAGAACATCCTCAAGTACTTGAGAAGAACTAAGGATATGTTTCTTATATACGGAGGTGAAGAAGAGCTAGTCGCTAAGTGTTATGTCGATGCTAGTTTTGACACCGATCCGGATGACTCTAAGTCTCAATCCGGATACGTATTTCTCTTGAACGGAGAAGCAGTTAGTTGGAGGAGTTCCAAACGACCTGTGGTGGCTGGATCAACGACGGAGGCGGAATATGTTGCTGCTTCAGAAGCGGCGCAGGAGGCGGTTTGGATGAAAGAGTTCATTACGGAACTAGGTGTGGTTCCCAGTGCGTTGGACCCAATGGTGATCTATTGTGACAATAATGGAGCCATAGCCAACGCAAAGGAACCGAGGTCTCCCAAGAATTCCAAGCATATTAAGCGCCGGTTTCACTCCATCCGCGAGCATGTCAAGGATGGAGATATAAAGATTCGTAAAGTACACACGGACCTAAATGTAGCATATCCGTTGGCTAAAGTTCTCCCTAGGGCAAAACATGATCAACACCAGAACTCCATGGGTGTTAGATTTATCACTATGTGAGCTAGATTATTGTCTCTAGTGCAAGTGGGAGACTGAAGGAAATATGCCCTGAGAGGCAATAATAAAGTTGTTATTATATATTCCTTATATATGATAGATGTTTATTTTACATGCTAGAATTGTATTGATCGGAAACATCAATACATGTGTGTTTAATAAACAAAAAGGGTTCCTAGTTATGCCTCTCTTATAGACTAGCTTGTTGATTAACAAGATGATCAAGGTTTCCTGATCATGGACATTGGATGTTGTTAATAACAAGGTCACACCATTAATGGAATGATGTGATGAACATTCATCTGAAGTATAGCATTACGATCAAGTCATTATGTTTATATTGCTATAACATCATACGAAGTAATCTTTATCCTTAGACCATGAGATCATGTTAATTGCTAACACCGGAAGAGTATCTTGATAACATCAAACATCACACCATAACAGGGTGACTATAAAGATGGGTTCAGCACTACGAAGGTGTTATGTTGAGGCTCATGGATCAAGAGTGGAATTTTTCAATCCAGATGACGGATAGATATACTCTGGGCCCTCTCGGTGATATCACATTAAGATAGCTTGCAAGCAAGTGATGTGATCACTAGAATGTTATATCACGAGAACGAGAAAAGAGTGCATGTTGGTAACGAGATCAAACTAGGTATGGAGATACCGATGATCAAATCTCGGACATGTAATATATCGAGAGACAAAGGGATTTAGTTACAAGCGTTAAAGGTTCTCACGATCACAGAAGTCATCGTTAAATGTGTAGGAGTCAGTACGGATCTCCAGGTCCCGCTGCTGATTATTGATCGGAGAAGGGTCTCGATCATGTCTGCATTATTCGCGAACCATAGGGTGGCACACTTAAGAGTTACCAGACACCATTTTGGAGCACATATGTTTCAGACGAAAGAATTGCAAAGCGCAGGAATTGTTTCAATAGAAACCGGAAATTGTTTCGGGTGAAATTGTAGAAAGTGGTTGTGCATGTGATATTGAAATATTGCAAGGGGCTATATGTGAATGTTTGTTAATTAAAGTAATTAACAAAATTCTGAATAAATTTAATAAAAAGAGTTTTATTAAATGAGAGAGCATTAAATTTGAAGAAATTTAATGCATTTAAAGTGGAGACTTTAAAAGGGAATGTGAAGAGGCATTTTAATGTGGAGGGGTTACCACCACATGAATGGGGGAGGTGAGGGGTCACCCCCCCCCATGCGCCGGCCATGGAGAGAGGGGGCACCCCCCTCCTCCTATAAAAGGGCACCCATTCCCTCCTTCATCCTCACACCTCCTTGTGAAGGATCTCTCTCCCCCTCTAGAATTATTCCCCCATGGTCTCGGATTAGCGAGATACATGTTCCCGGTGGCATTTCGTCTGGAAGGAGTTGCTGCTTCCGCTAGATCGCTGGAGCGAGGAGGTGGAGGTTGTCCGGTGGCTTGAACGTGTGTACGAGTGCGGATGCGCTGCTGAGTTGCGGCGCTCGGACTTCCTCACGATCTTGAGATCGGCAAGTGTACGACTACATCAACCACGAGTTCCTACTCGTTAACAAAAATCGTTGTCTTCAAGGGTAAGTTCTCGTTGGATGTATGTCCACCCATTGCTTTGTACCTAGTATATAGATCTTGGTGTGTAGTTTACACTGTAGGAAAAATGTTGTTTTCTATGCCGCGGACCCAACAGGTTTCACTTCCCTCGAAAATTCTGCGATACACCCCTATACGTGTGGGTCGTCAAGACTATTTTCTGGCGCCGTTGCCAGCGAGCATAGCTTTATTTATCAAGTTCACTTGGATTCTCTAGTGTTCGCTGCTATCCATCCATCATGGGTAAGTCTCGTGATGGCAAGGTTCCTATTTTACCATCCACTACAAGAAGAGGTACGGTTCTAAACACCTCTATTTCTCTTGATTCACCATCTGTTATGAGTAAGCTCGTTACACCGACACATACACATGCTACACACACTGCTACTACTTCTGAATCTGAAACTTCTGATGCTTATGATGTTGCTTCTACTGTGCTTGATAAGAGTGGTTCATTAGGTCCTTTCCTAGATGCTACGATTGCTAGAACTATAGCTGGGAATACTGACACTCCTAATGAAGACACTACTACACCTATTAGTTCACCTGAGTCTAGTGAGAGTTATGCCATTGAAGATGGTTATGTTGAGATGACCGATGAATTTATTAAAGAATGTAAAAACACCCATGATAGGATCGCTGCTAAGAGTCTCCTTGAGAGGCGTACTATTAGACCCAAATTGTCTCATGTTGCTAAGTTTGCTGCTTCTTCCATAAACATTATAGATGAAGATTATGATTTCTCTCTCGATCTATCTTACATAGCTATTGTCGAGAAAGAACCTTTTTGTGGGACTAAGAATGAAAGTGTGGTGGCACATATAAATGAACTTTCTACCATGAGTGGCTTGTTTTCTAGTGATATTAAGATGCGTACTTAATTTGTTGCTAAGATTTTCCCCTTTACACTGAAAGGAGAAACTAAAACTTGGTTTAGTAATTTACCTCTTGGATCTATTGATAGCCCTGATTGCTTGATTAGTACTTTCCTGCAGAAATATTTTCCTCCTAGTGCTAGACATGCTATTTTGCAGGAACTTTTTGATTTTAATAGGGAGAAAAATAGGTATTGCCTGAATCTTGGGCAAGGTTTTGTGCTTTGATTCATGCACAAGCTGGAAGTCCATTACCTAAGAATGAGCTTCTTGATATATTTTATAATGGACTAACCGAAGAATCTAGGACATTCCTAGATAGTTGTGCTGATTGTGTTTTCAGGAATAGGACTCCTAGGGAAGCTGAGGAATTAATGGCTAAAATAAGTAAGAACTATGAAGATTGGACTCCTCCTAAACAAGCTATACCTGAAGTAATTGTACCTGAACCTACTATTCCGGTGCCTATTCCAACATCAAAGAAGAGGGGAGTTATTGAATTAAATGATGAAGTGATGAAGGAAGATAAGAAATGTCTTAAGGAGAAGGGAATTAAAGCTGCAGATGTCAAGAATTTACCTCGTATAGAAGAATTATGTAAGCCTATCCCCTACTCATCCACTATTGAGGTACACTCTCTCCAACACTTTGATGAAGGTGATATCCCTTACTCTAAACCTCATGATCAATGCTTAGAAGAATTCGATATCTTTATTGTTAAGCAAGATAATTTTAATAAAAGGGTGCAAAATCATGTAATGGAAAACACTAGAGCTATTGTTGAGTTGAAAGATATTGTGGAAAGAACCTCTAATGATGTTAAAATGATTGTTAAACACTTTCAAATGGTTAAAACTCAAATAGATCAACTCGTTAAAGTGCAAAAAGACTTGCTAGTTAATGTTGCTAAAGAGAAACATGCTTATGAAATTAAAACTAGAAGTGGTGCTGCTACTCAGGATCCTCTATATCCTAAGGGGCATCCCAAAAGAATTGAGAAGGATTCTCAACAAGCTGAAATAGTGGCTTTACTCAGAAGAAAAGGAAAAAGAAACATAAAATTGTTGTAGAACCCTCCGAACCTGCTATAGATCCTAATAGTATATCTATCTCTGATGCTGAAACTGAAAGTGGTAATGAAGAAAATGAAGTTCCTAATGAAGAAAAAGTTGAAGAAGAACCTAAAAACCACACTAAGAATACTAAATACACTAAAGAAGATTTTATTGCTAAGAAACATGGTAGTGAAAGAGAACCTTGGGTCCAAAAACATATGCCTTTCCCTGATAAGAAACACAAGTCAAAGGAAGATGAACACTATAATAAGAGTGGATGAAACCTTTATTCTTGCAAATCCCTTTGACTGATGCAATTAAATTGCCTCCTTATTCAAAGTATATGAAGGACATTGTCTCGAATAAAAGGAAGATCCCTAATGAAGAAATTTCTACTTTGCTTGCTAATTATTCCTTTAGTGGTAAGGTTCCTAAGAAACTTGGAGACCTAGGGATTCCAACTATCCCTTGCCTTATTAAGAACAATTATGTTAGAACTTCTTTGTGTGATTTGGGAGCTGGAGTTAGTGTTATGCCTTTCTCTCTCTATAAGAGGCTTCAACTTGAAAAACTGATACCAACTGACATATCTTTGCAAATGGTTGATAAATCTACCACTATTCCTGTTGGTATATGTGAGGATGTACCTGTTCAAGTGGCTCATAATTGCTTGATATTGACTGATTTTGTTGTGCTTGAAATGCCTGAAGATGATAATATGTCTATTATTCTTGGGAGACCTTTTCTTAATACTCCAGGAGCTGTTATTAATTGTAATCAAGGAAAGGTGACCTTTAATGTTAATGACAAGGAACATACTGTCTATTTCTCCAAGAAGATTGAAAGGACTTATGGTTTGAATTCAATTGAACATGTTGAGGGCATTCAAGTTGGATAGATATATTGTCCCATACCAAGAGAAAATTTTGAAACTATTATGATTGGGACCATTGCTATCAAGGTTGAGGTAAGATAATCATTAGTGGAATACCAAGTTTTGTCTCATATGAAATTGTTTTGGTAACAAGACCTGATCAACCTTGTTAACAAAAGGATTTCGTTGAACAAAACAATTTTTTCACTATGATTATCTCAGTTTACTTCTATTGCTATCCATTTTAGTTTTTTTTCGTTTAAGTTTTCTTTGTTGTTAGTTGCTTGGATGTTAGAGTGTCTTAGAACTTCTGTAGTTCTAGCCTTGTTTTGTCATTGCATCATTTTCCAAAAATCTGTCTATTAGAAAATCATTCTTCTATGCCTGAAAATTTCCCAAAAATAAAGTGTCTCGAAAAATTCCAGAAAATTCATATTAAATTTTTACGTGAAAAAAGGGGCAGAGGAGTGCCTGGGAGGTGCCAGGGGGACCCACCAGGCAGGCTCACCACCTGGTGGCGCGGCCTGCCCTGGGTGGCACCATGCCATGGTGTGGGCCATCCCTAGCCCTCCACTAACTCTCTCACCTGCCACTTTCTTCTCTCTCCCGAGTAAGCTCCAGTTCATTGCTCAAAATCGCATTCTTGCTGTGCTTGCTCTCGATTTTTTTGGTCTCCTTGCTCAGCCCATATTTCTTGCTGAAATTTGGAGCATTTGTTCCCTGGTATGTGACTCCTCCCCTTGTCCAAGTAGATTTGTGTTTAGTGGATTATATCTTGAGTATTTTGCTGATGTAGGTGACAGGTTATGAGGGCTAGTAAGCTTGTTTGATGCTTAGAGATATAGTTTTGATGCATGTTTAGGCCTCTTACAAGTCCCTATGAGTAGAAACCTTCATTATATTCACTTTGCAATCACTTGTTTAATAGGTGTTTAAATTTCAGAATACCAAGTATGAACAACCATACCTTTGGAGAGATATTTGAGAGTGATGCACCTAGGAGGTCGAGGCCCTCAATATCAGCCTCTCAGCTTGGGCCATCATACAACGAAGATCTCATTGCAACTCGTATTGGTAATGAAAGGGATGATGGGGATGCTCACCCATCCACTTTTCCTTGTTTTACTTTCTTACAAGCTGCAGGAATTCTTGATGATTTCTTGCTACTGATTGAGAGGGTTGGTTTGACCTCATATATGCAAGATGAGAGTGAGCAATACGCTATGCTCACCAAAACCTTTGTTGAGAGCTTCACGTTTACTAACACATCCTATCAGTCAACTGTATCTTTCAAAATTTATAATCTGCCCTTCACCATGCCTTTGGAGAGATTTTGCAGTATTGTAGGTGTAAACATGGTAGGGACCATGAAGAAAATTCAAGGGCAACCCGCTGATTTGCTGGAGCTTTACCGAGGGGTGACCAATGATGATGACCGCGTGGCGCAGCGCGGAAAGATAAGAAATATCCAACTCCCTGCTCTTAGATACTTTGCATATTATCTTGCTACTAGCATACTGGGTAGGGAGAACACAAGTAATATCTCCAACTATCATTTAGCCTTCCTTGCTGCTGCACTTAACAATGATACTCGGTACAACCTTGGCTCGCTTATTGCTCGTCGCCTAGCTGCTAGGGGGCCTATCTATGGGGGCATCATTGCCTCGCGTATGGTCAATGCATTAGGCCTTTTAGTGGACCCCAATGATACTGTACTAGCACCACAGAGGCTTGACCTTGTTGCTATGAAAACTCATCACTTTGTCAATGCTACTTCTGATTTGAACAGTCTAGTATATAGGATGCTTTTCACTGACGGGGTTGAAAGGGAGATCCCTTTGCCACAGCCTTCTTTGTTTAGTGTTCACAGGAAACCATGGTCGCGCTCCAAGGAGGAGGTGGACGAGCAGCTTTGCTTGCTGGGCTTCCATGAGCAGCACCAGGAGGATGTACCCTCCTACGATCACTCCGCTCACTACGGAGGGATGACTCGAGCTCGCACCAGGACGAGGGTACCTCCTCGTCATACTACGGTGACACGTCATCCTGGCCGGCTTGGGGGGTGGTACACCGACACCGCACTCATCTCCTTATCATGTTGCGTCGGTACTTTGTATATTCATGTGTCGTTCTCTTTTTAGTTTTCGTTCTTTCTTTGCTTTTGCTTTCTAAAACACAAAAGGACCAAAAATATTTCTGTTGTTTCTCTTTGGTTTGCTTCTTCATTTCGCCTTAGTTTGTTTTTCCTCTTTGCTTTCTTTGAACTATTCGAAAAACCCAAAAAGATTTTGCTTTGCTTGTTTTTCCTTTTGGTTCTTGTTTTAAAAATCGAAAACAACAAAAATATTTGTCGTTCTTCTTTGGTTTTGTGAGTTTGCTACAGGGTTCAGCAGTCCTCAGTGGATATTGGTTTCATGTTATTATTCAAGCCACACAAGTGAAGAGCAATAATGAGGATTAATGACAACTTGAGGTGTGGTAAGAGGCTGGTAACGAACTCTATTTGTTTTCATTTTTGTACATATACTCATCATTGTGGGCATGCTTAGCCTGTTCGTGTAGGGTGTATGTTATCTTTGGATGCTTAATAGTTCTTGCTCTCGTATGATTAGTTCCAACTTGCTAATAGTTTGTAGCATGTTTTATGAATGTTTCCTTGCATTACTCTATTCATAACTTGGTATGACACTATGGTATCCTCCTCTGAATGTTTCATTTGAATTGACTTGGCACATGCTCACGCATGCACATGACTGAAATAATCAGTTAAGCCTCGATGAATTATTTTGCCTTGAGGATCTTGAATCACTTTCATGCCATGTTTAGTCCTGTTTTGTTGCAAGCATGATTATGACAGCTATTGATCTCTCGTTTGTCGCTCTCTTACTATTGCTAGCCTTCACTTACACTGAGTATGTTTTACTCAAGTTTCCAACTCCCTAAACCAAATTCCAAAGTGTCCACCATACCTACCTATCAGCATCATTTGCTACTTCCGTGCATATTCAATATGCCTTGTTTTCTTCCGAATAAAATGTTTGCTTGTTATGAGAAAGTTAGTTAGTAAAGCTCTCACGAACTTGATGGCTCACTTTATTTTCTGCACTTAATAAACCTGAACCATTGTGACTGTCCATGAAAGTTATATGCTTGCAAATTATAAGCTGGGGATTAGCAGAACCATGTTGTCACGGGGAACACTTTTAACACTTGTAAATATATACCCCGTTGATACCATGCTCTTTTGTTTGCGGATGTCGTCGGTGTGAAATAAAAGGGGAGCTTGTAAGTCCATGGAGTTATGTATGGGTGTTAGGGAAACGCCTGGGCCGCTGGTCTAATCCATGCTGAAATGGTGGAAACCTGCAGCATAACCATAATGATATCTATGAAGCATTCTTCTTATAAAAAAGAGAGAGATGGCTATTGAGAAAAAGAAAAAAAAAGAGATTTATGAAAAGAGGAAAGAGAGAAAAAAGCACCATTTTCCCATGGTAAATAAGAAGATTGCCGAGATACTCATTGTCTGCTTGCCTTGTCATTTTGATATGGGGATTCTTCCGTATCATCGGGCAAGGGGTACCCCATTGGCGGTTCTCTATGATACACACGTATTTATGATGGCAAGAACTTACCGGTAACTAAAGTTTAGTAGCATGAGGAGCGGCCCTCGTACTCAAGGGACATGGGATTTTCAGTTTATAGTCTATCAAGCATATAACTCAGATTGGACCTCACTTTCACCTTAACCATATTAAAGATTCTTATGATAGGGGCAATGAGAGCTCAAAGCTAATGAGTGCCATACTTTCAGCATTTGGAAGCTTTTCAAATTATTCAAAACCTTTTCTTTTACTTGTTGAGTCTCCACATATTCTTTGAGCACCTTCTTGAGAGCATAGTTGTCATTCTTTGTGTTTGTTCCAATACTTGATTATTTGTGTTATGACTTTGATGCTTGTATCTTTGATATCTTTACTTCTAGTCATCACTTGAACTTCAGAGGTGCCTTGGCATTCATAATCAAAGGCAAGCGAGATACCACTCTATCATACCTTTCTATGAGCATTGTAATGTTGCTTATGTTCGTGCTTCATGCTACTTATTATTCTTGAGTTGGAATCTCTTCATAGCTTGCAATGACTATTAAGTAGACTCAATTGCATACTCTTTATTATGAACTGTCTAAGTAGTTGATCACATTGCTGAGAATATTTACATCATATGAAGCAAATGTGTTCGTTAAAGTTCTTTTATCGCACTCAGTTTTCAACTGAATTGCTTGAGGACAAGCAATAAGCTAAGCTTGGGGGGAGTTGATACGTCCAAAACGTATCTACTTTCCCGAACACTTTTGCTATTGTTTCTCCTCTAAACTTGTGTGATTTGGATGCAACTAACACGGACTAAGGCTGTTTTCAGCAGAATTGCCTTGGTCTCTACTTTTTGTGCAGAAAATCAACTATCAGGAAAAATCCCGAAAAATATGCCAAAAATCCTATTTCACCAGAAGACTCCCGGAGCCAGAATACGAGACGGAGGGGGCTAGGCCCAGGCCACACCACCTGGCCGCGTGGGCAAGCCCAGGCCGCGCCAGGGGGTGGTCTGGCCGCCCCAGACTCCCCCTCGGTCTCCCTCTTCGCTTATAAGTTGCCTTCTGACCTAAAAACTCAGGGGGGTTCGACGTTTTTCCAGAAGGAGTTGTGCTCCACCGCCACCACCAGATTCCTCGAAACAGCACCAAAAACTCCGTTCTGGCACCCTGCCGGGATGGGGAATTGGAGGAGATCATCGCCATCATCATCACCATCGCTTCTCCATCGACCATCTATGAGTGAGTAATCCCCCGCTGTAGGCTATGGGGATGGTAGGGATTGGATGAGATCGTTCATGTAATGGCATCAGATTGTTAGGGCATGGTGCCTAGTATCTTTTATTAGTGCTTTATGACTTTGTTGCGACTTGTTATGCTTAATGCTTGTCACTAGGGCCCGAGTGCCATGATTTTAGATCTGAACATGTTATTGATTCATTATGACAGTATTGTTTTTGGTATTATCTACAAGTTGTATACACATGTTGTTGTCCAGAACCAATGGCCCCGAAGTGACAGAAATCGGGATAACCGGAGGGAATGGCTTTGATGTGAGGATCACATGTGTTCACGGAGTGTTAATGCTTTGCTCCGGTGCTCTAATAAAAGGAGCACCTTAATTGACAGTAGTTCCCTTGAGGCCCCGCTGCAAACGGGCTGGCAGGACAAAAGATGTTGTGCAAGTTCTCATTGCGAGCATGTATGACTATATATGGAACACATGCCTAGGATTATCTAGTACTTGGATGCTTTACCTTATTTATCTGCAATTGCCCTATGTTCTGATTGCCATGTGAATTGTCTTGTCCATGCAACGCCCATCTATCCATCCCTATGCCTACCGCACTCGAATCCTACTGTTTGCCGCTATTGTTACTGCTGTCTTTACTTTACTGCTACTGCTACTTTGTTATTCCTACTACAAAACTGTTGCTACTGATAAACTGCTGTGAGCAAGATTATTTCTAGGTGCAGCTGAATTGACAACTCAGTTGTTAAGGCTTAGAAATATTCTTTGGCTCCCCTTGTGTCGAATCAATAAATTGGGTTTCACTTCCCTCGAAAATACTGCGATACACCCCCTATACTTGTGGATCATCAATCTCCCTAGATGTCTTCACATTATTCCTCTTCCTTTGCTTCAAGTTGGACTTCTTGCTCATGGATGGTCTTCTCGAGGTCGGCCACCTTCTTTCAAAGACGAGCGATGGTGCAATCCTTCTTCTCGCGTTGACGACAAAGGGATTGGCGATCCTTGACGAGCATGGTGAGAGTCTGGTCCTTCTTGGCGGCAATGGCAAGGTTGTGGTTGATGTAGGCTCGAGCATTGTCCAATTCCTTCTGCTTATCATACAGAAGGAAGTCAAGGTTTTCCACCTAGTTCTTCAACTCTGGGTGACTTGGCATCTCCAATGGCATTCCCATAGAATCACGCCTTGCGAAGTGAGCAAAGCGAGTTCACTGGATCAAGTTGATGTTTTGCCCACACAGACTGGCAAGAGCTTCATGCATAGCCCTGGCTAATCCATCTAGCCAGTTGTTCTCTCGCACGGTGAATTGAATCTTCTTAGAAAGGGGTGCTTCCATATTGCCTCTAAGATCTGCAACTATCAGCCATTGTAGATCTCCTCATTGGTGCTCCTTGAGTTGTGCACCGAAGAATTCCAGATGCGGGCGCTCAATGAACTCTGACAGTGCATCGAGATCCCTCACAAAGATCAGTTGGCCTCCGTTTCCCAATTGGTATAACTTGCAATTCTGAACTTCCATCTATAAGGATTTAGGATGAGTAAGTTAGTGACGTGATCAAGTGTGTCAAATTTTATGGATGAATGTAAGAAGTTTTTAAGGGACAAGATTTTTTTTGAAAGAATCAAGGATAAGAGTGGGAATATGTTTTCATATATACTCACTTCTTTTGTTTTGAAACTAAGTTTTCGTTCGAACGTCCATTCTAACTAGGGTCTCCTATGGTCAGGACGGCTCTGATACCAACTTGTCAACACCTGGATTTTTAATCCCAGATGCCTATTATGCCATACCTCGCAATCCCAGGATTACCATTTTTGTGAGACATAACAGATTAGATATCACAGTACATCATCCATTATAAACCATAATAAGGTTTTACACAAATAAAGGATCTCATGATCCAGTCTTAATACAAACAAGCAGCGGAATAATAAAGCGTAGTAGCGGGCTCCATCTTCATGGTCACAGGCAATGCTGATGATGGGAGATGATCCTAGTTGTCGTAGCCGTCCTGCTGTCCATCTTCCTGATAGTCCTCCTCATAGTCTGGCCACGGGAATAGCCAGGGACAAAGCCATGAGTACTCTTTAAGTACTCGCACACTATCACTAACAAATAAGGTAGTTCTAGTAGGAAACTTAAGCTCTAGGTTTATTTTGCAAAAAGCCAGATTTATCTTAAGCTGAGTTCAGAAGTAAAGAAAGCTAATTTAATGTTCTAAAATTATTTTAAGTGGGAACCTAGTTTTCATATTCACAACCCTGTTGTGATCAAGTCAAAGTCACAAATCATTTCACAAGTCATTTTGAAAACATCTGATGACGGAACAGTATGGCCACTCTAACTATCCATGACCGCGGACGCGGCTATTCGAATAGTTTGACACTCTGCGGAGGTGGTACACTTTAACCACAAAATTCGATACATCCGTCAGGTATAATCTTGAATCAATCATACTTAGTATGCGGATAATCAATCATAACCTTTCAATTACACACTCTAGTATAGGCACCTCCCCTATGAGCTTGGCCTCCCGGCCATGGCCATCTGCCATCCTGGGCACTACATAGGTGAAAAATCATCAAGAGGTAGCCTCAGCTCAAACCTCTCCCACGAGGGAACCCATACTAATGCATATAAACTTCCGACTAAGCCCTACCCAATTCAGGTATTGTGGTTGTACGGTAAAATTGGAATGGTGTCGCATCTGAACCCAACCATCAGTTTTTATAAAAGGGCTAAGGCTCATGCCTCAACATTTTCATCATCAAATCATTTGTGTTCCTCAACACATGTCAAAACATCTCAATAGAATGAATCATCATTCCAAGGTTTTCATAATCACTTTCACCAAGTATTCCCATCTAAAGTGATCAACTTTTATGCTTAGCACTAGCCACTAAGGTTAAGAGTGTTCACTAATGAGGGGTGCTAATCTTCAATCTCATGCCATAGAATGACATCTGAGTATAGGCCTAGTTTTATACTCTTTATGCTCTCTACACTACTTTTCCAATACTCACAAAGAACTAACTAAAAGTAAAGAACTTTGGTAAGGTAAAAAGAATAAAGCTTGCAAGTAAAACTTGGGATTTGTATAAATCAAAGGTATATAACCAAAGCATTCCTAATGCATCTTGCTTAGGTTAATACTTGCAAGTGTTATCTTGCAAGGGTATAGCTTGCTTAGTAATGATGGCTTGCCTTGATTGGTGCAGTGATTGAAGTTTTCCTCTTCTTCGGGGTAGAACTCCTCCTTCTCGTATCCTTGGTCGGTACTATCATCTATAAAGGAATACGGGGTACACAATCACCAAACAATACTTAATTACTTCTATGTAGCACACTAAGGCTCACACTTGATGATCTAGCATCATCACAAACATCACATGAATTAAAGAACTAGTTTTATTCATTTTATTTTAGAAAGGTAATTTCTACTCATTGAAATTAATTAAGATTTAATATTCTCCAAATAGAATGTGGGATCATGTGGACACATGTCATCACCACATATTCTAATACATGGGAATGTGATTTAAAGTGTTGGTCACATTTTATAAAGTTTAATATTATTATTTAATAGATTTAAAGTGACTAGAAATGACCTAATAGCATTATTTTGGTACTATTCCAATGTCACTGTAGGCAAACCTAAATATTTTTACATATTCAGATATATATTGTCAAATGTGATTTTTGAGAGTTGGAATCAACACAAAAGCTATTACGGTTGATTTTTGAAAAATGTTTAAATTTGCAAAAGTCTTTGTCTTGTTATTTTTGCCATAGATTATCTCTAACTCCAAATGACTTAAATCCAACGGGCTTGGATAGACAATTTAATAACGTTTCTAGAAAAATTTGAATCATGCAATTTGGTGTGGTGAAACTCTCTGAATTGATTTTTGAATATGTGGACAGAACCTATTTTAAACTAAAATGGAAAAATAATTATTTGAATTTCCAGGCCAGCGCGGGAAGTTAAATGGGCCAGCCCAACTGCACTGCACAGCACAGCGGGCTGCTGACAGATGCGGTCCACCAGTCTGGGAGACTAACTAAACGAAACAGTATCTTTCAACCAGAGCCCTACGATCTAATTCTAATCCAACGACGGTGGTTCATCGTCGACGATGAACAGCTCCGGCAAGGAATCAACCCTAACACGGTGGTAGGGGTCTGGCAGGGCTCACCTAGGCTCCAGCTACGGTCGGTGACAGGGGCGATCGACGTGGTAGACGACGGAGAGGCGAGGCGCGTTCACGGCAGGGCTTGGGGTGGTCGAAATCGACGGCGCCCTTCTCCTCCAGCAGCGGTGGACTCCGGTGAAATTCCGGTGCGGTAGTGCTCGCCTTGCTCCAGGGAGAAGTAGGGGAGTGGTTGTGAGGAGTGGGTAGTGGATTGGTGTGGAGAATGGAGGCGGGGTGGCCTCCTTTTATAGTACGACGAGGGGATCGAGCGGTGCGGGCGCGAGCTCGACGGTGGCGTGGCTACAGGCGGCTATCGGCGTGGCTGAGGTAGGTGGACGGTGCGGTGCTCCCTAGCGGTTCTTACGGGCATAATGGAAAGGTGTGGGCGGCGTGGTTCGGTCGGGAGCGTGCGATGCTCCGCGCGGGCGCAGAAGTGTTTGCGGTGGCATGCGGCAGCTGCGGGTCACATGGCGGCGAACGGGGTTGTCTGCTGGGGTGCTGTGATCATGGCGCACGTGCGCGTGCGCAGTGAGGGCAAGGCGTGGTCTGGGCGAGCTGGTCGGGTGCGACGAGCTGCCACGCTCTAGACATGGCGCAGAGAGGCGGGGCGCGGCGTAGCTAGGGTGGTCCAGGGCTCGGCTGGTGTCGAGGCTGGGACAAGGGGTGGCGGTGGACCGAGGCGTGCTTCCTGGACATCATGGGAGAGGGCAGCGGTGTCTGCTGTGAGCTGGCCGCGGTCGGCTGGCGATGACCATAAATGGGCGGCGCTCCACCATGCAAACGGCAAAGGGGGATGTTGGTCTAGGCTTGGTTAGACTCAGGGGAGACAGGGGAGTGAAGTGGAGACCAAATGGTCGAGGATTACTGTGCACAACAGTGAAGTTAGGCAGAGTGTTAATCTGTGTAGTTAAGGTGTTTGATGATATGGCCGCATGAAACTTACTTTGGAATTTTTGATTCAAATTTTTTGAGTGATCTTAAGTTAAGCTTGAGAATCTATGTTTCCTTGGAGAGGTCAAGGGGAATTGATTTGGCAGGTTTTTGAGAAAGTAGAATCTTAACACATACACTTGATTCAATTTTCAAATGTCCATTAATTAGATTTGAAATATGTTTTTGTAATTTTGTAAAGTGGGCCTTGATATACTTTTACTTGGTCTAGCAAGGGGTGAAAATAAGTAGAAATGTTTCTATTAGAAATCTTCTTCTAGGAACACACAAAGTGACCTAGTGGTTGATTTTGGTCAAAATGACCATTTGCTTTATTTATTCATATTTGATTTCTTTTTCTTTTGATTTTGTTTGTAATTGGTCTAGATGATGTAGTATTCATCTTTAAACCATTTCACATCATTTATAACAATCAAGCATGCCATTTTCAAACAATCACACATTAATGCAAAGCTAACATGCACTCATATTCAAATTATTAACAGAAGTTTTTGTTAACCCTAATTTGGGGTGATTAGAACTTGATAATTTTGATTAGGGTTTTTGGGATGTTACAAACCTTCCCTCCTTAAACAAAATCTCGTCCTGAGATTTAAGAAAAACTAGGAACTAAAGAGATCTGGAAACTCAGTCCTAATATAATCTTCTCACTCCCAGGTAGCTTCTTCTTCAGTATGGTTGCTCCATTGGATCTTGAGAAACTTGATACTCCTGGTCCTAGTGGTTCTGAAGGCTTCTTCCAAGATACGGATGGGTACTTCACGATACGTCAGATCCTTGTTGATATCTATGGCTCGGTGATCCATGTTTTTGAAAAATTCGGTCTTCTCCGGAACTTCTAGGCATTTGTGATGTAACGAGATATCAAACACATCATGGATGGCTGACATCTCCTCTGGCAGTTCTAGTTGATAAGATACTTCTCCTCGGCGATTCAGAATCTTGAAGGGTCTAATATATCTGGGGGCTAACTTTCCTTTCAGTTGAAAACGTTACATTCCCTTCAAAAGGTGGCACTTTGAGATACACAAAATCTCCGACATTGAAGGTCGGGTCTCGACGTCTCCTGTCAGTGTAATTCTTTTGTCTAGATTGGGTGGTCTTGAGGTGCTCAGGGACTTTGTGAACCTTATCTTTGGCTTCTCGTAGGATGTCGTGTCCGAAAATCTGACTCTCTCCTACTTGCGACAAATTCATGGGGGTACGACAGTTTCTTCCATACAGAAATTCAAATGGGGCCATTTGCAAACTAGCTTGATAACTGTTGTTGAATGAGAATTCTGCGAAAGGCAGACAATCTTCCCATTTTGATCCATACTCTAGAACACAAGCTCTCAACATATCTTCTAAGATTTGGTTGACTCTTTCAGTTTGTCCATCGGTCTGCGGGTGATAAGTTGTGCTGAAATTCAACTTGGTTCCCAATCCTACTTGGACTTTATGCCAAAATCTTGAGGTAAAATGGGTTCCTCGATCTGATACTATGGTCTTGGGGGTTCCATGCAAACTGACGATTCTAGCAATGTACAACTCTTCTAGCTTCAAACTCTGGTGGGTTGTCTTGACATGTATAAAATGGCCTACCTTGGACAGTCTATCAACTATGACCCAAATAGAGTCATTTCCCCTACTAGAAGTAGGCAAACCGGTGATAAAGTCCATTCCAATGGAATCCCATTTCCATTCTGGAATCTGCAATGGTTGCAAAATTCATGCGGGTCTCTGATGTTCCGCTTTGACTCTCTAACAGATATCGCACTTGGTGATGTAGCTTCCGATTTCTCTCTTCATCATGTGCCACCAAAATTGCTCCTTCAGATCCTGATACATCTTCCTTCCTCCGAGGTGGATAGAATAAAGAGTATCATGAGCTTCCTGCATCATAACTTGCTTTAGTTCGGAATCTGCTAGCACATAGATACGTCCGTTGTACCACAAAACTCCGTCTTCATCTATGGTGAATCCAGGTACCTTTCCTGTACCGATACGACTCTTGATTCCGTCGATACTTACATTTCCCTTCTGGGCTTCCTTGATCTGACTGATCAACGTGGGTTGAAGTTCTATGCTAGCCAAAAATCCTTTGCTAACTAGCTCCGTTCTAAACTGCTCCAACTCCTCATGCAAACTTTGCTAGGTTTCTTTGATCATGGTGTTTAATCTACACGGCAATCTACTAAGAGCATCCACTACACATTGGCTTTGCTAGGGTGATAGTGAATGTCAAGGTCATAATCCTTGATTTACTCTATCCATCTCATTTGCCTCATATTAAGCTCCTTCTGAGTGAAAATATACTTCAGACTCTTGTGATCTGAATAAATCTCGTAGCGGTTACCCATAAGGTAATGACGCCATGTCTTCAATGCTAAAACTACGGCTGCTAACTCAAGATCATGGGTAGGGTAGTTTTGCTCATGTTGCTTCAGTTGTCAGGATAGATATGCTATGACTTTGCCTTCTTGCATCAACACACATCTGAGACCAATCTTGGATGCATCACAATACACATCAAAAGGCTTCTTGATATCCAGCATAATTAAGATTGGGGCTGAAATCAATCTCTCCTTCGGTTCTTGAAAACTCGCTTCACATTTGTCTGTCCATTCGAACTTCTTATCTTTCTTCAACAGTTGGGTCATTGGTCTTGTGATGCTCAAAAATCCTTCAACAAACTTGCGGTAGTATCCCGCTAATCCGAGAAATGCACGGACGTGGGTTTGAGTGGTTGGGGCTTTCCATGCTTCAACATCTTTGATCTTGGCAGGATCGACAGTGACTCCTCCTGCCGACACAATATGTCCTAGGAATACTACTTCCTTCAACCAGAACTCACATTTGCTAAACTTGGCATACAACTGATATTCTCTAAGGGTTTCAAGGATGGTTCTCATGTGTAGCTCATGGTCTTCTTCTGACTTGGAATAGATCAGAATGTCATCAATAAAAACAACGACAAACTTATCTAGTAAGTTCATAAAAATCTTATTCATAAGATCCATGAAATAAGCGGGGGCATTGGTTAATCCAAAAGACATGACAGTATACTCATACAATCCATATCTGGTGGTAAAGGTGGTCTTTGGAATATCCGTTGCACGAATCTTGAGTTGATGATAACCAGTTCTAAGATCAATCTTACAAAACACTCTGGCACCAGTCAACTGGTCAAACAGATCCTCAATCTTGGGCAATGGGTACTTGTTCTTGATGGTGACATCATTTAGCTTCCGGTAATCCGTGCACAAACGGTTACCTCCATCTTTCTTATCCACAAACAGAACAGGCGATCTCCATGGCGATGCGCTTGGTTGAATCAAACCTTTCACCAGCATAGCATCAAGTTGTTTCTTTAGCTCCACTAATTCAGATGGGTTCACACTATAAGGTCTCTGTGCTATTGGTCTAGTTCCAGGAATTAGTTCAATGATGAACTCGATATCCCCATCTGAGGGCATACCTTCATCTGGGAATACATCGGGGTATTCACAGACTACTTTGACTTGGTCTAGGGTTGGTTGGGCTAGACTCTTGTTGCACTTGAATTGACGGGGCAAGGTTTCAGATACATGCTCTATTGATACTCCAGAGCTACTGGTCATGGTTTTGGCTTTCTTGGCACAGTCGGTCAATCCTTTATGTTTCGATATCCAATCCATTCCTAGTACTACTTCCAAACCTTTGGTTCCAAGTACTATTAGATTGGCATAAAAATCTATTCCATGGATTCTGATAGGTACAGCCTTGCAAATTTTCTAGCTTTGGTGGTTGAACCAGGTATTTGAACTATCATAACATGCTTCAATTTGGTTGGTTCAATCTTACTAGTGCATGTAAATTCTTCTGTAACAAACAAGTGCGATGCTCCGGAATCAAACAACACTCTTGCAAGTATTGAGTTAACAGAAAACATACCCAGCACGACATCTAGCGCTTCCTGGGCTTCTTCAGCATTCATGTGGAACAGATGACCGTTGCGGTTGAGCCAATTCCCCGGGGCAAATGTCCTTCCAGGCTGAACATGGCACTGTTGCTGAGCGGGTGCATTCACATTGGGGGCTTCTGCAAGCTTCTTGGGACACTCATTGGAGTAGTGACCCTTGACTCCACATTCAAAGCAGGTAACCTGGGACTTGTCTTTGGTCACAACAGGCACAACATTGCTTCTAGTGCTTAGGCAGTATTGTTGTTGTTATTGTTGCTGTTGGACTTGGGCAGTGCACGGTTGAAATTGTTGGAGTTGTCGGGGTTGTTGTTGTGGTTTCCTCCAGACATCAAGTTTCCTATGCTTCGATTGGGGTAGCTTGGACGGGACATAGGGGGTCTGTTTTTTCTCGGGACATATCCAGCAGATGGGTTGGGGCGATACTTCTGGTGATTGTTGGATCCACTCTAGTGCATCATTCGGCGCTTGCGATTGTCATTGGCTTGGTTGATCTTCCCTTCCATCTGGATGGCAGAGTCTACCAGCTCTTCGAGATCTTCAAAACAGATGTTGACTAGAACAGTCTGCATTTTGTCATACAATCCATTCAGGAACCTTTCCTTCTTCTTGGCTTCGGTGTTGATCTCATCAGGGGCATATCTAGCTAGGGACAGAAATTTTTCACGGTACTCAACTACTGTCATCCTCCCTTGCTTCAGTTCTTTGAACTCATCTCTCATCCGAGTCACTAAACCTTGCGGCACATGGGTGCGGCTGAACTTGATCTTGAAGGCTTCCCAAGTCATCACCTGACCGTTGTTCATGGTACGGGTGCTATTTCACCAGGTTCTTGCATCTCCTGCCAAATAGTGCTTTACAGACAAAGTATTTCTATCCATATCAGTTTTCTTCTTAAAGACCCATTTGCACTTGACAGGTCTTATACCGTCTAGCAGATCAACCAAGTTCCAAACTTGATTTTCATCCATGGACTTTAACTCGGATCTCATGTCTCCAAGCCACGACTCAGAATCGGATCCCACCATCGCTTCCGAATAAGTTGTCGGCTCATCACTGTCCCACAGTAACACATCACGAACACTTCGCAATATGGCCAATCTTTGTAGTGTCGGTGCAATTGTAGGCTCAGCCACCACGACCAGCTCAACCTCCAAGTGTTTTGCGGACTCGCTACTGGCTGGTTCCTCTCGGATTTCTTCAAGCTGCAGTATGCTCCCACTGACTCCCTAACTAAGAAACTCTTTCTCAAGGAAGACACCATTCTGAGTGACAAACACTTTGTCCTCTTCTCGGTTGTAGAAGTAGTAACCCAAGGTTTCCCTCGGATACCCCATGAAAATACACTTATCTGACTTGGTTGTAAGCTTGTCCGACTGAAGTCGCTTGACAAAATATTCATAACCCCAAATCTTAAGAAAAGACAAACTCGGCTTCTTGCCAGTTCACATCTCATGCGGTGTCTTCTCTATCGAGTTTGATGGTACTCCGTTTAGTGTGAATGCTGCAGTTTCTAGACAATAACCCCAAAATGATAAAGGCAGATATATCTGACTCATCATTGATCGTACCATGTCCAACAAGGTCCAGTTCCTCCTTTCTGACACACCGTTTCTCTGCGGTGTTCCCGGAGGAGTGAGCTAGGGAACTATTCCACAACTCTTCCGATGGTCATCAAACTCACGGCTCATGTACTCGCCTCCTCGGTCCGACCAAAGAAACTTTATTATCTTACCGAGTTGATTCTGTACCTGATGAGTGCAAATTTGCATCATGTTTTATATTATTGTTTTGCATTATAGTGGTAGGATCTTGGTATTTTACCACGTTCGCGCGCACGTTTCATGTCTATTTTCACCAGGATCAGGACAGATGATGGATACAATGGACACAATTCTTGGAGTTATTGTATTGGGGAAAAAAGGAGTCAAAAACAACATAAATCGCTTATTTGGGAAATATCAATAACACCATAAGAAAACCCGAAGCGATCGACGCATCCAAAGAATTTGACGACCAACTATACGGCAGGAATAATTTTCCGGCCGTATAGTTGGCACCGCCACCGCCTCCTTAAATAATTTCACCCCGTGCAACTGAATCAGGGATACAACATACAGAACAACCATAAATTGCCGAAACCTCACCTCTGGAAGGCATCTAGAGGGGGAACTCCCCCACCGGGGATCCATCTTCGCCCTGCGTAGATCCAGGAGGCTAAGGCATTGATCTTCATCATCAACTGCTGCATCACCACCATCTTCATCCATCCCATCTACATCTTGTCTAGATCTTGTTGTAATTTTCGTACGTGTTGTGAATTTATACAAGTACTATTCATCTATGATAGATTCCATTACCATTGCCATGATGTTGATTGCCTCCATGTCTGAGTAGATCTTTAGTTCTTGGGGAGATGGAGAAAGCCTAGCATATGATTGATATAAAATAAAGATTATTATGTTATACATCATTATGTGTATGTGTTAATTGCCTTCATATTGATGTTGGGAGTTCTGCACCTCCTAAATATTTGCCTCTTATGGGGACATGATGAAGGGGATTACTTGTTGGTAGACGGAGGAATGATATCACTTACTGTGACTATAAAGCTGTTGTCATCCTTTACATACTAACTTGGGGACACAAGGAGAACTCATAAAGCCATGTCCAAGCCACGGGACAAATCCCTTAATAGCGGGATAATATGATTGATGTCGTTTCTCTGTCGGTTGTGGTTATGAAGGATCATGTGAGCAGTGGTTGCTGCCTATTTGTCCATAGATGGAGCTCCTTCCACATACATACATATCATGAGAATATTTGTTATAATAATCTTGAATGCTTAGTCTAAATTGCTAGCGGTGTATCCACCACTCCCTGAGAATGCCTTTTCCCCTATTGCAGTTCCAAGCTCTATTACATATGTGATTCTTACTTTCTGTATTAAGTTTTACTTTACTTCAATTGCTTCATTCAATAAAAAACCCAAAAACAATTCTACTTTTCTTGCATCTCAAAATTATTCCTTAAGTACTTCGTTTAGTTTTAGTTAAAAGCATTTTAGTCTTTCGCCTACTGCTCCCTGTGGGATCGATATCTTTATTTTGAAACTAGCTACAAATGATATGTGCACTTGTAGTCATCAGTACCTCATTCTGGAATTCCTTGAACTTTTCAAAGGCTTCTGACTTATCTTTCATCAAGTATATATATCCATACCTACTCAAATCATCACTGAAGGTAATGAATTACTCATAACCACCTCTTGCTGTCGTGCTCATTGGACCACATACATCACTATGTACTAGTCCCAATAAGTTAGACGCCCTTTCACAACTCTTTGCAAAAGGTGTCTTGGTCATCTTGCCGAGTAGGCAGGATTCGTCAGTCTCGAATGACTCCAAGTCGTACAAAGTTAGGAGTCCACCAGCATGGAGCTTCTTCATGCGTTTCCAACTTATATGACCAAGCCGACCGTGCCAACTGTAAGTTATATTTAGATCATTTGGTTTCAACCTTTTCACATTTATGTTATAGACCGATTCACCATCTACCGCCGTTGCCGGGGAGCTTAGCGCTATAAGTTACTTTACTTTTAGTTATTTACTTTCGTTGTACTAATTTTTAATTTAAGTTTCAGGACCGCAACAATGGATAACACTCAGCATTTCATCCAGCTTGAGGTAGTAAAGAAAATGGGTCTGCCCATGGACGCTTTTATAATTTTCCGTAAAAGCGTAAATCCGGATGGAATTGAGATCCACCCTTTATTATTTGAACTACTACACTCTAAGAAATTTGTAGGAACTGATGAGGAGAGTCCATATGGACATTTACAATTCTTTGAAGATGTTCTTGGTTCCTTTATATTCGACAACTGTAATCTTGATATGGTTAAAACCCAGTTGTTTAGACAAACTCTCTCTAATAATGTTTGCAATTGGTATAGATCTTTTTGTGCAAAAGCACCAAGGACTTGGACGGAATTGACAACCAATTTCCTATCAAAATATTATTCAGAAAACAAAGCTCATAGGATGAGAGGTATTATTATTAGTTTTAAAAATAGTCCTGATGAGAGTTTGTATGAAGGGTATATAAGGTAAAAGAACTATCTAGATAATTGCCCCCATCATCGTTTGCCTGATTGGTTAATCACTCACACTTTTTATGGAGGGCTTAATAATAAAAATAGAACGAACCTAGACACCGCTTCTAATGGTAGTTTTCTATCTTATACCTATGATGAAGCTTGGAAATTAATAATGAAAATGAGGGAGGCAACAGAAAATCTTAAAATGAGGAGAACATTACGAATAGTTTTTCCGAATATACTTGTGTTAACGATTTTCCTTGCAGATGAAAGGACTTGTGCAATGATTAAAACCCTTGGTATTGATTCTTACTCGGTAAATAAAATTATTGAGAATTATGCAGGGCATTTACAGGTACCTGCAGAATGAGAACCCCATAAACCCCTTGAAGAAAAGAAGCATGTAAGAGAAAGTGCGCTAATGGAAGAGTTCTCCTCTGCACCTATTCAAGAGAACATCAAGAAAAAGCAAAGAGAGAAAGAACAAATAAAGAGAACACTGAAGAAACCTGAAAAGAACCCCAAAGCTACCAATATAAATAATGTTATATTGAAGGATCTTTGGAGGCACGAACAGTGGATAATGAAGTGGTTATGCTAGACTATGAAACCTCAGAATTCATCAAAGGTAATGTACGAGGCAACGAAAATTCTAAACCTATGACTCCTCTATATTATGGAGAAACTTTCTTATATAGAATTTGTGAACCGATTTCTACTATAAACATTATGCCTTCATCACTTTATGAGGAACTTCGCTACAATTTAAATAATCCAGATATAGAACCGGTAAACACTACTATTAAATTGTCTAATAGAACTAATATAAAACCGGAAGGTGTTATCAGAAATATCTATGTGTTTATTGGATCACTCATGTACCCCCTTGATTTTCATATTGTTGATATGCCTCGAGATTCTGTTTGTCATATTCTTTTAGGCAGGCCTTTTGTTTCCATAACTAAAGCTCGAATTGATAGTAAGAAGGAGACTATTTCAATGATGTTGGGAGAAGAGGAAATGACATTCTACTTCGCCAAACTAAAGAAGAGGCCATATAAAGTGGAGGATATCAAGGAAGAGAAAACGATTGCCGAGCTCGCCACAATTCATTTCAGTACTGCACAAGATGAATTAGAGAGGAGCCTAATTAATTGGGAGGAAGCATCAGATGATGAGGAGAGAGAAGACATGGATGATTACCTTCATTCAGTTCCGGAAGCAAAAAATCCACATGACTATGAAGAACTTGTAAGAAAATGAGATGAAGAACCTCCGTCAATTGAATTGAAACAACTTCCAAAAGATATGAGGTATTTTTTATATAATGAAAATAAATGTCTTGTTATCATTAGTAAAAATCTATCAGAAAATGAAACAAATAAAATCTTTTCGGTCTTGATTAAGCATCGTGAAGCTTTTGGATATACTCTAAGTGATATTAAAGGAATAGATCTATCTATTGTAACACATAAGATTACCATGCTTGATGATGCTAAACCTGTAGTTGATACACAAAGAAGGCTTAATCCGAAAATGAAGGAAGTAGTAAGAAAAGAGGTTATACGCGCATTAGATGCTTGCATAATATATCCTATTGTTAATAGTAAGCGGGTTAGCCTAGCTCACTACAGACCAAAACAATGGGGTCTTGATGCTGCAATGAATGAGAATGGTGAGCTAGTTCCTATAAAACCTATTGTTGGATATCGCATGTGCATTGATTTTAGGAAACTAAACCATGAGACACAGAAAAATTATAAACCTATATGATTCATGGATAAAATCTTAGAAAGACTTAGTAATAATTCTCATTTCTATTTTCTTGACGGTTATTCTAGATATTCTCAAATTTCTATACAACCGGAAGATCAAGAGAAAGCAACTTTCACTTGCCCATATGGCACATATGCTTATAGATTAATTCCATTTGTCTTATGTAATGCAGTTGCAACTTTTCAAGAATGTGTTTTAAAAATCTTTGATGATCTTGTTGAAAAGACTATGGAAGTTCTAACAAATGATTTCGTTGTTTGTGGAACAATATTTGATAATTGCCTCTACACTTTAACCAAAGTTTTGCAGAGATGCATGCAATCAAATTTGTTTTTGAATTGGAAACAATGTTTTTTCATGGAAAAAGAAGGTAAAGTTTTTGGGCATGAGGTTTCAGAGAAGGGTATAGAAATAGATAAAACTAATATAAATGCTATAGAAAATCTTCCAATACCTTAGGACATAAAAAAATTAAAATTGTTTCTGGGACATGTAGGATTTTATAAGCGTTTTATAAAAGATTTTGCTAAAATAGCTATGCCTCTCACCAACCTTCTTGAGAAAGAAACTCCATTCTACTTAGATCATGACTGCATTGCAGCCTTTGAGAACCTTAAAAACAAATTAGTTTCAGCACCCATCATGCAATCTCCAAATTGGGATGAACCTTTTGAAATCATGTGTAATGCTTGTGATTATGCTTTAGGGGCTGTGTTAGGACAGTGAGACGGAAAGAATTTAAATGTTATTTATTACGCTAGTAGAACTCTTGATAAGATTCAAAAAAATTATGCTACTACAGAAAAAGAGGTCCTAGCTATAATTTTTGCTTAAGACAAATTTAGATCTTACATCATTAATTCTAAGGTAATAGTTCATACGGATCACCAAGCTTTGCGTCACCTCCTTGCAAAAAAGGATGCGAAACCCAGGTTGATTAGGTGGGTTATATTACTGCAAGAACATGATTTGCAAATAGTAGATAGGAGGGGTAAGGATAATCCGGTAGCAGATCATCTCTCTAGGATGGAGGGAATAATTACTAAACCCGTACCTATAAATGAGTCATTTCCAGGAGAATATTTAACAAATGTTGAAATTGTTGATCCTTGGTTTGCGAATTATGCTAATTATCCCGTAGTAAAATTTGTACCTCCTGGTATGACAAGAAACCAAAGAATGAAATTCTTTAATAATCTTAAATATTATTTTTGGGATGATCCGTATCTATATCGTCATGGACCTGACGGAATGATTCGGAAGTGTCTTTCTAACCATGAAATGAATGTAATTTTTCAAGCTTGTCATGACAGCCCATATGGAGGAAATCATACAAGTAAGCGAACTCCATCAAAGGTACTTCAATCCGGATTCTATTGGCCCACCTTGCTCAAGGATGCACACAAGTATGTAGAACATTGTGATGTTTGCCAAAGAAGGGTTAATATAGGTAGGAGACAAGATATGGCAATGAATTATAGTCTTATAATCGAACCCTTTGATATATTGGGAATGGATTACATGGGACCTTTTATAAAATCAAATGGATACACTCATATTCTTGTTGCTGTGATTATGTTACTAAATGGGTAGAAGCTATTCCAACAAGCCATGTAGATGCAGCTGCCTCAGTGAAGATGATCAAGGATGTTATATTCTCTAGGTTTAGAGTTCCTAGATTTTTAATCACTCATGGTGGTTCTCATTTTATGAAAGGAACTTTCAGGAAGTAACTCACCTCGTTGCTTCACCATACCATCCTCAAATGAGTGGTCAAGTGGAACTCTCCAATAGAGAATTAAAGACCATACTCGAGAAGACAGTGGACGAATCAAGAAAAGATTGGTCATACAAGTTAAATTACACTCTATGGGCATACCATACTGCGTTTAAAAATCCAATGGGTATGACACCTTATAAGATGGTATACGGTAAGGCATGCCATTTACCTTTAGAATTGGAATACAAAGCTTTTTGGGCGATCAAGAACCTAAACTATGATCTTAAAGAAGCGGGATAAAAATGTTTATTGGATATTCATGCTTTCGATGAGTTTAGAAGTGAGGCATATGAGAATGCTAGATTGTTTAAAGAAAAAGTGAAAAGATGGCATGATAGAAAAATAGAAAATACGGCCTTTAAAAGTGGAGACAATGTGTTGATCTATAATTCTTGTCTTAAGTTGTTTCCAGGTAAGCTCAGATCAAAGTGGGAAGGTCCCTATATGGTCGAAGAAGCTTATTTATCGGGAGTAGTGAAGCTCCAGGGAAAAACACCCTCTATTTCATGGGTGGTAAATGGACAACGCTTGAAGCATTATCGAGCAAAAGAAGATATAAGTGTAGTTACCATACAAGTGATCACCCCAGAAGACGCGATTAAGTAAAGATATACAAAAAATGGCAACGGCAAGAAGGATGGAATCGAGACGAAATGAGCAACACTATGGTCAAGCTATTGACCATAAAAGAGCGCTTCATGGGAGGCAACCCATGCGAAATAAAGGTTTGAGTAAGTTTCTAAACTTTCAATTAAGTTTTAGTTAAGCTTGTGTTAAATAAGGAACATCTAAAAGCTCTAGCGAAGAAAAAGAAGATTGATAATGCTAAAATCCCGTTCAACGGATGTTAATATTGGTCAAAAATCGAAACTGTCATTTTTCTGTCAAAACTTGATATTTCATTAAGTTTTAGATAAATAAAGAATTATCGGAGAAGCGGGTAATTTTTGGTGAATCTAGAAGGTTTAACAACCAACTATACGGAAGGAATAAAATTTTCGGCCATATAGTTGCGGTCGTATAGTTGTTTCGACATCACCCCTTCCGTTTATGAAAGGTACTGAAGGTTTAACAACCAACTATATGGTGGAAATAAAAATTCTGGTCGTATAGTTATCATCATATAGATACTGATGCCTACGTCAAAATTCTTTTCTAGGTACTGATAGTTTAACGACCAACTATACAGCGGAAATACAAATTCCACCCATATAGTTGCCGTCATATAGATATCACCCTGTTTCCAAAAAAAAATATTCGGAATACAGAAGGTTTAATGATCAACTATACGGTGGGAATAAAAATTCCCGCCCGTATAGTTTCGGCCGTATAGTTGGTTCGACCATAGAAGAAAAAATCTATAGTCGGTTCATAACTATACGGCGGCCCTATACGGGTCACACCCGTATAGTTGCTCGTTAGGGACTGCGGCTAGGGTCTCCGACCTTCCCTTTTAAAGTTGATCGCATCTAACCTTTTTCATTAAGTTTTCGCAGAGCCATATCCTCCAGCCTCAAAAAAATCTCGCCATCCCTATACAAGCACCTTCTAACAATATTTGTGTAGAAAAGCCATGCAGCCCTTCCATGTCAACAAGATCTGGAGGAAGAAAGAAGAGAAGCCCGTAAAGAGGATCTAGAGAAGTAGAATCTAAAGGATCATCATCGTCCAGCCCGGAGATCAAGCCTCTTCCAAAATAGGAGCACATGTTCCCGCAAAGGATGGAGATGATGAGGCAAGCAGACCGGGAAAAGAGCAAGGACGAGTATCTCCCTAATCCTTATCGTCACAACATGGGATATTATTATAAACCTCCTCTCGGTCCATCACCTCTTAAATCTAAGAAGGTGCAGCAAGATGAGATTCATGATAAGATCTATCAGTTGTAAAAAGCCTCGAAAGCATGTGTTGAAACAATTGGAGAAGGAATTGACTCCTACTGGATGATGAGCAAAGACCTTGAGAAAAGGTCGATGACATCGATGGTAGAGTTGGCTTCTTGATTAAAACTATTTTTGAGTTGACAAATGAGAAGAAATTCCTCCAGAAGAAAATTTTGAAGCTTCAATACGACATGGCCGAGCTTAGCATCCGCCTCGCAAGCATAGCTAAAGTTCGCAACACAGGAGAAGAAGGCAATACTCTTGCCACCCAGGAGGAGGAATAGGTACCAACAAGGAGTTATTTGATCCCGCCTGGCTTGATTCCAAGATTGGGGAGATCTTTAAGACCTTGTAATCTATCTTATAAGTTTTATATTACTATTTTAGTTTTGCATTAGTCTGAGGTTAGAAATAAAGTTTGCATCATTTGAATTCCCTTAAGGAATAGTCGATCCCAGTTGTGAAATTCCGAGTTCATTATCATATATGGAGCATTATTGAGTTTGTGCTTGTCGTATTGGATATATGAATGGCTTGAGGATAATTTTACTTGCACTTGATGATAGAAATATGAGTCTTCCATACCATTGGTATTAATGGAACATATAAAGATAATTTAAATCAATATGTTGTAAGTTCCTGGTTTGATTTACAAAAGTAAAAATAATCTGATTAGTCAAGTTGAGAAAGAAACCTCGAATAGAGAAAAATTTAAAAGTGTTATCAAAATAGAGTGAGAACAAGTCGAGGTGGAGTCTTCAAGTCATAAAGATGCTTCATATACACTTGGAATTTGGTAATTGAGATTGTTAAGCTTTGAATTCCTACATGAAGTGAAATGTATGGCTAGCTTCTTTACACAGCACTTAAACAAAAGTGTGAGCATATATATATAAAAGGAAGGAAAGAAAAAGAGCGAATGTGCAAAGAGCAAATAGGCATATACCACTATATTGTAATAAGACAAAGAGACATTTTGAGATTTTGAATCCCAAGTGAATATGCTAATCTTAAAACACTTTGGACTACCTCGATAACTCATTCGGTCGAACCGAATACTTTTGCATCAAGTTGAGATTCATCTTTTGTGGACAGTTGATCACTAAGGTGTGGAAGCCTGATAATGTTATTCAGATGGTTTTAGTAAGGTACTATACATGAACTCATTCCCATGTATCTTATAGGATAAACACATGCTGTAATTGCCTCATTTATTTTATCGACTCAGCCTCATGAATATGAGGATCACATTCACTAAGCCAGCCTTGCTCGGGACAAGCAAGAGTCTAAGCTTGGGGAAGTTGATGAGTGCATATTTGCATCATGTTTTATATTATTATTTTGCATTATAGTGGTAGGATCTTGGTATTTTACGGCGTTCGCGCGCACATTTATGTCTATTTTCACCAAGATCAGGACAGATGATGGATATAATGGACACAATTCTTGGAGTAGTTGTATTACGGAGAAGAGGAGTCAAAAACAACGTAAATCACTTATTTGGCAAATATCAATAACACCAGAAGAAAACCCGAAGCGATCGAGACATCCAGAGAGTTTGACGACCAACTATACGGCGGGAATAATTTTCCAGCCGTATAGTTGGCGCCGCCACCGCCTCCTCAAACAGTTTCACCCCGTGCAACTAGATCGGGGAGACGACATACAGAACAACTAGAAATCGCCGAAACCTCACCTCTATAAGGCATCTCGAGGGGGAACTCGCCCACCGGGATCCATCTTCGCCATGCGCAGATCCAGGAGGCTAAGGCATTGATCTTCATCATCAATCGCGGCATCACCACCATCTTCATCCATCCCATCTACATCTTGTCTAGATCTTGTTGTAATTTCCGTACTCGTTGTGGATTTATACAAGTACTATTCATCTATGATAGATTCCATTACCATTGCCATGATGTTGATTACCTACATGTCTGAGTAGATCTTTAGTTCTTGGGGAGATGGAGAAACCCTGGCATATGATTGAGATAAAATAGATTATTATGTTATACATCATTATGTGTATGTGTTAATTGTCTTCATCTTGATGTTGGGAGTTGTGCACCTCCTTCATATTTGCCTCTTATGGGGACATGATGAAGATGATTACTTGTTAGTAGACAGAGGGATGATAGCACTTACTGTGACTATAAAGCTATTGTCATCCTTTACGTAATAACTTGGGGAAACAAGGAGAACTCATAAAGCCATATCCATGCCACGAGACAAATCCCTTAATAGCGGGATAATACGATTGATGTCGTTTATCTGTCGGTTGTGGTTATGAAGAATCATGTGAGCAATGGTTGCTGCCTATTTTTCCATATATGGAGCTCCTCCCACATACATACATATTATGAGAATATTTGTTATAATAATCTTGATTGCTTAGTCTAAATTGCTAGCGGTGTATCCACCACTCCCTGAGAACGCCTTTCCCCTATTGCAGTTCCAAGCTCTCTTACATACGCGATTCTTACTTTATGCATTAAGTTTTACTTTACGTCAATTGCTTCGTTCAATCAAAAACCCAAAAAAATTCTACTTTTCTTGCATCTCAAAATTATTCCTTAAGTACTTCGTTTAGTTTTAGTTAAAAACATTTTAGTCTTCCGCCTACTGCTCCCTGTGGGATCGATATCTTTATTTCGAAACTAGATATGTGCACTTGCAATCATCAGTACCTCATTCTAGAATTCCTTGAACTTTTCAAAGGCTTCCGACTTATCTTTCATCAAGTAGATATATCCATACCTACTCAAATCATCAGTGAAGGTAATGAAGTACTCATAACCACCTCTGGTTGCCGTGCTCATTGGGCCACATACATCACTATGTACTAGTCCCAATAAGTCAGACGCCCTTTCACAACTCTTTGCAAAAGGTGTCTTGGTCATCTTGCCGAGTAGGCATGATTCGCATGTCTGGAATGACTCCAAGTCGAACTAAGTTAGGAGTCCACCATCATGGAGCTGCTTCATGCATTTCCAACTTATATGACCAAGCCGACAGTGCCAAAAGTAAGTCATATTTAGATCATTTGGTTTCAACCTTTTCACATTTATGTTATAAACCGATTCACCATCAAGGTAAATGAAGTTGCATCATGCCGACTTCCAATGCAGCGACTCCCGCTTTATTGCCGACTCGAATGTCAACCTCGCCTCTCTCTATGCTCCTAGTTCTTACTAGTCCCTGCAACGAGTTGCAGTTGTGAATAAATGATCTGGTATCATATACCCAAGACCTACCAGGTGCATCAACAAGATAAATGTCTATAACATTGCGAACAAGCGTACCTGAGCCGGAAGTCACACCTCCACTCTTGGCTTTATCAGCCAGATACTTGCTGCAGTTCCTCTTCTAGTAGCCATTTTCCTTGCAATAGAAGCAAGTGGATCCGGCTGCAGGAGATGGCTTAGTCCCTGAAAAAGCGCTTTGGACCGGGTCCTCAGCCTTACCTCCCGACTTTGCCTTCTTCTTCTTAGTCAAAGAACTCTTCTTGAACTTAGCCTTATTCTGCACTATCAACACTTGACTGGCGCCTTTCTTGAGATCTGCCTCAGCCTTCTTGAGCATCCCATGTAATTCAGTGAGCTTCTTATCCATACCATTCATGTGATAGTTCGATATGAAATGACCATACGCACTAGCAAGAGAGTTCAAACTTATGTCTGTAGCGAACTCTTCGCTAATGGGGTAGCCAAGCCTTTCCAGAGACTGCACGTAACCAACCATCTTGATCAATGCGTACTCAGTGGATCACCATCCTTAAGCTTGCAACTCAACAAAGCCTGGGAGACATGATACCTCTTAGTCTTTGCCTGAGCCTAGAACATACTTTTGAGGCTTTCGATCATATCATAGGCCTCAACATTCTCGAACTGCTGCTGCAAGCCCGATTCCATGTGAGCAGGCATAAAACAGCTAATCTCCGTAGACTCATCACATGTCCTACGGTAGGCATTGGTGGTTGCGATAGTCCCATTCTCATTCGGCTCATCTAGAAGTGGGTTGTCTAGGACATGGTCGCTTTTTTCTTGCTTGAGAACAATTCTCAAATTACGATACTAGTTCGTGAAGTTAGTTCCATTTAGCTTATCTTTCTCTAAGATGGTTCTCAAAGCAAAACAGAAAATCCGAGGGATACTGCTAGGTCTCATTGATCTACAACAGAAAAATATGCACAACACTCAAGACATGTATCCATAAAAGAGCAAGCATAATAAACATTTTTAATACTTATGCTCCCACTAGAACCAACACCCCTCCGATGGTTACTTAGTGATTCAGCATCCTAAATAAGCAAGCTGACTAGTGAGTTTTAGCATCATCGCTAGCCGTCAAGTGATCTAGGTAGACAACTCATTGTCAATCGCATCTCATACAACTCCAGTTGGACGGGTGGCATCACATGCCCCAGCTCCTGTTCGACTTTTCTCTGAGTCCCACAACCATTGTGATAGACCCGTCTAGATTACCGAGTGCTTCCGTTGTAAGAGTTCGACTCGAACCCACCTAGTCAGAAAGATTTGATAGCACCTCAATTTTATGAGCCCACTACGAAAAATGTCCGACTTGTGATGGTGTAGCACTGGCAGGGAAACCGACTAGACCTTCTTTGAGGGATTACTTTCTACCAACTATCTAATAGAGGTAAAAATAGAGACACAACAATAACACAAAATAAAACAATTATAATGTGAAATGGTATGGCTCTCATCATGGCGATCTCCATCTCCACAAAGCTTGTAATTCGACTTGTGTTAACTCTTGTCACGTGCCGCCTTACACCATGTAGCTGACTTGTACATCGACTTGCATGCCATCCGGGTTCTCCAAACAGCTACACTAGCTAGTAAAGTAAATTACATAGAGAATCCGACACGCAGGTCGTTATACAATAAAATGACAGCACCTAGGCTCCAGTCGGCTGACAAAAACTGTGATACACAGATCACGTATGGATTACACACATCACATGAACATAAGCCATACCATTCACAATATCATCCTACAAAAACAGGTTATGCATAGATATGATATCTACCGGTGTTGTGAAGCTCGCTACGACGTCTAAGGCGCTACGACAAGGCGAAGCCGGCGGTCCTAGTGATTTTTTTGGAAACCGCATATCTCATCTACATTCCGAATATGGATTTCTTCATCGGATAAAACAATTTTACCCAAATCCGACCCGTACTCTGATTCAACCAAACTCTTTGATCTTTGATCACCGCATCCGGATTTACGTGTCACAGTCTACCCCGATGCGGAAGCCGACCGGTAGGGGTATGTCATTCCACGACCTCAGCAGTATGATCACGGAAACTAGATCATCCATTCTTCGAGTATAGTTGATCCAATCAACTTCGTACAAAATCGATCTATTTCATAGACCGACCACCAAAACTGCAATTAGATCCAATCTAATGCCAACCGCATATCACATATGCACGATCTCGGTCCTAAAACCAGAAACTAATGCTCTGATACAACTGTTGGGCCACGTAGAGATAAACAAAAAACATTTCCCCTATGCGGTGATCCTAAATCTAGCTGAGGTAGTAGGCCACGAGAATTACCACTAGATGCATAGTTGCGAAATCGATGAAGCACGTCACTTGATGCAGTGCAGTCCTCACGATCCGATCGTCAAAGTGCTGAACGTATAACACCTCTGTCAGTATCCACATGTACAAGGAGGAGCGCCGGCGGTGGACTACTAGGTCCGGTACGGCGGCTAGACTGAACTAGAGCTAGGGTTTCCAACGCATTGAATGACCTAACCATATGCTCTAAACACCTGCACCACAGCTTATATAGGGAGTGAAAGTGGGCTCCACTCACTTGTGGCTCATTCACTTAAAAGGCTATATTAGTCACTATGAGTCCAACTCACGAACTCGGTCCGTGTCTGATTCAGGTCCAATCCAAATAAATTTATGGTTCAGGTCTAACCCAAACTTTCTCCCGCTCTTAAGTGTGTGACCCGATAGGCTCATGGTGACTCGGACACGATCCGAGTCTCACTCATGACCAATCAGTCGGTAGTGGCTCCTAGGAGAATGTGCCGACTCCCAAGTACCAAAGAGTCATGACGATATACCTTCCAATGCGACTTCCGTCCAAGTCCCTTTTGCCTCACGATATGCCTTGTCAAATTATAGGCAAATAATCGTCATCCCTTAAATAGTTCGACTTTGTTTCTTGATCCGAGATAAGTGATTCATCTGACTAACTCTTAGTCGATCGCCTTGATTAACACTTAACCGAGTCGCACATGGTCATGCTTTCTGAATCATATCTTCCGACAAGGCCTAGAGAATATCTCTCCAGTTGGAGGGGCAAAATCCCATCTTGGTTATCCACATCACGTAGCTTGATTCTCAGTCAACCCAAACTCTGCCTTTATAATTTCCCTTTGACAGAACAAGGTTTGACAGCTAAGTCGGTGTTCCACAACTCGGATTGTGCAATAACCTCAGGTCTAAGGATTACATTGATTGAGACATACAAATGAGGACTTGTTCGTTCTACCTCAATATGGGTCAGTCCGACTCGCTAAACTCTTTAGCCGAATCCATGTAAGTCGGAATAGCATCTCCATGCCCATGACAAGTGGAACCGAGTCATCAGCCGACTTTCACATTAGTCTAAGTTGTGTGTCTAGCACACCCTAAATGACCAAGGACAACTAATATGAACAACATAAATATATAGTTCTATAATCGAATCACATATTCAATGATACATATCAGTAGTTCATACTAGGACAATAGCTTTATGAATACATTGGGAATAACATCATACATCATTGCCTCTAGGGCATATTCCCAACAAAAAAATATAACAAAAAGAGAAATTTTTACCTTGTTGCCATTTTATCGAGCATGTTGCGCGCGCGGACGGCCGCAGCCGTCGCCGTCGGACGTGGAGGAGGCGGAGGTGGCTACCGGCGGGGGGTTAGGCAGATGTTAGCCGCGTCGAGCCATGCTCATCTTGGCCGACTTGGGCTCGGGATCTTGGCCACCCGCCGGCGCCGAGCGCTTCAGGAAGGTGGTCCTATCCTTCGGCATCGCGATTGGAGGGAGCTGCACAGCGCCACCACCAGCGCTTGTCCGCGGCGGCACGTGTTGGGGATATACTTTCCGGGTACCCTCACAGTTCCTCACTGACCAGAGTGGCCGACTTTGGGTTAGAGCTTTGCTTCACGGGCGGCCCAGTCAAGGAGAAAAGACGGAGTCCAATCTGGCTACGGGAAGGCCCAGAAGACTTACCGACTTAGGCCCATAGTGTTACTTGTAGTTCAAGATGTACTCTGTAACCAACTCTTAGTCGTAGACGGACTGATCTCTCCTGTAAACCCTAGGCCGGATATCTATATAAGCCGTCCTAGGGAGAGCCTTTAGGACACATAACCTAACCTCATAGTCTACAATCTCAACTCGCACAGGCGAACCCTTGTAACCCATATTCTGGATCTACCGTATTACTGGATTGCTAGCAGGAGTAGGATCCGTCCACAGCCGGCGGATTCGAACCTGGGTAAACTTGTGTGCTCACCGTGCCAGAACACCGTACGTCTCACACCCCTCTCTTCCGCACGCCTCGAGGACCCCCTCATGGCGTACTTGTCATCAATCCGACGACAGCACGAAGAGAGCGCGAGTGGCGACGGAAACGCTCCCCAAGACGAAACTTTTCTCGGCAACGGCGCTACGGTTTGGCACGGGAAACGGCGGGACTAGAGCACCTGTGGCGACAGTGGGGGTACGGAGTTCAGAGGAGTCAGTGGTGTGCCGGAGGTCCCGTCCATCGCCGGAATAGCGCCGATGGCCACGTAGAGTGGGAAGTTGGTGGTGCGGGTCGCGGGTGTGCAGGTGAATTTTCCTAGCAGTTGCTCCTTCGCGCGCGAGCCGAGCGATAGCGCACGCTCTAGCTGGAGCTGGAGATATCCGATGCGAGATAATGCAAAATGGACCGACGCGCTAAAATTAGCAGCTCGCGCTAGGATGCAGCGCCCGCTAGAGGGACACACACGCGCTCGCGCGGAATATTAGTGGTTTATTTAGCGCTGCGCTATAATAGCGTCATGTTGGAGATGCTCTAAGAATGTTTCTTGTGAGTCTTTTGCATGCAAACTCAAGCACATACAACATTAAATACTACTCCCTCCGATCCATAATAATTGTTGCCCACTTAGTACAAAATTTGTACTAGCTTAGTATAAAATGAGGGACACTTATTATGGATCGGAGGGACTAAAATATTTGTTAGTCAACCAAATAGCCAACTTACCATATGAATGTTTACATAAGACGGCTTTAGATGACATGGCATGGATATATAACCAACAGCCTGTTGTGTTATTGTGCTTGCTCTAAACAATTTTTTCAAAGGAAGATGTATCGTTTTTTATAGAAGAAGGGCCAAGCGGCCAGAACGTTACAACGCGTCAAGGCACATGCGCCCGAGCGCAACTCCACGTTGTCCTTACAATAGCACACACACACACTGTAACAACCTCGGACCCTACGCTCTAAGTTCAAGCCTGGATGAACCAAAAGTGGTTAAGGAATTTTACAGCGGGGGCCCAAGGCCACCCACGTGTAGGCCCGTCGACCGCCCTAACCACTTCCAAGAACATCGGGACAAGAACGAGCGGTGTCAACACCCGGATTTTTAATCCCAGATGCCCGTTATGCCATACCTCGCAATCCTAGGATTACCATTTTTGCGAGACATAATGATTTGGATATCACAGTACATCATCCATTGCAAACCATACATAAGGTCTTACACAAATAAGGATCTCATGATCCAGTCTTAATACAACAAGCAGCGGAAATAAAAGATAAGCGTAGTGGTGGGGTCCATCTTAAGGGGCACAGGCGATGCTGACGAAGGCAGATGGTCCTAGTTATCATCGCCGTCTTGTTGGCCATCCTCTTGATAGTCCCCTTCATAGTCTGTCCATGATAATAGCCAGGGACAAAAGCCATGAGTACTCTTTAAGTACTCGCAAACTACCACTAACAAGTATTATAAATCTAAGTTAAAGTGCTAAATCTCTGCTTAACTATAAAGTTAAGTTTGAAACCTAAGCTGAGTTCTGAAGCAAAGAAAGATAAGGTAAAACTCTAGAATCACTTAAGTTGGGGAAACTATTGTCATAAACACAACTCTGTTGTGGTCAAGTCAAAATTCATCATTCATTTCAAAGTATTTAGAAAACATCTCACAACGAAACAGTATGGCCATTCCAACTGTCCATAACCATGGACGCGACTATTCGAATAGTTTGACACTCTGCAGAGGTGGTACACTTTCACCACAAGATTCGATACATCTGTCAGGGATAAACCTGAATCATCATACTGAGTATGCAGATAATCAAACATAACCTTCCCTTTACACACCCTAGTATAAGCACCTCTCCTATGAGCATGGCCTCCCAACCATGACCACCAGTCATCTTGGGCATTGCATAGGTGGACATCACAAGAGGTAGCCTCAGCTCAGACCTCTCCCGTGAGGGAACTAATACTAATTCATATAAATTTCCAGCTAAGCCTTATCCAATTCAGGTAATGTGGTTGTACGGTAAATTTGGAATGGTATCGCATCCAAATCCAACCATCAGTTTTATAAAAAGGGTTAAGGTTCATGCCTCAACATTTTCATCATCATCAACCATTTTGTGTTTCACAACACATGTCAAAACATCTCAATAGAATGACTCATCATTCCAAGGTTTTCATAATTCATTTTCACCAAGTGTTCCCATCTAAAGTGACTCAAGTTTTTGATCTACTCTAAACTACTAAGTTAAGAGTGTTCACTAAGGTGGAAAAGATGGGTTCAATCTCATGCCATAGAATGACATCTAAAAGGGTTCTAAAATAGGTCAAGTTTCATACTTTTTATGCTACCTTCAAAACATGTAAAGAACTTGGTGTAAACTAAGGGAGTAAATCTTGTAACTAGGACTTGGAGTACTAATAGTCAAAAGGGAGTGTGATCAAGGCATGCCTAAGGCATCTTAGCTAAACCATCTAGTTGATCCTAGCCTGTTAAACACTAAACTTGCAAGTGTTAACTTGCATTGTTAATGGTGGCTTGCACTTAAATAGTGCTAGCTTGCTAATAGTAGCTTGCCTTGGTTGGTGCAGTGGTTGAAGTTTTCTTCTTCTTCTTCTTCTTGGTAGAACTCCTCCTCCTCGTAGACTTGGTCGGTACTATCGTCTATAAATACATAGGGAGTGCACAATCACCAAACAATACTTAACTAAGCTAAGTAGCATTCTAAGACACATATTTGATGATCTATTATCATCACAAGCATCACAAGTTTAATTCTATAGTTTCATTCTTTTTATTTTAGAAAAGTAATTTCTACTCATTGAAACATTAACTAAAATTTAATATTCACCACCAAAATATGGGATTATGTGGACACATGTCATCACCACATATTCTAACATGTGGGAATGAGAATTAAGAGTTGGATCAATATTACTTTGGTTCAAGTTCATTATTTAATGATTTAAAGTGACTAGAAATACCTATATAGCATTGTTTTGGTACTAGTCCAAAGTCACTGTATGTAAACCTTAATATTATTACATATTTGGATAGATATGATGAAATGTGATTTTTGAGAGTTGGAATCAACTTAAAACCTATCTTGGTTGATTTTATAAAAATGTTGCAAGTTGCAAATACTTCCGTTTTGTTATTTTTATTAGGAGAGATCTAATTGAATTAAATCCAACGGGCTTGGATAGATCATCTTAATACCTTTCAGACAAAATTGGTTTCATGCCATTTGAATTTATAAAAGTCATAGAATTGAATTTTGAAATAGTGGACAGAAACTAGATTAAACTAAAAAGAAAAATCCAGATTTGAACGGTTGGGCTAGCGCGGGAAAAGACTTGGGCCGGCCCAGTGGCGCTCCCGCGGCGTGGGGCTCAGCTGACAGGGGGTCCCGCTTGTCAGCGGCTCTTAACACATGAAACGGTATGCGCGTTGTGGGCCGTAGGATTAGAAGGGAGATCTACGGCTGAGGGTCGTCGTCGACGACGAACAGGTCGCCGGCAAGCTCGAACCCTAGCGGCTCGGTGGGGGTCTGCTGGGGACGTACCAGGGCTACAGCGGGGTCGGCGAGGCGGGCAAACGAAGTGGAAGACGACGGCGAGGCGAGGCGCGGTTGCGGCGGAGCTTGGGGTGGTCGCAATCAACGACGCCCTTCTCCTCCTGCCGCGGCTGCTCCGGCTCCAATTCCGGCGAGGCAGAGCTCGCCTTGCTCCGGCTAGAGGTGGGTAAGGTTCAGAGAGGTGAGGGGAGTGGAATGGTGTGGAGAAGAGAGGCTGGGGAGGGCTCCTTTTATAGGCCCGACGGTGAGACCGAGCGGGATGGGCAGTCGATGGTGGCGACATGGCTACGGCGGGGTAGACGCATGGCTGAGGGTGGCGATTGACGTGCTGTCCCCTGGCGGTGCTCTAGGCATTGAATGCAGCCGTAGGGGCGGTGGCACGCGGTCTGGGCGAGGTGGCGCTCTAAGCGGCAGAGGCGGCGGTGTCCACAGCGAGCGGTGGCTGTGAGGCGAGCATCAAGAGGCAAATACAATTAATGGTGCATATGAGATAAGAATTTTATATGATGCTCAAATGCAATGTGGCATGATGACATGAGCATGATATAATTATGGTGCAACAATTATATGTAGGAAGTAGCATTTTATTATTAGACCATATAGCATTACAGATGTTAGACAGATGGGATGCTACACACACCCCATAAAAAACTACTCGCGGCATCTCCACTTGTCCACCTGTCCTAAGCAATCGCAGAGGAGCCCCGCGGTCTTCCACCGGCCTGTCTCATCCTAGATCTTTCGGGTAACCGTCTGCGTGGAAGGGGTGACTCCCTCAAAAACCACATCATTCTGGTGGCACCAAAGTGTCCAGCATACTAGGGAGATGCCGGTCCAGAGGTCGCGCTCGCGGCCCTTGCCACTTCGCCTCTCCTGAAGCCAGGCCATAAGCTTCGTGTCCTGCTCCGGCATCCAGTGACTCTTGCCCCACCAGTTTAGGCATGTTACCCACACTTTTCTCGGGCTAGGACACAGACCATCAAGAGGTGGTCTATTGTTTCTACACACTGGTCACAAAGTGGGCATGCCATCGGATGTTGTAGCCTGCGTCTGCTTAGCATGTCCGCTATCCAACATCTATTCCTCACTACTAGCCACATCGAGACATCTATTCCTCACTACTAGCCACATCGAGACTTTACAGCTGGTAGGGGCACATGAGCGCCAGATCTGTAGGGCTCCTGCCATTGATGTCTGACCAACAAACAAGGCCTAGTAGCAGGATTTGGCCGTGTAGCAATTGCTCGGATCCCAGTTCTACTTGAAAACATCTTGCGCGCCCTCCATGAGGGTGACTCCCTCTAGCCGATCCACCACTTCAAGGAGTTCCCTGATGGCTGACATGCCCAGGTATGGGGAGATTTTGTGAAGCATCCTCCAGCCACTCCCTCCCGAACCTTGCGCGTGCGAGCTGCGTCCGCCAAGACGGTCGCAAAAAGGTTCGACGCAAATTCACAGGTGTGTCTACACCGAAGCCACTTGTCCATCCAAAAAAGGGTGGTGGCTCCGTCGCCCATCACCGAGACAATTGCAACATCAAAGAGCTGCCTAGCCAAGTCAGGTACCCGAATGTCAAGCTCGCGCCAAGGCTTGTTCGGCTCCACTCGCCTCAGCCACATGAACCACAAGTTGGGGATGGCTAAGCCACCCATCTCCTTGGGGATACAAACCTTGTCCCACGCCACTTGGCAGTGTCCACCATGCACGTCCTTCCTCCCTTTCCGTAGGAATCCACAGATGATTTTCTTGATAGCGATGATGGTCTCTATAGGGATATCAACGGACATCATCGCGAAGATTGGGATGACCAAGAGCGTTTTCTTCACAAGTTCCAACCGTCCGCCTCTGTTGAGCATAGAGGCTTTCCACGATGACAACTTGGCAGGCACCAGGTCTACTAGACTGTAGTTGTGCAGCCAATGGCCTCCGCAGCAAAAGCGGCAGTCCCAGGTAGAGGAGCGGGAACTACATGATCAAGCACTACAACCTACTCCCTCCGTTTTATAATATTAAAATATAAGATATTTTAGCTTTGTGAAGACAGTGTATCTAGACCCCTTCTAGTGTCTAGGTTCATTTAAATTTGAAGTGAACTATATACTAAAAGTGTCTAGATACACTTCTTTCATAAAGCTAAAACATCTTATATTTTGAAACGGAGGGAGTACATGATCAAGCACTACAACTCCTAGGTCACCAGCACCCAATCCTCATCAGAGCATCTTATCAAGTTGGCCGAACATTTGGTGAAATTTGTGCAGAGGCCAGGCCAAATGCGGTGCTCAACTCCTCAGGTAGAACAGAAACGCAATCTGACGACTATAAACAACACGCAGAACCAAGCGCACAAATCACGCAACAGATGATTATCAACGGTTTAAAAATGACCTCAGGGACGACAGTAAGACAACACAAGCAAATACAAAACAGCAGTCCAACTAGCATGCAGTTACAAATACATAGAGGAAGAGCCGTAAAACAATCGACACCATCACTAAGCCAAGTTTATTCGGTGGAATGAACTTTTTGTTTGGTAAAGAAATTCAGGCAGATGTCTCCTGGTTCTGCTCTCACTCTTCCTCACCAGTGAGGATACAGGTATTGTAAGCTTCCTAGATGTTCATAGCACGGTGATTCAAACCTGAGGTGAAATTCCCAGAGATGCTCCATTACCATGAAATTTTGTGTCTTCCTTTAGCGATTCTCCGAGCAATCACCTTACGCCCACCCGTGGTTGCTTTACTGCAGAATAAAAGTAAGGAACACAAAAACCAATATTAGACCACAGAGAACACAGAAATTTAAACGAAGTCTGGTCCATACCACACCAGCTAAACTAACAGCTTACAAAACATAGGTACACAAGAAAAGAAGGCAGTTGATTATCATGAGACCTGGCATCTTTTAATTAGTCAAATGAGAAAAGAGGAGGGAGGGAAGGGAGACGGACCGTGCACGGAACCCATGGGTCCTTTTCCGCTTGATGGTACTGGGCTGGTAAGTTCTTTTGGGAAGTAACTCAAGGGGTTCATTGACAACAGGATCAATTCCTACAAATAGCCAGTTATCAGCAAGGAAGATGTCCAACTTGCAAAAATAACCATTTGGTTCAATCTCACAAGATCAGTCATATGTCTACAAAGGTAATCAATAATCAATAGCTGTAGTATTCGCCAAAAAACTATTACACAATATGGTCAGCAAAAGTAAGAGGGAACATGCACATATGCCCAATGCAAGTAACCTAAAAACGGCAACACAAAGCAAGTGTAATCTCAAGTGCTTCCGAGCATTTTATATTCCAAGGAAGTAGGAACACAAGCCCAATAAATCACATGTCCATGTGTCGAGAAATTTTCAAAATTCAAAAGATTTGTATACGGTTGGTTGTACAGTATTGATGGGTTCACATGATCCATAGACAACTATGTCGAATTTTTTGTTCCACTGTCCTGGTTGATAGCCAAGTATGTATATCTAAAAGAACAAGTAAGGGGCCCGCGTGTTGCTATGAATGAAACCTTAAGAAGATACTTCCTCCGTCCCAAAGTATAAGGCGCCTAAGGACTAGTCAAAAGTCAACGTTTTCGAAGTTTGACCAACTTTATACACAAAATATAAACATTTACAATACTGAATCAATATCAATAAATTCACCATAAAGTATATTTTACTAATGTGTCAATTTAATATTGTAGGTGAAGATATTTTTTCCTAAATTTTTGGTCAAAGTTAGTAAGATTTGACTTTTGACTAATGTTTAGGTGCCTTATATTTTGGGACGGAGGGAGTAATATGTTGTGGCCATTAGCATGTTGCCTCCCAATGAGATTCAAGGAAGGAGTCTGCTAGGGAAGAGTTCATAAAGGGGAAGACTTAATTAGGAAAGATGAGTTAGAGATAAGATTAGGAAAGGTTAATTCGGAACAGTAAGGATTAGGAAAGTATAATGTCTTGGGTGTCAAGTTAGGAGGTATTATATATGTGTCGGTCATGTAAGTTATTGTATGAAGGAAGAACAATCAATCTAAACTCCCCCTAGCAATTCTCTCTTCTCAACCTATGTCTTCCCAAACCCTAGCAGCCACGCCGTCTGGCTATCTTCAGCACGGTAGTTATCCCGTTGTGATCTAAGTCCACAATATTTGGTATCAGAGCCGACCACCATGACTTCCGATAGCGACAAGAAAGCAAGAGATGGCGACTTGGCTACAGCCATGGCTATCATGCAAGAGGCTATCCTCAAGAAGATGGAGGACGGCTTCGCAGCCTTGGACATACGCATCAAAGCCCTGGAGGAGAAGGTGATCGGCAACTGCCTCGTAGTAAAACCAGCAAACCTCCAGCCGCTCGCTTCATCTGGTGTTTCAGCGACTCTCACAGCCGCGCAGCTTGCAGACACACTCACCACATCGGTGGGGCTACCCTCGACGAATCTGCCGCAGTACTCGCAGCAGCTTCCTTCATTGTCACAACAGCTGCCAATAGCGCCGCAGTTTGCTTCAGGGGCGTCAACCTCAACAAGGCCCTATGCACCACAGCCGCACCAGATAGGGTTTCCGTCGTTCGCACCACAACAGCAACAACCCAGATTTCCAAATATTTGGCCCGCCCCTGCCACCCGCAATATCACAGAGGCGACAGGGCCCCCCACTACCATAAATTGGATTTTCCTAAGTTTGAGGGCAAGGAAGACCCGCTTACCTGGCTGAATCGTTGCGAGCAATTTTTTTGGGGACAACGCACGGATGAAGCATTCAAAGTTTGGCTGGCGGCCTATCATATGGTGGGCGTAGCTCAAGAGTGGTATGTGCATCTTGAGCGCGATGAGGGTGTGCCATCATGGCCAAGGTTTAAAGAATGTTGTAATCTACGCTTTGGGCCACCAATCCACAGCAATCCTCTTGGCAAGATTGCAAGGATGCGGCAATCCGACAGAGTGACAAAATATGCGGAGAAATTCCTGTCCTTGCTTGCTCACATTGACCCCCTGTCAACAAAGCAGCAGGTTCAGCTGTTTACGTCAGGTCTCACTGACTTGCTCCGAGTGGATGTTGAGATGCAAAAGCCACTGGACCTTCAAGTCGCAGTCTAGCACGCTCTTATGAACAACGGGCTGCTATCATAGTAGCAGCCTCTAACGAGAAGCCATCCACGGCCATCGGACAGCAGCAAGGTATGTCCTTGAATCGCATTGTTCCAGTCGGTGAAGAACGGACGATCCGAAGATTGACAGCCGCAGAGATGGCGGAGAGAAGGGAAAAGGGATTGTGCTTCAACTGTGACGAAAAATTCTCGAGAGGCCATCGTCTCATTTTCTACCTCGAAGTGATTGATGACGTCGAGGAGGAAGATCCACCATGAACTACAGCTCGAGGACAAGCTGTGTCTTCATGGGGGGAGTAGTGTTGTGGCGTTAGTAGTATAGGTCATTAGAGTCCAAATCAATTACTACAGCAGTCTATCCGTCTGAGTTATTTTGTGTAAGGCAAATAAGAGTCCTAGTTGAATACTACTGCTAGTACTAGTAGGTTTGTATCAGGTCTCCTAGCGTTGGTCCTCCTATAAGAGGATGTGTATACCGTGTCTTTTGATCAAGCAATATACAAAAGTATCTCTCTACCCTATATGCTCCCCCTTATCCAATCTACTTCTCTAATCTCCCAACCCCTTGCTTCCTGCCACCTCAACCACGGCACCTACCCACCATGGCTTTCGATTCCGACTCTATCATAAAAGAATTCAAGGCCTCCCTTCAAACCATCTTTGATGAATTCAAGACGCGTATACTAGAGATTGTCGTGGAGAAAGAAAGCAGGATAGCAGAATATTCTGTGGCACAAGCGAGGCACTTGAAGAAGAAGCTCCAGAGGAAGAAGCAGCAGCAACACAGATGCAGATCAACGCTGTGGTAATAGTGGGAGCAACCACGGGAATCATGGCTGAGCAACCAGGCACAACAGCGCAACTAATGGCGACAGTACTACAACCAGGCATAACAATAACAAAAGAGCAAATAGAAGAACTGCCTACAATGTCAGATCCATCAGCAGCAACACAACCTGAAGCAGCACCTGTGGTGGCATTAGGTACAGTGGAGGTGACGCTTGATGTGCCAAGATATAGAGCCGTGGAGGCAAACAAGACCATGGTTGCTAGACCACAGCTTGGAGGCAACAAGACCATGGTGGCCAGCCTGCAGCTTGAGGGCAAGCTGCTTCTCCGGGAGGGGTGTAGTGTTGTGGCCATTAGCATGTTGCCTCCCAATGAGATTCAGGGAAGGAGTCAGCTAGGGAAGAGTTCATAAAGGGGAAGACTTAATTAGGAAAGATGATTTAGAGATAAGATTACAAAAGGTTAACTCAGAACAATAAGGATTAGGAAAGTATAATGTCTTGGATGTCAAGTTAGGAGGTATTATATATGTGTCGGCCATGTAAGTTATTTTATGAAGGAAGAACAATTGTTATGACCGGGCTCACGTATACTCGGAGGAGGCCCAATGGGCAAGCTTAGTTAGGGGATTAGCCCACAAGTTATCTTATTTTCATTATATAAACAGTTGTAAACACTACCTGGAAGATTAAGCAATAAGACTATTCTATTGCACGGCTCCTCGAGGAGCCGGAACCCTAAACCCTAGCCGCCTCCACTCCCTGCGCCGCCTTCCTCCTCACGCACGACGGCGCCCAGCCGCCGGCGACCACGCCCCTCTTTCCCTACAACCTCCACCCTAGACCCGATAGAACCCTAGCTCCTACCACCTTGGTATCAGATTGCTCTTGTACGATAATGTCTTCACGGCCGCCCACCACCGACGCCTCGCTGCCCCTCACCATGTCACAGTTCCACCCATCCGCGCCGCTGGCCCCTACCACGGCCGCCACCACCGCGTCGGTCTCCCCCATGCGTCGGTCGCCGCCGTCTACAACCCCGCAGAGATGAGCGGGGTCCTCAACGACCTTGTCACCACGGTCCAGGGGATCCGGCTGTACTTGCTCAGCCCCCACAGGCTGCCGCAACCCCCGCCGCCACCCGCCATCACCGGTCCGCCGGCCATGTCGTGGCCCTCGCCGTTTCCGGCGGCCTCCGCAGCGTTTCCAGGGTTGTCGATGCAACCGCCGCCCACGTCTTCCCTGCCGTTGCAGCAGTGGCAGCCGCCGCTCAGCACTGGGCCAGTTTCAACCTCCCCAGGCGGCGTTCCAATGCAGCAGATCCGCTTCCATCGTCGCCATCTCCGCTACCAGCCTGGTTATCCAGGTCGTCACCCCCGCCGGCCTACACTACGGCTAGGGACCAGCCGACACCCACCCTTCCGGAGGACGCCACCGTGTCGGGCTTCACGAGTCCACACGCGGGCCGCGCCGAGCTATCCGTCCATGGCGGCAATACACCGACGCCGCCGCGGTTCGCCAAGATCGACTTCGCCACCTACAACAATACGGCGGACCCTCTCAACTAGCTCAACCAGTGTGAGCAGTTCTTCCGCGAGCAGCGCACCCTCGCGCCGGACCGCACCTGGCTCGCCTCCTACCACCTCTGAGGCGCCGCACAGACATGGTACTACTCCCTCGAGCAGGACGAGGGCAGCATGCCCCATTGGGTGCGCTTTCACGAGCTCTGTCTCCTCCGTTTCGGGCCGTCGATCCACGGGGGCCGACTGGCGGAGCTCGGCCGCCTTCCCTTCAACTCCACGGTACAAGACTTCGCCGACCGTTTCCAGGCCCTCGCATGCCACACGCCTAGGGTAACGGGACAGCAGTGCGCCGAGCTCTTCGTTGGCGGTCTCCCGGACCACAACCGGGTGGACGTGGAGCTTCTGGCCCCCAGGACCTCCAGACGGCTATGCACTACGCCCGTGCCTACGAGCGTCGCGCCCAGGCCTTGCAGCAGGCGACACCGGCCCAAGGGGTCCGCGAGCCTGTCCGGCCACCCTCGCCCGCACCAGTGCCCGACCGGCCGAGCCCGGCCACCCCGGCAGCCACCGCCCCGACCACGACGCGGACTTTCCGCCGGCTCACACCAATCGAGCAGCTCGAGCGCCGTCACCTAGGGCTTTGCTTCAACTGCGACGAGCCCTACGTACCCGTCCACATCTGGCCGCGCCTCTTCTACTTGGAGACGGTCGACTACGTCGAGGCGGACACACCCGCCGAAGCACTCGGCGAGTTGCCACCACCAGCGACTGCGGAGGCAGCCCCCGCGACCACTACTGCGACCGCATTCGTGGTTTCTCTTCATGCGATTGCTGGTATCCGTCACGAGCGCACGATGCTCTTGCCGGTGACGATCCACGGCGAGCGCCTGGTGGCCCTCCTGGACACGGGCCCCACGCATAACTTCCTACCCGCCACTACCATGCGCCGCTTAGCGCTTCAGCCGACGGGTGGGGATCACCTTCGGGTCACGGTGGCAAACAGCGACCGCCTCCAATGCCATGGACTGGCGCAGCATGTGCCCATCACTATCGGCGGCGAGCACTTCTCCATCACGTGCGCCGACATCGACTTAGGCTATTTCAACTTCATCCTCGGCGTCGACTTTTTGCGGACCCTCGGTCCCATCCTATGGGACTTCAACGCCTTGACGATGACATTCTGGCGTCTGGGTCGCCGCATCCGGTGGGAGGGCCTCGAGGGCACCTCTCCGGCGCCACAGCTTCAGCTTGCTACGACCGACGCCAAGCCCGAGCACCCACTGTTGGCTCACTTCTTACAGTAGCACGACGACATCTTCGACGAGCCTTAGGGCCTTCCGCCCGTCCGGGTGTACGATCACCACATCCATCTCTTGCCGGACACGGCGCCGGTGGCGGTGCGGCCCTAGCGCTATCCCCAGCTGCAAAAGGACGAGCTGGAGCGACAGTGCGCCCTCATGCTCGCCGTAGGGATCATCCGCATCTCCACATCGCCGGTCCTCGTCCGCAAGTCGAACGACACGTGGTGCTTCTGCATCGACTACCGCGCACTTAATGCCGTGACGCTCAAGGACAAGTTTCCTATCCCGGTGGTCGACGAGCTCTTCGACGAGCTACATGGGGCGCGCTTCTTCACCAAGCTCGGCGTTTCAGACTCATCATGGCCACTTCGAGTTCTTGGTGATGCCTTTTGGCCTCTCCAACGCCCCGACGACCTTTCAGGCTTTGATGAACGACGTCCTCCGCCCCTACTTGCGCCGGTTGTGCTAGTTTCCTTTGATGACATTCTTATCTACAGCACCTCGTGGGCGGAGCACCTCCAGCACATCGCCATCGTCTTCAACGAGCTTCGAGCGCATCATCTTCACCTTAAGCGCTCAAAGTGCTCGTTCGGGACGCCTTCGGTTGCCTACCTCGGCCACGTCATCTCGGCTGAGGGGGTGACTATGGATGCCGACAAGGTGGCGGCCATCGCTGGTTGGTCGACGCCGCACTCGCCGCGAGCCCTTCGAGATTTCCTGGGGCTCGGGGGATACTACCGGAAATTTATCCGAGACTTCGGCCTCATCGCAACCCCGCGCACGCGCCTGCTTCGTCGCGACGCCTTTGCCTAGGATGGCGAGGCCACAGCAGCCTTCAAGGCACTGAAGGGGGCCCTCACGACGGGACCCGTTCTTCAGATGCCGGACTTCACCCGCCCGTTCATCGTGGACTGTGACGCCTTTGGTGTGGGGTTCGGCGCCGTACTTCATCAGGGCGATGGACCGCTCGCCTTCTTCAGCAGGCCCTTCGCCGCGCGCCATCTTAACCTCGCGGCCTACGAGCAGGAGCTCATTGGCTTGGTGCAGGCGGTGCGCCACTGGCGGCCCTATCTTTGGGGCCGGTAGTTCCGGATTCGCACGGATCACTATAGCCTCAAGTTCTTATTGGATCAGAGGCTGTCTACGGTGCCACAACATCAATGGATCAGCAAGCTCTTCGGCTTCGATTTCACCGTCGAGTACCGTCCGGGTCGCCTTAACACCGTGGCCGACGCCCTGTCTCGCCGCGACGCCGACCACGACGAGGTCGTCGGTACTTCTAAGTGGGCGGCGCTCTGCATTCGCTCGGGACCCACTTTTGCCCTCTTCGACGACATCCGTCGGGCCACCATGGCGGCGCCGGACGCTCAGCTCCTTCGGTAGCATCTGGATGCTAGCGACTTGGAGCAGCCATGGCGCCTGGCAGATGGGTTGCTCATGCATGGGCGCCGTATCTTCGTGCCGGACCACGACGACCTCTATCACCAGGTGCTGCTGATGGCCCACTCGGCGGGTCACGAGGGTGTGCAGAAGACCCTCCACCGTCTCCGCGCCGACTTCTACATCCCTAGTGATCAGGCCCAGGTCCGGGACTGGGTGCGGTCTTGTGACACGTGCTAGCGTAACAAGACGGAGACACTGCGGTCGGCGGGTATGTTGCAACCCTTGGAGGTGCCCTCTCAGGTCTGGGCTGATATCTCCATGGACTTCATCGAGGGCCTTCCCAAGGTGGGCGGCAAGTCCGTCATTCTCACGGTGGTCGACCGTTTCTCCAAGTATGCCCACTTCATCGCGCTCGGCCATCCGTACACGGCCGCGTCCGTGGCCCGTGCCTTCTTCAACGGCATCGTCCGTCTTCACGGGTTTCCCGCTTCGATAGTCAGCGACCAAGACCCGGTGTTCAACGGGCATGTCTGGCGCGATCTCTTCCGGATGGCAGGGGTGAAACTCCGGTTCAACACGGCGTTCCATCCTCAGACGGACAGTCAATCGGAGGTGGTCAACAAGGTGATTGCCATGTATTTGCTTTGTGCCACAGGTGATCGTCCTCGCGCTTGGGTGGATTGGCTCGCGTGGGCGGAGTACTGCTACAACACCTCCTATCACTCCGTCCTGCACGCCACGCCATTCGAGGTGGTCTACGGCCATCCGCCCCCGCCCATACTACCAGTTGACCCGGCGATAGCACGGACAGAACCCGCGGGAGAGCTTCTACGCAGCCGCGACGAGATGCTTGCTAAGGTGTGGCAACGTCTTATTCAGGCCCAGCAACTGTCCAAGCACTACTATGACGGCCACCATCGCGAGCTGGAGTTTGCGGTGGGTGATTGGGTGTGGCGGCACCTTCTTCACCGCTCCACTCAGTCCTTGGATCCGCGTGCAAAGCGCAAGCTGGGCCCTCGCTACGCCGGGTCGTTCGTCATCTTGGAGCGCATAGGGCAACTGGCCTACCGTCTTCAACTTCTGGCCGGGGCTCGCATCCACGACATAGCGACGCCAGCACTTCCTCCGACCTCTGACGGGCGTCTTCTTCCGAGCCCGACGAAGGTCTTGCGAGCCCAGCTACATCGCGGAGTGTGGTACTTGCTGATTCAGTGGGAGGGCCTTCCGAAGGAGGAGGCCACTTGGGAGCTGCGTGATGAGTTTCGCCAACACTACCCCGACTACCAGCTCGAGGGCGAGCTGTTTGTGCAGGCGGGGAGAGATGTTATGACCAGGCTCACGTATACTCGGAGGAGGCCCAATGGGCAAGCTTAGTTAGGGGATTAGCCCACAAATTATCTTATTTTCATTATATAAACAGTTGTAAACACTACGTGGAAGATTAAGCAATAAGACTATTCTATTGCCCAGCTCCCCGAGGAGCCGGAACCCTAAACCCTAGCCGCCTCCACTCCCTGCGCCGCCTTCCTCCTCACGCATGATGGCACCCAGCCGCCGGCGACCACGCCCTCGGCCGCACACCACGCCCCTCTTTCCCTACAACCTCCGCCCTAGACCCGGTAGAACCCTAGCTCCTACCAACAATCAATCTAATCTCCCCCTAGCAATTCACTTCTCAACCTATGTCTTCCCAAACCCTAGCAGCCACGCCGTCTGGCTATCTTCAGCACGGTAGTTATCCCGTTGTGGATCTAAGTCCACAATATAATACAGTTAACATAAGCTTTTATAATTAATTGAATTGTGTGTTATTGTAGTTCTTTGTATTTGTGCTCTGAATACAGAGGAACGAAGCAAAACTGAGATGGATGGGCAGCATCGTGGTCTATCTTGAATCGCAGGAATGAACAGGAGTCAGTGGGGTGGACAAGGACATGGTAAGGACAACCAAAGTGTATTGCTTCTTGGCGAGAAGAAAATGTTGGTCCTACATGTAAGGGGGCGAGAAGAGATGACAAACCACAACCACCACCAACAATTGCGATTTTTACAGCAGTAAAGATACAGAATGCATCCCAATCCTTGTACGATTCTCTACATAACAGTCATCAGTGAACTTTTGGTGACTGAGGTACAATAACCGAATGAACATGTGAAACATGACTATATCAAATGCAAGCAATTTTACAAGAAACGAATTGATTAAACCCAGTCATTATAGGCTGTGAGAAAATGTAGGCAATGCACAGAAAATGGATGCAGTAAACGATATTCCCACCCATATAAGGAACAGGTAACCCTACCAGTCAATGTATACTCGCTGGTTAAGCAGCGTTGTCAAGCCGGTTAGGTTGTATGATTTCTGCTAGGTGGGTGATGGACTAACGGTTGAGTACCAGTTATTATTAAAGAACATTGATATAGACACCCTTAACATTTATCTGAATGATCAACATACTGCATAGTGAGCCAGATCAAACAGGAAACAATTCCTGGTCTTGCAGCACTTTATTCAAATTATCATGCGCTAAAGATGTCTGCTAAGTGTATGTTCAACTAATCAAATTATCACCGACACCTCATACCACGAGTAGAGGTACTTGGGTTGAGAAAACGAGTAGAGGTACTTATGACATAATGAATTTGGCAGAACAATAAGCTGCTAGCGCACCAAATCAATCAACTAAATCAGGCACTGAATGTGAAGTAGGATTTCCTAAGCAATCCTTACGGGATTGATTGATTGAACGAATGGATCAAAATATTAACATAGCATCCCAGATGTTGCCACTTGCCACAATACCAGAGCTGCAGAGAACAAGCACTAGGGTGGAAATTAGGGGTCTGGCTGGCAAGAGAATGCACGCAGAGTTTCCGCAAATATGAAGAGGGCGTATAGTGGTATGTAGCATTTCCACCACTTCAAACATCCCACATTCACCATTAATGCTACAATAATAATACAACTAAAGCCCGATGATGAAAATGTCTGGCGCCGTGAACATTTTAGAAGGCGTCGAGGGGGGGAGCGAGCGAGAGGCCGTACCGTCGTCAATGAGGAACCGGAGCGACGGGAGGCCGCATGGGAAGGAGATTTCGCCGGGGAACGAGGTCAGCCTCGCGACCACCTCCGCGTCGTGGGCGTCCACCGACGCCGGCGGCGGGATGTGCTGCTGGATCCTGGTGAGCAGCGACGGAGGAGGCAGCCCGGCCCGCAGAAGAGATGGGGACGGGGAGGCGAGGAAGCGGCTGAAGAGGGACGAGCCAGCCCTCGCTAGGGTTTTCGCAGACGCCATCGCCGTGTTCCCCTTCGGCGTCGACCTTAAACCTAGCTTCCACTTCTGCCTTTTCGAAAGCAGCTCGACCTATACTAAGTGAGATGGGCCTAATGGTCTGGCGTAAAGCCCATACGAAATAGGCCCGTGAGAGTCCCAGAAAAGCGTAGGAAGCTTAAACCCCCTTTCTACATCCCGGGCGTATATACCGGTATGAAAAAAAAAATTGAAAATTTTGAAAAAATCTTAGCTTCATGTGCACACGAAGTCATTTCACCGAAAATCGATATGTTTTATGTGTTGTGTAAAAAAGATAAATTTGTGTGTTGTGGAGCACGTTACTTTAGCACCAAATTTTGTCTTTTTTTGCACAAGTCATCCAAAATGTTCATTTTTTTAAACGATTTTGCGCGCACCTACAACTTGAAATTCTACGGGCACATATGTTTTTGAATTTTTTTTGACATTTCAAATTTTGAAAAAAATTAGATTCAAATAAAGGGTACATATGTACCCGGGAACAAAAAAGCCATGTCCCTTCTTTCGCTAAAACTGATGTGTCGTGAGGTGGGATACTGTACACTGACGGGGCCTCCTATGTATAGCTTGATCTGAGTCCTACTATCGACTCCCAGCATGAAAAGAAAGAAGTTAAAATGAGAAGAGATGGATCGTAGTTTCCTCTTGTTAGGGTTTTGAGCCTCTCGTGGCGACTATCGACGTTGAGCCCTTTGCTGCCCGATCTTCCCGCTCGAACCAGCTGTGTTGCAGACGCGTTGGGAGAGTTAGGGTTTCTCTTAGGCCGCGAGATCTCTTGCGGCATGGTTGCTGATTCTTCGACTAGGTCTTCTACCGGTGAGGAGGCTGTTATGGCTGCAATGAAGAAGAGGATGGGAATCAGGGAATAGGTATGGATGATGTGGTGTTTGAGGATGAGAAGCCGTTGTCGGCGGAGGTGACAAGATGGTTGGCCATAGCTAGGGTTTTTACATCTGGTGAATATTCAAGCTTTTGATTCTTTAAAAATATGCGATCTGCATGGGATTTGGCTCAAGAGGTTAAAACGAGATCCCTTGAAGGCAATCTGCACACGTTCCAGTTTTGGATGTACAAAAGCGAAGCAACCCCAATGTGTTGTCTTTGTCGGAGACACACTTGGATAGCTATCCGGCAGACTATCTTAGGAGAAGACTGAAGATGGATTTTAAAATTGTGAACCCTGGCAACGGCAGAAGTGGAGGGGTTATTAAGTTTCCGAAGAGAGAAATTGTTATTCAACAGATTTATTCGGTGCCAAAATACATCCATGTTCGTGTAGTTGAAAACCCAGATAAAATATGGAGATTGACGAGCATATATGGAGAACCACGATGGAAAGATAAATATAAAATCTGGGATAAAATTAGGGAGCTTATGGACATCATAATCTTCTGTGGGTGATTATTGGCGACTTTAACAAAATCCTTTATTCACATGAGAAGGAAGGCGGCAATCCGTGACCCCAAGGTTATATGCAAGGTTTCTGAACTGCCTTATTGGACTGGGATCTGGAGGATATTGGATACATAGGAGACCCTTACACTTGGAAAAGAGATAGAATCCGAGAGAGGCTTGATAGAGTGGTGGTAAATATGGGATGGCGACAAATGCACCGTGGACCGATGCTAGAGCACATGTGTAGCATCCCATCTGTCTAACATCTGTAATACTACATGGTCTAATAATAAAATGATACTTCCTACATGTCATTTATTGCATCATCATTATATCTTGTTCATGTCACCATGCCACATTGCATTTGAGTATCATATAAAACCCTTTTATTGGTTCTTATCCCATATGCATTATATATTGTACTTGTCTCTTGATATATTATAGTTGCTTCTTGATATATTGATTGATGCCCAAGTTGAGTTGTGGGCATATCTTTTATTGACTCCACCACCTTACCTTTGTCACCACCTTATAATTCCACCATCCAAACTACTTGTGGGTTTCTGCATCTTCTTTGGTTCTTGTCTAGCTGGCATTTATAAAGATGGATCCAATCCCTTACCACATGCCCGTACATGGTTCATATTGTTTTCACAATATAAACGACCTGGGAGTTACATGTGGGGCGTTCAAGTCCTCATATGGATGGTTTGAAAAATGTCCATGTTTAAATATCAATGGGACCTAATAAATGTCTAGTGGCACATACACTCTAGCAAGGCTATTCTTATTCAAACATGACAACTTTCAGACAAACCATGTGATATTTATCTTTTTAACTTGTGAGGGCCACATTTCAAATTTATGAATGCATATATTAATTATGTGACCGTATGAAAATATACTTGTTCTTACAAATATATATGTGGCATTTAAGTCACTTGCATGGCCCATGCAAACCTTCCACTCTTATTCTTTCTTTTGAATTCTTTGAGTTTCTTTGGTGTGAAGTTAAGTCATGTGAGCTAGAGTCATTCCAAACACCATCCATGTAACATCCCAATTTCAGCAACCCCGATTAGTTGTCCAGAATGCAAAAATCAGGGGGGACAAAAACTTTTTCTTGTGCTTTAGTACAGTGCTTGCTTGTTGTTTGTTTGCAATTGTTCTTTAAGTGTATCCTAGGATACCCCTTACCTCAACCTTAGTTGACAAAGCTATTTACCAAAACTATCTTGGCTTACTTTACATATTCTTAAACGTTCTGGCATTTCAAAACATGATCCAAGATGCCTATGTAACCAAAACTATTTTTGTAGCTTCTTTTGACAAAACTATGGAGAGATATATAATACAATCTCCTTATGTTTTCAAGATAGAACACTCAACTAATCTTATCTCTAGCTTTACCAAAACTCCTGCTCAAAGTATTTGAATTCTACTCTTGGTAGAGATACCAAGAAACCTCATCTTATTCAAAACTCAACCTCTTCAAAATGCCCCAACCTTACCCAAGCTAGGCTTGATGGTAACCTCTTTAGTGGTTATGCTTAGTATAAGATGAGTTGCCTTGATCTGCTGTCTGATGAGTTGCTTTCATCTGTTGTTTGACTTGTTTGCTTAGGAAGTAGTGTGAGCCACTCTAGGAGATCATCACTAGGATCAAGTTGTTTCCAACTCCTCAATCCCTAAGCAAGAAAGCAAACCTTGTTGTGATCCCTAGCCACTGGGTGATCATCTAAAACCCTTAATCAAATCCATTCTGAGGACTTCTATCCTAGATGTTCTCAAGTCCTTGAAGACCAATATCAAGCATGGATCTCTTCTACTCACTCTACATCTCCTTATCAACCCCTGGTTAAAGCTCTGATACCTTGCAATTCCTCCAAGAACATTCCCTCTCATACTCTAGTCAAAATCCTCAAAACTGCCAAATTTGGCCAAGTCTGGAAACAGTTTCAGCATCACCTTTTGGAATGCCTCTTTTTCCCAAACCATGTGCATTTCTGAAAATGCACTTGAACCATCTTGTTAACCATCCTTGGGACTACCAAACCCACTTTGGCCCCTGGTTAGATCCCCCTCCAACCCACTGATCCATGATGGTTTTGCAGACAAGAAAGTAACTTTTTCCTACAAAACTAGTCATCATGCCAGCTTTGCTAAAAGCTCACACAACCGTCCAAACCCCTATGGACCAACTCTCTGCATGGTTGTGTTCTACTCATTGATGTCTATCAGAACCTACTTCACTTGTCCCAAGTGGAGCTCTGTGCTTATTAAACCCACATGGTTTAGAAGGCATCATGACACTTTCTGCATGGCAGCTTTAATTTCAACAAAGTTTGCCATCACTTCTAGATCACCTCTAATACAATTAATTCGAACTCCTCCTGCCATGATAATATATATGACTTGGTCTACCTATCCACCTATCCCTTGCACCAAGGTTAGCCCTAAGATCCAAGATACAAGCATGTTTTGGTGGTAAGAAAATAACACCACCATAGATCATCAACTCTGGGTTTTCCTTCCTTTTCTAGTTGGATTTCCATCCCTCAAGGTTGCAATTGCTTGCTAAACCTTTCCTATCTCATCTACTTTGATCCTAAATATTTATCAATAATTATCCATAATTATTATGGCCCTAAAGCTATTTAATTTCTTAAATAGTCTAAATCTCCAAAACTCCCTCCATAAAGGGAAGTTTGGTTTTTACTAAACCACTTCCCAAAATTTTGACACATGTGAGTCCCACTAATCATACCCTATCTTCCCATCTCAAAAATAAATATCTTTGAGAAACTTTATTATTTCTGTTTGTCCATTCTCTTAAATGGCTGAATTGGAATAATAAATGTTTTGAATACTTTTAATCTCCAATAAATCTTGGGAAAATTCCCCTAGGTGTGTAATCCCATTTGGGACCCTCCCACATCAAAATACCTCCATTACCAATGGAAATTTATCAAATGATCCCCAATAAATCATTTCTGTCCTTTTTGAGTAATTGGGTTTATGTGGACTTAACCTCGACATAAAAATCCCAATTAAATCCTAGAAGTCCACCTTGATCTCACCTATCTTCCAGTACCATTTTATCCTCTAGTCCAATGTAACTTTTTGGAATTCCATCATAAACCTCTAGTTTGATCAATTTGGTCAATTAAGCAAATCACCACTCTAAGCCCTTCCATTTTCCATCAATTCTTGATCAAAGCTTAGCCTTATCACCAGGACACATCCTTGGTCAACCATCACTGTAGCACCACCTCAGCTCTACCCATCTTACCCTTGTATTAATAGAAAGAAGGAGAATTAACCCCACTTCTTACAAGGATCAATCTAAATTATTTACCACTGATGCCACCACCTCTCTCTCTGGTCCAGCACGGCCCAATGACCATCCTACCCCTCTCCACCTCCCACTGAACCAATCACTGGCCAGCATTGCCCTCCCCCTTGTCCAAAAGGGTAATTTACCCCATCTATCCCTCCCTCTTAGTATATAAGGCCAGCAGCCCCTCCCCAGCTCGCCCCTGCCTCCATTTGCTCCCTCTCCACCCCACTTGCCTCCCCTGAGCACCCCACCTCCTCCTCTGCTCTGTGCTGTACGAAGGAAGGAGAAAGGAGAGCTTCGGCCTCCTCAAGAAATCGAGCAAGGCTCTCTCCTCCCTCCCCCATTCTCTCTGCATGTCAGCCCCTGAGTCCCCCTCGCTCTCCTGTGTCTAACGGTGCTCTTATTTTTGACTAGGACCCACTCCTCCGTCGTTGTCGTCGAGCTCCAGCGAAGTCGCTCTCGGCCGCCGTCGCCCGAGCTGCTTCTAGTGGTCCTCCGCCGCCGTGCCGCCCACCGATCTGCTCAGCATCGTCGACCGCGTCTCCCTGCACCAGCCCTGACCCTCCTCGAGCCCTTAGGTGAGCTCCCCGCTCCGCGCCACCCTCTTTTAGGGTTTGTCTCGTCGCCGGCGAGCCCCGGGTGGACGATGACGCTGCGCCGTCCATCGTCACTTAAGCAGACGACCGAGATCCGTCGATACCCCTTTGGCCTCCCCCTCTCGCTGACTGTCGGGCCCCGCCTGGCAGGTTCGAATCGAGCCCTCGCCGCGCGTCGCGTGGCCCCGCCGTGGGCCGATTTCCCCTCTGCAGCCCAGTAGCTCCCTAGATCTGGCCCAGTGCACCTCCTTTTCTTTTTCTTTTCACAGATCCATTATTTCAGAAAGGTTTCTGCTAGGTTTAAATCCAAATAAAAGGGTAAAACATGCCCAAATGCCTAGATCTAAAATTATGGTGGTTCTTTGATGTTTTCTCAAACATGCAGAGGCAACCCCATATCCAAAATAATTTCCTTTAATTCCTGGTATTTAAATTGCTGCAGAGTATACTTTGCACTAATCAAATTCCTCTATGAGCTAGCCATTTCCATTTGAGATGAACGAAAGACCTACTGAGAGGTATTTGAAATACCTATCATCCAGCACTGGTCCTATACCAAGGTGAACTGTATTTTGCCTTGAGCAAAAATAACAAAACCAGCAACTTTATGTCTTAGATAATTTCCCCAGGTCTAAGCAAATGTGGTATTGACCTGATTCCACCTCCCAGTATGCCCCAGAACCCATACCTACCAAACCCCAGTAGCTCATAATTTATTGAGCTCTGGATGAATTTTAGTGATTTAAATACTTCTGCAAGGGGTGTTTTCACTAAATAAATCACTCCAGGAGTTTGGCAACTCCAGAATGAGTGAATCAAATTCCTATAGAAAGGTAGTCTAAATACCTAGCACATGCCCTTGGAACCAACTCAATATCTCCTGTAGATTTAATCTGGTAAATAAAAGAAAATCATACAGAACTGTCTTTGGGAATTTCCTGAGGGCATTCTGGTAATTCTTTTGACTTGATTCCAACTCTAGTTGGTTCAGTACATAAAGTACTACCTAACCATCCAAGGAAATAATTTTTGGAGCTCCAGAACTTTCCTGGTGAATTATTTCCTCAAACTAGAGTTTATTCCACTTTAAAAGGGCATAACTAATTCTAGAAAGGTGATAATCAAGTGAAACCACTTATGTTGGTTTTGTCTTGTCAAGACCTATCAGTGGATATCACTTTTGCATATTGGTATCCTACTGACCACAAATCCCTAATCCAAGCTCTTTATATCTAGCCTAGACAACTATCTTCCAAATAGAAAACACCCCAGTGGTAACCTTGTAAATTCCACCATTTGACTCCCACTCCTCCAAAACCCTCCCAAGTCCAGTAGTATTTCTCCTACTTGTTTGCTGTATGATTTGATGCTTGTATGCCTTGTATTGATTGTGATATTGTCTGCTTGCATGTGTACTCAACGACGACGATAATGTGAGTGTCTGACGACAAGAAGAACGGGAATTCTTATTATTATATTGGGTATTCTGGGTCACCTGAAGAAGTCCAGGGACTTATTGCTGATCACAGGCAAGCCACCATTCCTAAACTCCGATATATGTCCTATTCTCCTTTACCTGTTTTATATCCTTTTTATAAATTGCATACTTTACCTGCATGTCTTGTTTTATAAATACTGCGGTAGTAACTTGGCTCCTCCAAGTTATGACTTGTGCCCTTCGAGGCACCACCCCGATGAACCCATCATTTATCCCCTTTAGACCGAGAGTACGATGGTTAGCATCCTACCTCCTTGGAAACCCCGGTTTTGAGAAAATAAACTGTTTTGGGATTTACCCCACCCAAAAATGTTTTAAAACAGCTTTGTAAAACCCTAGGAAGAGGCATCATTCCCAGTGGAGGTTTTAACAAAAGAAATGGTGATGAGAAGAAGAGGAAATTGATGGGATGTTCTACGCCTTTACTGGAACAATTTTTATCCGCGCAACCACATTACCCCAGGTTGCTAGGGCTTAACTCGTAGTTTGTCCGCTTTAGTCGAGGCAACTTCTACCATGCTTATAGGGAGAAATCCCTGGAATCCCGGGTCGGCGTCCCAGGTCTAGGATCTGAAGCCTGTCGGTTGCCTCGGCAAGAATGAGCCTGAGCAATTAGGAGTCTGGTGCAACAATTGGGTCTCCTGCAGACGGTATGACTTAGGTAGTACGGAAGAAAGAGGAGTCACCAAATTTAAGGTATACGCCAAGTTACGGCTTGGGTATGCGCGTGTACGGAAGGAAGGACTATGGATGGGATCCACAGACGCGTTGCCGGGGAGAACAAACCCAAAAGGAAAAGCATGCCTTTGCTAGTGTAGACAAGCGAAAAGTTAGGTTTGATTATCTGGACCCCCATCTACAGTGGTAGAGGGCCGTGGTTGTATCCTGACGGATGTATCGATTCTTGTGGGTAAAGTGTGCAAACTCTGCAAAGTATAACCTATTCGAATAGCCGTGTCCATGATCAAGGACGGTTGTAAAGGTGTTGGCTAGGAGTACCCAAACTGTGCTTGTTTGGGAAACAAGTACTTTGAGGATGACGGTTTCGGGGGAACCCGAGTTCGAAGGCTTTGTTTTGATCCGAGGGGTCGAAGATGTTTTAAAAGGGTTTTTACTACAAAAACGGTTTTCAAAACTCTTTTTTAACAAAGACATGGAGATGTCGGGATTTATAAAACAGAAGCATGGTTTTCAAAACTCTTTTTCAACAAAGATATGGAGATGCCATGATTTTCAAAGTTAGCTTAGGCTTTTCCAAATCAACCCCAGATAGAGCTATCTCCCCACAACCCTAATTGCATTTCCTTTGTTCACTTACCTTGGTGGTTTGTGAGTACATTCAAAGTACTCACGGTGGTGTCCCTGGCTATTTACTTGGCCAGAATTTTAGGAGTTTAAGGTGACGTCCAGCGAGCTAGGCCGTCTCCCCAGTTAGCTGCCTGTAGGTGGAGGCACGATTGGGCTCCACGCTTAGTGTTGTTCCGCTGCTAATTTGATGTAGCCATAATGGCAATTATGTAAGTCTTGTACTTTCGTTATGTTTCAGATGATTGTAATGATACCTGTCCGTTATGTTCCACGGCTCGCTGATCATGGGAACGTGGAAGTATGCATAACAGGGATTTCCCGGATGGTTAGTCCGGGGTCCCGCAGACTTGGTATCAGAGCCATCCTGACTGTAGGAGACCTTAGTTAGCATTGACGTTAGACAGGAAACGACAAACCTATTTTCTAAAGGACAAGGGAGAAAACATGACTATTTGCAAAAGTGCTTATGTCTTCTCCCCTCTATTTCGAAAAACTACTTGCATTAATAAGTTTTCATAAACATAAAATCCTGCACACCGTCACTAACCTAAAACCCATCTCGCCAATCTGCTGTAGATGGCCTCCTTTCGCTCAGAGCGCATCATCATTGGAGAAAGTTTCCGGCCCTTTGAAGAGCAGCTTCACAACCTACTGAAGATAGTCAAGAGACCCTCGCCAACCATTGAAGGAACGGAACTTCCTCGTAGTAACACCAATGTGATGCAATGGGTCATCAAGGTTGTTATTCCTTCCCCCGATGAGGACAGCTTGCCCACAATCTTCACTTTCCTCGACAACAACTGGGTAGATGGAGTGGTGCGAGCCATACAGCAATTCATGGCGCGCCTCTGCAAGATCCACGAAGATGAGCTGAAAGAGACTCCCTACCACTTGTTTGGAAAGAGAGACGAAGATGGACTCCCCACCGAGTCTTTCCTCACCTGCTGCATCTGGAATCAGCTGGAGAATATGGAATACCTACTCCAACGTTCCCAGGAAGACCTTGACAAAGCCAGACGCGAGAATCTTCTCCTAAAGATGGATATCAACCTCCTCCGTAAGCGCGAAAGAAGTCTCCAAGCTACCAATGCTCGCTTGGCAAGGAAGATAATCGTTGAAGTACCTCCCACCCCTGAAGACGAGAACCCCGGGACCGACGACAAACTCTCCTTCCTCAATGAGTACCACCCAATTGTCCAGTCACCCGCGCCGACAGAGTCAACTTCCAACCCTGCACCATGGGAAGGAACCACTCTTACCTTCACCGAAGATGAGCTGAATATCCCGCAAACCCCAGAGGATCTGCAGTAGTTGGAGACCCCGAAGCTATCCAAGACACCACAGATGCACCCTCCGAGTGTCGTTGGATTGAGGACAAGTACGCCATGAGGGGGTCCTCGAGGCGTGCGGAAGAGAGGGGTGTGAGACATACGGTGTTCCGGGACGGTGAGCACACAAGTTTACCCAGGTTTGAATCCGCCGGCTTTGGACGGACCCTACTCCTGCTAGCAATCCAGTAATACGGCAAAGCCAGAATATGGGTTACAATGATATCGCCTGTGCGAGTTGAGGGTCTAAAGTATTGGGTGTTATCTGGTGCCCTAAAGTCTCTCCCTAGGACGACTTATATAGATATCCGACCTAGGGTTTACGGGAGAGATCAATCCGGCTACAACTAAGAGTTGGTTACAGAGTACATCTTGAACTACAAGTAACATTATGGGCCTAAGTCGGTAAGTCTTCTGGGCCTTCCCGTAGCCGGATTGGACTTCGTCTTCTCTCTCTAACTGGGCCGCCCGTGAAGCAAAGCTCTAACCCGAAGTGGGCCACCCTGGTCAGTGACGAACTGTGAGGATACCCGGAAAGTATATCCCCAACAGCAGGCCCCGGAGGCCTCCAAGATCCAAAGTCGGATTTTATCATCGTCTAGCTTGATCTTCGGCTTGCAGAATCTTGAAGGGTTCCTGAAACTTCACAACAAAAAATACGATCCGGGTCTTACAAGTAAGTCGGACCTTTCAATTGGTTACTCGTATTTTCCAGCTCGCTTTTTAAACTAAGCCGGAACTAGGTCTCTAACGCCACCTGACACAAGTATGGTCAAGTCACATCATCTGACAGACGTTCCGTCAGCACGACCGTTGGTGGGTCTGCGGTTCGCGGAACCGAGGCACTGTTTCAATGCGTGCGTGGAGATCGAGGCGACGCAATCATCGCGCGGGCCCTCCCCAGTTCTTTCCACGACGCGTGGCGGTTACACTGTAGCGTTTGCACGAATCTTGGCGCAGGTAGGTGGATATAAGGGGTTTAGATTTCTTCTTCTCCTCTCCACCAGTCCTTTGCCGTTCCTTCCTTCCCAATCCTCCTACGCGCCTAGAGCCTCCTCGCCCTCCTCCCACAGAGCTCCTAGCGCTGCCACTTTAAGGTCACCTTTTCCACCGGAGAAAAATGGCTTACTCTTCTTCTTCCTCTGGTTTGGCGGCGGCAGCGGCGACGGCATCGGCGGAAGCAGCTGCAGAGAAGGAGAGTTTCCGGGGAATCTGGATCCCCTGCGCCCTCGACGAGGCAGGCCTCAAGAACGTGGAGAAGGAGGGGCTTCTCGCCGCCGGCGACTGGCGGACCGGCCTCGGCGAAACCGTCCCCAACCCGCGCGAGGGCGAGCGTGTCCACTTCGGCACCCATCTGGACCGAGGTTTGTCCTTTCCTCCCTCGGAGTTCTTCTCCGAGGTGATAGATCACTATGGAGTTCAACTCCACAATCTTCCTCCCAATTCTCTTCTAGAAATGAGCGCATATGCTGTGCTTTGCGAGGGCTTTCTCGGCATTAGGCCGAGTTTGCTTATATTCCGGTACTATTTCCATGTCTGGAGAAATTCCATCACTGCCGGTGTTCCTTATATCATCGGTACCATTAGTTTTTCTGTTAGACGAGACCGGGCCTATCCCAAAATTTCTGCCAGTGACTCGATCAAACAATGGCCAGCCACTTTCTTCTACCATAGGGATATTCCGGCTCCCGGCAAAGCTACTGCTTTGCCGGCTTTTGTCGACGGAGCCGCCACAGCCCAGCCTTCCTGGGACGAGGCTGCTCCGGCTCTCACCGACGATTTGATCCTCGCTAAGAGGCGGATCGAGTATTTGATCAAGCACAAGGGTCTGAAGGGATCCGACTTGGTCCATTGCTGGATCTCATGTTGGATCCAGCCACTTCAGTACCATGGGGATAGACTGATGCACTCCATCACGTCTTCCAAAAAAGATTCCCTCCGCATCAGCCCCAAAGCCTACACCGCCCAGGGTTACATAAGCCAGATCAAATGGCTGATCAAGGAGCGGATCAAGAGGAAAATTCCGGAGGTTTCTCTGGATATGCACACGGCAGAAAACCCTGTAGTGTCGGTAAGCTTCCATCAGTACACCTTTTATGTGTTTCAATCTTTAAATTATATACTGCAATGCTGATATGCTTTCCTGTTTTCAGCTTGCTGACCTCCCCGAGTCGGAGCTTGCTCCACTCGAAGGATATCCTCCTGAGTTTTCTTAGGAGACCGAGTAGTCCCATTGCTGGATCTTGCGCTCAAGAAGCGTAAAGCTCCGACAGTGGCAATTGGCACAAAGGAGGTGCTAGTTGTGAAAAGGTAACCTTTTGTCACAACATTTTCGCCTTTGTACTTTACTCAAGTTTCTTTCCGAGATGTAATGTTTCCGACTTTACTACTTTCTCAGAGCAAAATCTATCATCAAGGGCAAGGGGAAAGGGATTCCTTCGAAGCCCTTGCGACAAACGAAGCTTACCATAGCTTCCCCTGCCACAGCTCCTCCGACTCCTGCCCCTCAACCTTCTACAACACCGGCGATTACTCCTTCTCCGATTGTTGTAGAAGATCCGGCTCCTCCAACGGCGCCTGTGATCCTTGGGTCACACACTGACGTCACCGTGGGTGCGTCAGCTCAAGATAAGGGTGGACCCTCTTCGGGTAATGATCCCTTGGCTGAAGTCTTCGCCGACAACCTCCTCAGCAATCCCGGACTTTCCAAGTTTGGCTTGTCCCGGAAATCTGCAGAGGAGATCCAGCGGCTGGCCAGGCAAGTCCTGGACAAAATCCATCTATCCCCCAAAGAGGAAGCGCAAGAAGCAGAGGACGTCAAGTTCTTTGACCTTCTCGCTCAAGTCCGCCTTCGCAACGAGAGGATCAGGACTGGCGAGCTTCCAACAGCCCCAGTAATTCCTCTTACCCTCGCCGAGAAGGTGGCAGCTGAAGTGAACGCGGGGTTAGACAAACTCACCCGCGAGCAATATGTAAGTCGGAATTCCAACTCTTGTTTTTATATTATGTTATATCATATCCTCTAGCCCCCAAGCATGAAGTAGGATATAGAAATCCGGGTTTATGCTTTCATTAGGATGCCAAAGAACGAACTAGTGTAGCCCCCAAGGCTCGTGCTAATATTTAGCAAAAAATATTAGCCCGAGTCTTAAGTAGCTTTCTGACTTTGGGTATTCTGACTTACAGAAAGTATGTTCCTATAACCATGAATTATTAACCAATGTCTGTGATAAGCGGAGAGAGATAAAGCTCTCCATCTTAAAAATGCTGAGATCAAGGTAGCCAAGGATGAAGCCGAAGGTAAACTTTCCGAGATTCAAACCTTGTCTTCTTTTTTTTTCAATATCAAATTTTTCTGAACTGTTGTTCTTTTTGACTTACAGCGTTGGTGAAACAATCCATTGCTATGATTGAAGAGGCCGAGAACCTCAAGACCCTAGTGGTGGAGAACAAAGGACTTCGCCAACAGCTGGATAAGCTCAAGGCGGATCATGAAGCTTGAAGACGTCCAAGGTCCCCTCCCCCAGAAAAGATGGTCACCCTACCGCTCGCTGCCGTGCAGCTCAAGACTGAAGATGTCTCGCGCCTTCCTAGAGGACAGTGCCCCGTGGAAGTAAAGACCAAGAGAGAAGCCCTTTCACCCACTCCAGGACTCCCCGAGAGTCGATAGGTGTCACTTTTATTTAGCTAGCCCTATCCCCTCCCCGTGGAACGCCACCTGTGATGCTACCCTCTCTTAAGTCGATGTCCGCTACCTTAAGAACTGTCTTTTGTCGCCCTCCTAAGAAAGTCCCCTATTTGTAACTCTTCGACCTACCCAAGTCTAATCCTAAGGGGGAAAGACTGCATCTTTCTCGCAAAATAGATAATCTCGTTGCCCGACCGTGAGACCCGAAGACACAGATCTCAGAGCACAGACTTATCACAGACTTCACGGACTTGGTCATAGACTTGGATGCAATAACCCACTCAAGAGAAGTACCATAGACCCTTACTGAAGAAAGATCCCTCCCTACAATCATGGTGGAAGCCAGCTCGACCTCCGAGTTTCAAGAAGATTGAAGTTCAACCTCGCTGTCAAGATGTTTCTACTCGAAGACAAGGTCGACAAGTTAGCCCGCAAGAAACACATGGTACTACTAAGACAAATCTCCTAACCGTACTCTCCCGAATCTAGGGACGAGATTCCTTTAAGGGGGAAAGGTCTGTAACATCCCAATTTCAGCAACCCAGATTAGTTGTCCAGAATGCAAAAATCATGGGGAACAAAACCTTTTTCTTGTGCTTTAGTACAGTGCTTGCTTGTTGTTTGTTTGCACTTGTGCTTTAAGTGTATCCTAGGATACCCCTTACCTCAACCTTAGTTGACAAAAGCTATTTACCAAAACTATCTTGGCTTACTTTACATATTCTTAAACGTTCTGGCATTTCAAAAACATGAGCCAAGATGCCTATGTAACCAAAACTATTTTTGTAGCTTCTTTTGACAAAACTATGGAGAGATATATAATACAATCTCCTTATGTTTTCAAGATAGAACACTCAACTAATCTTATCTCTAGCTTTACCAAAACTCCTGCTCAAAGTTTTGAATTATACTCTTGGTAGAGATACTAAGAAACCTCATCTTATTCAAAACTCAACCTCTTCAAAATGCCCCAACCTTACCCAAGCTAGGCTTGATGGTAACCTCTTTAGTGGTTATGCTTAGTATAAGATGAGTTGCCTTGATCTGCTGTCTGATGAGTTGCTTTCATCTGTTGTTTGACTTGTTTGCTTAGGAAGTAGTGTGAGCCACTCTAGGAGATCATCACTAGGATCAAGTTGTTTCCAACTCCTCAATCCCTAAGCAAGAAAGCAAACCTTGTTGTGATCCCTAGCCACTGGGTGATCATCTAAAACCCTTAATCAAATCCATTCTGAGGACTTCTATCCTAGATGTTCTCAAGTCCTTGAAGACCAATATCAAGCATGGATCTCTTCTACTCACTCTACCCCTCCTTATCAACCCCTGGTTAAAGCTCTGATACCTTGCAATTCCTCCAAGAACATTCCCTCTCATACTCTAGTCAAAATCCTCAAAACTGCCAAATTTGGCCAAGTCTGGAAACAGTTTCAGCATCACCTTTTGGAATGCCTCTTTTTCCCAAACCATGTGCATTTCTGAAAATGCACTTGAGCCATCTTGTTAACCATCCTTGGGAATACCAAGGACCACTTTGGCCCCTGGTTAGATCCCCCTCCAACTCACTGATCCATGATGGTTTTGCAGACAAGAAAATAACTTTTTCCTGCAAAACTAGTCATCATGCCAACTTTGCTAAAATCTCACACAACCATCCAAACCCATATGGACAACTCTCTGCATGGTTGTGTTCTACTCATTGATCTCTATCAGAACCTACTTCACTTGTCCCAAGTAGAGGTCTGTGCTTATTAAACCCACATGGTTTAGAAGGCATCATGACACTTTCTACATGGCAGCTTTAATTTCAACAAAGTTTGCCATCACTTCTAGATCACCTCTAATACAATTAATTCGAACTCCTCCTGCCATGATCATCTATATGACTTGGTCTACCTATCCACCTATCCCTTGCACCTAGGTGAGCCCAAAGATCCAAGATACAAACATGTTTTGGTGGGAAGAAAATAACACCACCATAGATCATCAACTCTGGGGTTTCCTTCCTTTTCTAGTTGGATTTCCATCCCTAAAGGTTGCAATTGCTTGCTACACCTTTCCTATCTCATCTACTTTGATCCTCAATATTTATCAATAATTATTATGGCCCTAAAGCTATTTAATTTCTTAAATAGTCTAAATCTCCAAAACTCCCTCCATAAAGGGAAGTTTGGTTTTTACTAAACCACTTCCCAAACTTTTGACTCATGTGAGTCCCACTAATCATACCCTATCTTAGCCCTAAAGATATCTATGCCTTTGTATATTTTCTTTCCAAGGGACAGACAGTTTGACGACCAACTATATGGTGGGAACATTTTGTTTCGGCCGTATAGTTGCGCCCGTATAGCTGTGCTGCTAGGAGGAAACCCTAATATTTTGACAGAAGGCCAACTATACTGCGGGAACGCATTGTTCCAGTCGTATAGTTGCGTCTGACCACAAAAACTCCACGGGAAGGTACCTCCAACTCCAAAACTTCAATCCTTTTTCTCTCTTCTACCTCCAAACTCTCTCAAAACCTCTAGAGATCTTCATCTCTACTCAATTTCATTCGATTTTGTCGCACACAAGTGTTCTACAGTATGTTTCTCCTCCGATCCTCCAATTACTTTTTGCAAATTCATCTTCGATCTATTTTCATTATCAATCTAGGGTAAGACATACTATGAACCAATTGCCATGATTTTCTTGCCTGGATTATTATTTTGAGGAGATTATTTAGTGTGCTATAATGAGGAACAAGTTATACTTACTGTTGTTGGATCAAAAAGTTTTATTTTTGTCTTTCTTCAATGTTTTAGAAGATGAACACAAAGAGCCAAACTCGTGCTCGTGCCACCGCTAGCGCTTCTCGGGCTATCGCTCAAGAACGCATGGGGATACGATTCAAGGATGAGCCCCAACGTGATCACTTCAACAAGGTCAAGAACCGCTAAGTGAAGGCCACCAAGTGGGCTTGCCCCATTATATTGAACCAACTCGGTATTTTTGATGACTTCAGTTTACTTTGCAATAGAGCTGGCCTGCAAAACTTTGTATACAATGATGTAGCCACTTATCGCTGCTTAACCATTGAATTCCTATGTTCGTTGCAAAGCACCATTAAACAATGACAAGGAGAGGACACAATTTCTTTCTGACTTATGAACAACAACTACACTTTAACATTAGATGAATAGTGTGAATGCTTTAATTTGCCAAACAATGATGTTAATGCCTTACGCACATCCTTTACTAGCTTAGAACCTACCCCTGAACAATATTATAATGGAATGAGTTTCACTACTAGAGTGAGCAAGGGGAAGAATATTCAACATCCTGCAATTCGCTGTTTGTTGTATGTTATTGCTAACACCTTTTAGGCACGTAATGAGTTCACAACACTCAACGAGGAGGACATCTTAGCCCTTGCAAAAGCTGCTTACATCAACTGCGGCTTGTCACTCAACTTGGGCGCCATCCTTGTGCGCTACTTGGAGCACCAAGCCTCCCAAAGACAAGGACCAATCATAGGTGGAGGCGTCATCACCGTGCTTGCCACTGCCCTAGGCATCGACCTAGGTGAGATGCAACCTGTTCTAGGTGAGTGACGTGTTGGTTTCTCCACTTTGAAAGCTTGTGGAATGCTCACTAGGAGAGGTGGTGTTTATTACCTACATATTGTTGGAGCTGGGCATCTCTACCCCGCTCCTATGCCTAATGGTCTTTTTTCTATCGAGGAAGGACATTTGCTATATGACTTGCAGGTTGAACAACACCAACCCGAGGAGGAGATTCCGGAGGAGGATGAGGACCAAAAGGAGGAGCAAGAAGTTCCTTATCAAGAGGAGCAGCCACAAACCCGGTTCATTACATACCAAGACTTGCAAGGACTTGGAGGGACTATGGAGAGGATGCATAGCCTCTCTTTGAACCTTCGAGAATCAACTAGTAACCTCTCAACTCAATTTGCGAACTAAAGTAACGACTTTTTCCCGCCACCACAATGATTTGAAGGGCTTGAAAAAGCCTAAGCTTGGGGAAGTTTCCTCACGTATCTTTATTTGGCGTTCATTTTCTTTTATTTATTTCGAGGTTGTGTTTGTTTTTGAATTTATAAGCACTCGTGTTGGTTTCCCCAACACTTGATTTTTTAGTTCTTTCCTTTTCTTTTCATGATTTTCTAGCCGAGCATTGCCGCTAATTTTCTATTCTTTAAATTCCTTCTCTTAAAAACAACAAAAAGATTTCTCCATTTTTCCTCATTTCCCTTTTCTTTTCTTTCTGCCTCGAGGTTTATATGTTTGCAGGAGAGTGATCGACTTCAAGTTTCCAAGAAACAAATAAAAAAGGAAGAGAGAAGTGGAACCAAACATGAGAGGTATGCCTTATGACTCCCCACTTTTGAAGTTTGATAAACCCATGCTAGTTAGTAGTAAATGTCGAGATATTATATTGGTGGAGTGAGTCTTTGTACTGTAGTAAGGTTTTTGTTTGCATGGGTATTTAATTGAGTACATTTTTGTTCTAGCTCTCGTAATTAACCAAGTCTTTCCTAATAATTTGCTAAACAATTGTAATAAGAAAAAGTCTCACAATTGAAGGCTTCGGTGTTGTAGTGCTTAGTCTTGAAGGTTTATTTCTAGAGACACTCAACACCACTAAAAATGTTGATTGACTTGATAGCTATCTTTAAAAGGATTTGTTCGATTGAATTAATGTTTAGTGGTTTTTGTGAGTATGCCAAAGTTTGGCTTGTTAATCATAAGAATGATATAGCTTTATGCGTGTCAAACTTCATGGGATGCCAACGACTCTGCTGGCCTACGAACGATCTTCATGGAGGAAACTCCTAGATTTTGGCTATGAGTTGATTAAACACTTGTAGCAGAAATGCTATAGTGGGTAAGATTCTTGGCAATCCCGGCTAGCTGTAATCATGATGTAATCACTCCTCTGGCTTTTATGAGTAATCATTATGCAAAAGGAACAAAAACCTTAGTGATGCCACGAGTGTCCATCACAACCCGATAAACTAATAAAAGTCTTTGGCATGCTCTCAATTACTCAAGAACGGAGATTCTTGAAGGATAATCAATAGAAAAGTAGTGCTTGAAAAGTCTTGATTTATTGATGTGGGAGAATTGAGATAATCTAGTGTATATACTTTTCATGACAACTCTCATACTCTCAATTTACATGATTATACTTTATTATTCAAAGGCAAGCCTATGAGTTGATTACGTGATATGGAATAAAGTTTACTCATTCGAATCATCCATGTTAACAATAATTTTGCTGCACTATAAGGATGCATAAAACCAGTATGATTTGCTTGCCACTACTCTATCTATGCTGAAGTTTTTCAGATTTATGAAGTGGAGGAAACACGCGATTACCAATCATGAGTAAGATCACCATCTCGTTATTTCAGTTTAAATGCTAAGTTCCTTTTTGATTTTGGTTTTCTTGCTTGGGAACGATCAAGTTTAAGCTTGGGGAGGTTGATGGCTCTAAAATATAGCCATCTACGTCCATATTTAAACTGGATATTATTCATATTTTTGATAAAATATGTCTCTAACCCTGCCACTAATGCCTAATATTCAATGGGATATGCAATCCTTTCTTTTTATATTTTTCCTGTGCAGATAATGTCATTTGAAGATGGGAATCACTACATTAAAGTTAAAGATACGAGATTTCCAACAACCAGAAGAAACCAGGAGCCGTGAAGCGGAGGCAGACGCTTTAACGACTAACTATACGACCGGAGCAAAATTCTGTCCGTATAGCTCCGGTCGTATAGTTGGCGCCGCCACCGTTAGGTCAAACAAAACAACTTTCTTGAAGGGACCCCTATATGAAGAAGCCTCAGGCGACGAGAAAACAAGCCCCCGACGACCAGACACCTCCGACCTTGCCTGCCACAGATCATCAGTCACCTCCAGATTCCAAAATCCTTCTCCATCTCCATAGCCATATTCCACCACCTGTAATAGTAGATCTCTTCTTCGATTCACGACATTATAAGACTATTGCTATCAATCTTATGATTTTCAATACAATATTTGTGATTGTTGATCTCATCTCTATGTGTGAGTAATTCTTCTTGGGCTAAGGGCTTTGGCCTAGCCATATAGCGTTTGTGCATGTTATTTATCATAGATGGGATCATGTATTAGTTTGTACTAGATGATTCCCCGTGCGTTGTGGCGGAAATTATCAGCAACATTATTTATATGATAAGTTTAGGATATTGGGGTAATTGTGTACATCAGGTTAAGCACGTTATGATCATCTTGAATACCAATAAGTCCATTATTGCTTACTACACCTGAAGTATTCATGTGGTTCCAAAATGCATCCACACCATAAAATATCATTATTTTTCTTTATATTTTGTAAGAGCTTTCAAGAAAAACGCATTGAAATATTGAGTCCACAAAACATTCCAAATGAATCAATCGTTAGGGAAACTGGTATGAGGTTGATTCTCAAAGACATTGATTCACATCCAATCCACTTCATTCTATGACACTTTGACATAATATATCTCTTTGTTTTTTCATACATTCCCTCTAATCTGCAAAGGGAAACAACAACTATGATTAGCATGATATTTATTTTAGATGTTGTTGAGAAGATAAGCATGCATGTCATTTCGACAAACAATATGTTGCTCGAGGATACTGCTCCACCACAATCGCCCTGATCCATGTATGCACCTGAAATGGGACAAATTATGCGAGGGCATTAAATTCATGTGTTGGAGACTATAAATACGTTTAAGCATCGGTTTGACTGGATAGTTGTAGAAGATTTATTTATATCACATAGTAAAATGAACTACTCTAAGCAGCCCCCACAGTGCTGGCGAAAGATCAGCAGCAAATTTGCAAGGGGAGATCTAGAAGTCGGAAACTCACATGTCCATGTCTGTTTGATCTTTAATGGTACTCTTTCTTCTTATTTTTTTCTTGAGCCTATGTTTGGTATTCTTGGATTTATTGACACACCTGCAGTTCAACTCAACGAAGCACACAAAATCAAAAGAAATAAAAGTGGAATTTGTGTGGATATATCATATTTTAAGTATCAAATAAGCTTCCGATAAGGCTACAATGAACGAAATTGAATTTTTTATCAATTTGAAACATATCATGCTAAATAGTTTTTTACAAAGATAGATGCATACCCAAAGAAATTTTACATATCTATAGTAATAAACATCTGTACAATGGTATGACAAAGTTCCATACATACAAATGGTTTAATGATGAAAAATTTACGCACAGAAATAAATGTTTTTGAGAACGCACAGAGCGGTATTATTCCAAATTTTAGGATACAATAACTTTTTCTACAACAAACAATTTGAGCCATCTGAAGAATTGTACAGACTGAAAAAATTTTGTACATAGAACAAATACACTACATTTTACAGGTATGTATGAACGCTATAATATTTTCTGTTGCAACACTTTCAAAATCACCTGAGCAACAGCCCACCAGATTAAGAACATAATGTTCTGCAATGGAAACACAAATTTGATACTGCACCAAAAATTCTTCCGGAGTTCTGCTATGCTACGTGCACAAATCATTAGTGACTTCAATTGCAGAGGCAGAGAATGGAAGCTAATTCATGTGAAGAAATGTGTAAACTTAATTAATTAAAACACCATGAGATAGAAATGGAAAGAGATTTAACATGAGCGGGGCTGCAACTCACCTACTTTGGCAAGAGCTCTGCCCTGCCCTTCACTTTCTCCTGCAATCATGGGGCACCGTGAGATTTTGGACGTTTTAACATGGCCTAGGGATGAAAAGAAACTTCAGAAGATTTCCATATGACGCTGGGGTGAGAATTTCTATGACCACAACTATACTCCCCTATGAAAGTTAGGAGCACCTAGCCCCGGAGGATCATCTCGCCAGTCTACGCAACAGCATGAGCACAACCTCCATTTCGAGAAGCACGCTTGCGGTGGAGTGATCTGAACTGCAGTGAAAATGGGACATTATTTAGAAATGCAGGAAGAACAAATGAGAGGGAGGCTTGGTTGATGGGAAGAGGATGCGGCCGTGTTCATGATGGTGGAGCAGTGTGAGGATGGCAACCGCAGATGAAGGACATCGAGGACAGGGCTTCAAATTCATTGCATTGAGCAGGCTAGGCAAAGGAAATGAACAGATCCGGTGCTTATAAAAGAAATCAAATCCATTAGTTAGCCTTCATTATTTTCAGTGGAGAAGATGAAGAGGGGGGTAGAAGGTGGATCAGTTTCTTTTGCATTTATTTGGAAACTGGAATAAATGAAAATCAGGACATCATGGTGGATTGCAACGCGACGGGGTAGTGCTATCGTGTGGAGGGGAAACAATGAGTCATACTCGTTTTCTTAAATTTAATTAGTCCATGGTGGAAACCTCATTAGATATTTTTTTCATTAGGTGGAAGATTTGCTTAGGTGGCATTGTAGGATTGCTCAATAATGCCCGATGAGGTGGATATCTTGCATGTTGAGAGAAATACCCTCAGTGGGGATCACCTATTTAGATATTATTGATGACATGATGATTATTGTATCCTCTCTTGCCTCAATCTAAGGACTTGTCAGGTACCCCAAGACCCCAAGGATTGAGCCAGGTATAGGGAGTATGAGTAATGACTGATCTGCATGTTGAGAACCCTAGTTACAGAAGAGGTAGTACGGCTGTATGTGAGGGATTTACTTGGGATTAACAGTGGAATCACTATGCATATCATTAGTTCTCTTTCTTTTATGGATGAGACTAGTAGGTTATTGCTATAAACGGTTGCAGAGGCAATAGCAATTATGGATGCACTGTCCACATATAATTTATCTTGCTCTAACAATTACATGCATACTTTATCTTTATCTTTTATTCCCATCAGATGTTTTGCACAGCTACAGGTGAAACTGAATGCCCTAGGCCCTCTCTCCATCATCGACAACAACAAAAATACGCAAACTATTGGTCTAGTGAAAATACAAAAGGAATTCTAAAACTCCCGAAGGTCCGTTAAAGTAACTTCACTAAGCATTCGCTTCCCGAGGATTTGATAACCTAGGCCTACTAGGGAAAAAGAAGTTATACTACATCAGTAATCTGGATTGAAGGTATCATGCATCTGCCGTGACATCACCACGACAGTTGGCGCCCACCTTGGAGTCAGCAGCGGTGCTAGCTAGTGTCAAGATCTGGACAGAAAACTTAATCGCCACTGGAGAGTGCATCGTCTCCGGGCTAGTGCAGCGGTTTGGCGCACTGGACTTTGTCAGTGACAATGCCCACATCACCGACAACCGCCCGCCTCTGTGCAACAGGCTCTTCCTCAGCTTTGGCGCCCACAAGATGTACTTCAACGTCGATGAGTCCACCGTACACCCGCAACACGTCTTCGAGGGAGGAGAACCTCCTCTCAGCGGGGCTCGCGGTCCGTGTATCACTCGCCCCGCTAGCTGCGCTGAGGTGATGTTGACCACACCAGATGTGGGAGCAAGCAAAGATCCGACAGAAGATCTGGAGGTAACTCCCAAAGCTCCTAGGACTAGAGTTCCTCGCTAGAAAGGCCACAGAACATACTGCAGCAGGCAATAGAGAGCCTAACTAGTCCTATATCCCCCATAGTTGATCCGGCTCAGGCACAGGCAGAGCTGGAGGAGACAAGGCAGAAGATGTTAGAAGGTGCAAAAAAGATAGTAGCGGCTCAACAAGTGTTGAACATTACCTTGCGTTAGTACGCTAGAGCAAACAAGATTAGCACTAGTCCCACTCGCATGGATGGTGTGAATATTAGGGGGAGAAACCTCTTTAGTGAGATAGATAAGGAATATATGCCTAGGCTAGGGGAATCAGGTAACCCCATGTCAGCAGGTCTGCCGAGGTATAGCACCCCGGCAAAGAACCTCAGCGCTGCAGATGTAGCAACATCCGAGTTAGAAGGTCTGACCAGGGAAGCCCGACAAAGGCAATAAGAAAGAGTTATTGAGTTAGTGAAAATAGCAAACAAGCAAAATGAGGAATTTCTCAAGGCAAACCCAGCCAGGGTAGGAGGTTCCCGGGTCGTACATTCGGCCGGGGGCGGTCTAGCAAAATCCATCTGGCATCATCGTCCCCTGCTGAAGGCCGTGAAGAGAAGAGGTGGTAACCTCTGGGAGAAAAAACAAGCAGATGGTCCCTTATGACCCGGCAAGGGCAGGGAAAGGAAAGGCAATACAATGCGATGAGGATCACCACAGTGCAAGCCGAGGTGAAGGTGGATGATGAAACCACGGTTAAGGCCATGCAGGTCAGGTAAACGCTGGGTACAGCAATGCTGGACAGCGTAACTCAGCAGGAGTTGGACATGATCCACCTTGGCAGCACTAGCAACAGTACATACCTCGGCAATTGCAAAGTGCAGGCCTGGCCATGCAATAGCAGTATGTTCACCCGGGTCAAAACAAATATGATGATGGTTATTCGGCTATGGCTAATGCCGAGTTTCCCAAGCCGGATCATCATGTGATAGGGTCGAGGCTAGGAAACAAGAACCTACAGCCGGATGATGCAAGATTGAAGCTAGACCAGATTTATAGGTCAGAAATGATGGAGGGACAGGATCCTCCCGGTCTAGCATGCTTTGGACCTCGTATTATGAGAGAACCTCCTGTGCCGAACTTCTAGTTGGCCAGACATATGATGGTAGTACAAAGCCAGAAGATTGGTTGATGGATTATGCCATAGTAATGAACATTGAGATAGGTAATCTGAGATGGGCGGTGAGATATGTACCGCAGATGCTGGAGGGACTAGCAAGAGTTTGGCACAATAATCTGCCACTAGGAAGTATCAATAGTTGGCTAGATTTTGAGGAGTTGTTTATCAGCAATTTCACTAGTACTTACAAGAGGCCGAATAAGCCCCAACAATTGGCAATGTGTAAACAGAGGCCGAATAAAATAAACCGTGAGTTTCTGACTCGCTGGTGCAACAAGCACAACTCATGCGAATGAGTAATCGAGTCGCGAGCAATTGTTTGGTTTGCACAAGGGTGTAGATATGGAAATGTGTTGTGGCAAAGGCTGTAGAGAGATATGCCAACTATGTTGGCTAAAACAATCAAAATTGCCGACTCATATGCACTGGGTGATCTGACTCAACCTCGGCTTGTGTCGTCCGAGTCAAATGAGGAATATTACCCCCTTGATGAAGCCGGGTCATCTTGGCGAAATGATTTTTGGGGCAAGAGAAGAGATGAAAGGTCGGATTCTACATATGGCTTGAACCATGTCGCTGTGGTGGACCAAGATCAGCTGGGAGCTGGGAGTAACCAGCGACAAAAGAGTAGTGGCCATCAATGGGCGCAGAAGAATGATGGCAAGAAGTCCTAGACTAACGAACAGAAAAATCAATGGCAAGAAAAAAAGGATAGGCCGAAGTATACGTATGCGGCCATGTTGGATCAACCATGCAAATTCCACATGCCCAATCCGAGTAAACCAACAAATCATACAACCCGACAGTGTGAATGGTTGCAGCGTGTAGGACAACGTAACTCAAGGCAAGGTAACATGGGATATCCTCAGCAACCTCGGTAACCGTAGCTCACGGGAGCAAATGCTCAACAAATGATGCTGGCACCACCTCCACCAAGGTATGAGAACCAAGACAAAAGGGATGCAGTGCATTAGGTGAATGACCAGAACCACGGGAACCGAGCAAACCCCGACAATGATGGGAGAAATGAGTACATGGTGTACCACCAAAGTTACTTTCTATTTACCACGGAAGAAACTAACAGGCAAAGTGTGCGGCGATGACATATGGAAGTCAATGCAGTCATGCCGGCTGTGCCGAAGTACATGCATTGGTCTGATCAGGAAATCACATGGAGTATCAAGGATCATCCCAGGCTCATGCTGAGCCCTGGATCATATGCTTTGGTGCTTGACCCAACCTTCATCAGGCCAAATATCAACGTGAAGTTTTCCAAGGTGTTGATTGACAACGGCAACAGAATTAACATACTGTATAAGGACACCATGCACAAGTTGGGAGTCATAGAGAATATGCTTCAGGTGACAAAGACCACTTTCCATGTCATTGTGTCGGGTTTGTCCTGCGAGCCTATTTGCAAAGTCCGAATTGACGTGTTATTCGGCACAAGAGAGAATTGTCGGACAGATACCTAGAGTTTGAAGTTGTGGATTTGGACAACTACTACCATGCATTACTCGGTAGGACAACTCTTTCGAAGTTTATGGCGAGTGATCACATCAGTTACTTGAAGATGAAGATGCCAGGGCCAAATGGGGTCATCACCATAGCAAGAGACTTTAGACTCTCCATAGAGTGTGCCTCAGCCGCGTCAAACCTGGCCGAGTCATTGGTGATCACGCAAGAGAAGAAAAGAATCCAAGAAGGTGTAGCATTGGCTCAGTCCGCGTAGTTGAATATGCCAGCCCTGAGTAACCCGCATGGAAGTGTGTCGTTCCAGCCGACAAAGGACACCAAGAAGGTGCCAATTGATGATCAGTTCCTAGAGCGCATCGTGACAATTGATGTAGGCCTGAACAATAAATAGGAACACAAGCTCATCAGCTTCCTCCGTGAGAATCAGGATATCTTTGCTTGGTCCACATAGGATCTGCAAGGTGTGTCGAAGTAGCTAGCTGAGCACTCTTCGCATGTCAGACCCGATGCAAAGCCGGTGAAGCAACCTCTCCACCACTTTGCCAAAGACAGGAGAAAAGTCATTGATGACGAGATAGCAGCTCCTTGCAGCTGGGTTTATCATGGAAATACTTTACCCGGATTGGATGTCTAATCCCGTGCTGGTATAAAATAATAAAGATGACCCGAACATGGCAGTTGTGTGGCGTATGTGTATCGATTACACGAACCTGAACAAGGCGTGGTGAAAAGATCCATTCCCCTCGCTGAGGATAGATCAGGTCATTGACTCGATAGCCGGGTGTGAGCTCTAGTCATTTGTAGATGCATATTCTGGTTTCCACCAGATACCCTTGAACCCGGATGATCAAATAATGACTGCTTTTATTACCCCGTACGAGGCTTATTGCTATTGCACTATGACATTTGGCTTACACAATGCTGGTGCCACATATCAAAGATGCATGCAAAAATGCTTGCATGATCAAATTGGCAAAAATGTCCAAGTATATGTAGATGATGTGGTGATAAAAACCAAGGAGAGTCATACTCTCCTAGATGATATCCAGCAAATGTTCGTGAACTTAAGAAGATTTCGAATGAAACTTAACCCAGAGAAATGCACCTTCGGTGTCCCGACCAGAAAATTGCTCGGTTTCCTCGTGTCTAGCCGAGGTATCAAATCTTATCCAACTAAAACCCGAGCCATAGAGCATATGGAACTACCGAAGTGTCTCAATGATGGCTAGAAGTTCACTGGTTGCCTGGCATCATTGAGTCGCTTTGTATGTTGACTGGGAGAAAGGCATTGCCTCTCTATCAGCTAATGAAAAAATCGGATAAGTTCATATGGACACCGCAGGCAGATAGTCCTTTTTGTGAACTAAAAAATATGCTAGCCTCTGCACCTGTCTTAGCATAACCACTATCCAAAGAGCCCATGTTGCTCTATATAGCAGCGACCAACCGAGTCATAAGTGTCGTGGTAGTGGTGGAGCGAGACAAGGAAGGTAAGTCGATGCAGAGGCCAATTTATTACCTAAGTGAGGTACTCTCTGCATCAAAGCAAAACTATCCCCATTATCAGAAAATGGCATATGGCGTCTATATGGCAGCCAAAAAGCTTAAGCACCACTTCGAAGAACACCCTATAAACCATATCAGAGATAATGAGTAACAAAGATGCAAGTGGCTGAATTGCCAAATGGGCAATTGAGTTAGCCCCATATGCTCTGCAATATTATAGGAGAGATGCAATCAAGTCATAGGCAGTGGCCGACTTTTTGGTGGATTGGGCCGAGATGCAATATGAACTGCCCTTGCCGGATTTAAACTACTCGATAATGCACTTTAATGGATCCAAGTTGAAGGACGGATTAGGGACCGGGTAGTCCTTACCTCGCCCAAGAAAGATCAATTGAGATATGTGCTTCAGATCCACTTTCGAGCATCAAACAATGTGGCCGAGTATGAGGTTCTCGTGCATGGGTTAAAAGTAGCCAAAGAAATTGGACACGATGCTTTAGTGATTCGGATTTGGTGGTGCAATAAGTTTCTGGTCATTGGGATGTGTTGGACGCAAACATGGCCCTTTATAGATTTCACGTCCAAAAGATATGTGGGTAATTTGAAGGATGTGAATTCCATCATGTACCACGAGCTGGAAATGATGCAGCCAACATGTTGTCTAAACTGGGTTCAACTCGGCAAGCCATCCCACTAGGTGTTGCTTTGGAGCATCTCAAAAAACAATCTATTAACCCCTCACCAGAATCCGAATAAATCTATATCCCGGCCAATCCAGGATCAGAAGCTTCCCCAATGGACATTGAATGGGGAAACCCATCGAAAAACCCGACAATTGCCTTGTAGAACCCGGCGACCGTTCAGCTTAATCCAGCAGAGGTTATGTCTGTTGATCCAATGGAGGTTGATGAAGTGCTTTTCTCGGCCCGTGATGTACCAGCATGGGCGCAACAAATCTTTTGTTTCCTGAAAGATGGAGTTTTGCCAAGTGATGAGTCACTTTCTAGGCAAGTTCAGAGAATAGAAAAGGCATATACCATAATAAATGCCAAGTTATATAAGAGAAGTTTCACAAGTGTCTTGTAGCGACGTGTTGATCCAATAGATTGAGGTAAAGCCAATCAAAAAATGTGATGGAGCTACTGCCGTATCATTTCTCATGGACATTATCTTGAGATACAGGTACCCACATAGTATAATAATAGATAATGGCACAAACTTTGCCAAAGGAGCATTTGCTCGATTCTGCCAAGATAAATGAATAAGGCTAGATGTTGCATCGGTTGCACATCCTGCATCGAACTAGCAAGTGGAAAGATCCAAGGGACTAGTACTATCCGCGATAAAACCCTGGCTGATTGAGCCGCTGCAAAGATCAGCGGGGTGTTGGATTGATGAACTCCTAGCAGTATTGTGGATCCTAAGAACAACTCCAAATTGATCAACAGGCTATATGCTATTTTTTCTGGTATGTGGGGCCTAAGATGTATTACCAGCCGACATAGAGCATGCCTCGCCTAGAGTCACCCAATACACAGAAGACAAAGTGCAAGAAGCCTGTCAAAACGATGTTGATCTCCTAGAAGAGGCAAGAGAGTTCACATTGTCCAGATCCGCCATATATCATTAAAATCGCCGATGCTATCATAGCCAGAAAGTGAACCCCCAAGTTTTCCAGGAAGGTGATTTGGTACTTCGGCTGGTGCAACGCACTGCCGGCATGCATAAGCTCTCACCTCCATGGGAAGGACCATTCATCGTGAGCAAAGCTTTGCACAATAATGCATACTATCTTATAGATGCCCAACCACAGGAGAAGAACAAGGCGAACATGCAGGAGAAGAATCAAAAAGGCCATGGAATGTAGCGCATCTTCGCCCATTTTACACTTAGCTAAAGTGTATGCATCTCGAACTCTCATATGTCGGCCTGTATGTCAGCGATGAGCTTATCAATGAAATCTCGGCACCTCGAGCAGAAACTCGGGGACTGCCTTAGTAGTAACTGTCTTTCTTCTATATTTACATTTTGTATGTCGGCTGGCTTAAATTTCTTACCCCTTAGCCGAGTTAGTAATTTGTCGGCACCAAAGGCTAATTCTTCGACTTGCTGTTGTCCAAAAAGATTAGCTTCATGGCAAGCAAGGGAACAAGTTCGGAAATGATATGCACATGAAAAACTATTAAGGAAGGGAACGTAATCGAGCCGACATTAATTTTGTGGACTAACTCCTGTATTTACTTTCTTTGTTATTATGCTGAGTTATTTTGAGCTAATCTTCACAGTTTCAAAAATTATTAATTTAATTTTTTGACCTCGAACTTGTAGGTCGAATGTCGAACAATGGTATACGCGAGCCGAGTCATCAGCTGGAGAGAACAAGAAAATGGAACTCAGGGACTTCACCCAAATAGATTCAACATAAAAACATAATATTAGAAAAATGACTTAGACCGCATCATACATGTTGCACCCGGCATTCCTGGGATTTAACAAAGTTTAAAGCTCAAGTAGTCAAGGAGCGGCAGCAGCCGGATCATTCGTAGCAGGAGGATGAATGTTATCCTCAGCAGTGGGAGCCTCAGCTTCAGCATCATCATCTGGATTTTCCTCGCCGGTTTCCGGGATCTCCTCATCGCCCTCTAGGTTTTCTACACTCACTTCCACGCCCTATTCAACATACTAATTATCGACGACATCGAGGAAACTCGGCCCCTCGTTCCATTCATGACAATGAGCTTACTGAATAAGGTTGTAGGCTCGGGCTTGGTGTTGGGCAATGCATGCAGGATCAGTGGTCCATCTGGATCCAGTGCGCATACGGCAAAGAACATTCAGGTCGATAGCCTCATACCAAGACAACACAAAAGATAAGGCTGTGTCGGCTTCGGCACGCGCAGCAGATTCTTACCACAAGTTGAGTTGCGTGCTGCTGTCCATGAGTTTCTCGGACAACACTGCGACCTGCTTGGGAGCAGTTTCATCCGGCCAAAGAGCATCAAAGGCTTCAATGGCAGCTCCGAGACGCCCAACCCCTAAGACCTTCATGGGTCCGAGGCTAGCCGCAAGACCAACCAAGGACTCATCAATACTAACCTCTTCGGAGATGGCACCAGCCTTAGCTTTCTTCTCCCGGAATTTGCAGATGGTAACATCAACACATGCTTTGGACTAAGGAAAATCATCTAAAAGCATAAGCAAAAAAGGGAGTCAGAAACATCAAAAAGGGGTAAGACCTCGGCAATAAAGAACATAATCGGAACAGAAAAACTTACGAGCTATGAGGTTGTGGATCCAAGTCAGTTCAACCAACCAAGCAGTCTGATTTTTCTAGAGATCCTCAAACTTGGCCTCGGCCTCTTGAAGAAGCTCTTTGCCTTTGTCGAGTTGGCCTATGAGTTGGCTTTTCTCCTTGGAGAATTGTTGATACAGCTTATCTAGCTCAGCTTTCTGGAGTCGTTGGAGGTCCTCATTCTCAGCATGCAGTCAAGAGATCTCCTCGTCCTTCTCCTTCAGCTAGGCTTGGTGCTACCCTACTTGTTCGAGAAAGTGAAGCATCAAATCAGGCATGGACACGCTATCTCAAAGGGACACTACAATGATTTTTGACCCATCAAAAGCCGAGGAATGATTATGAGCCGAACCAAAGGTGCAAAGAGCAAAGGCCAAGAAGAAAAGTACCTCTTAGCTTGGCCACCTACTTCCGTAGTTCCTACTTATGGGCCTCCACATCTGCTGGCGAAATCCATGTCACAAGTTAGCTTGGAAAGGCAGGAACAAAAAGAACTAAACTGAATGCAATGGAGTAAAGGTTCATCTTTCTTCTTGAACTCTGGCAGCAATGCCTTATGCTTCGCAGAAAGATCTTTGTGGGCAATAAGGAGCCACTGAAACTCAGCGGTCTGCTGGTTGGTGGTGATTTGAAAAGAGGAACTGTTAGTTAATAAAGTGATAAGGATATTCAAAGCTACTCAAGATCCGAGTCAAGTGGAACCTAACCAGGCTTTAGGTGGTTGGATATTCAAAGTTACTCAAGATGCGAGTCAAGTGGAACTTAACCCGACTCTAGGTGGCAGGATATTCGAAGCTACTCAAGATGTGAGTCAAGTGGAACTTAACCCGGCTCTAGGTGGTTGGATATTCAAAGTTACTCAAGATCCGAGTCAAGTGGAACTTAACCCGGCTCTAGGTGGATGGATATTTGAAGTTACTCAATATCCGATTCAAGTGGAACTTGACCCAACTCTAGGTGGTTGGATATTTGAAGTTACTCAATATTCGAGTCAAGTGGAACTTAACCCGGCTCTAGGTGGTTGGATATTTGAAGTTAGTCAAGATCCCAGTCAAGTGGAACTTAACCCGGATCAAGGTGGTTGGATATTTGAAATTACTCAAGATCCAAGTAAAGTGGAACGTAACCTGGCTCTAGGTTTCTAGATATCAAAATTCTACTCAAGATTTGAACTGAGTAAAAATCCATTCGAATCTTGGTGGATGGATAACAAGACTTTTGATCTAGGTATAAACAACTAAGTCTAAATACTTCAGAACTTAAGAGAGTATAAAAGGAGTTGCACAAGTTTAGTGCTAGGAGCATCCAGCCGAGTAATATCTTACTCCCTCGGAGGCTCGGGGACTGGAGGATATGTACACAAGTACTTATGTAAACATAAAGTAGATTGACAAAGGATTTACCTCCATCATCTTGCCTGCATAAGCAATGGCTTTGATGGCAGTTTTCATTTGGGCACCAATCTCCACAGGGCCGAACTTGGCCGGGTTCCCATAGCTGACTTCGACGTACTCAGCATTATTCCAATTCTCGGCATACTCAGCGAGCGAGTCGAGCCCCCCACCGCTAAGAGTTTGAGTTAGGACTAAGCCTTTCTCATGAGCAGCTTGTCGGCTGACCTTTGCAGCGGCCGGACTAGTGTGCAACGTGATTTGCTTATCCGAAGTGGGGCTAGAAGCGGCACTACCTTGTTGCATCATGGAAGCAATGGTGCGTTGCCCTAACCCAACCGCCAATCCTTGGGTGCTGCCTAAGTAACTTTGATAGGTTTCTTGACCTTAGCAGATGGTTTGAACCGTTGCTGAGGGGCTGTGGGCTGAACTTCAGCTGCCGAAGCTAGCGTAGGAGGTTTGGCTTGTGGGATTTGCCGAGGTTGGTCATATCGCCGAGTCTGGGGAGACTCGGACGAGATTGGAGGTACTGGCTATTGTGAACATGAAGCACATGTAAAAGATGGTTGGGGCTGAGACTGAGATTGAATTTGGACTGGTGCCAGAGTCTCCAGCACCTCGGAAGAAACTATTTTGGCACCGGCATTGTCGGTGCCATGATTTTATTCTTGTTGGGCAGCAAAGGAATCACCCTGCTGATCCGGCATAACCCTATCCTCGGGGGCACCTGCTCCACCTATGCTGATGTTGGTCTCCTCCCACCGAGGTGGACTGCCATTTGGTGTAGCAGGAGAGTGTTCTCGGACCGGGCTAAGAACGCGAGCATCATCGCATGGAGAGGGTGGTGCCTGATGGACAGGAGAGGCAATACTGGAGCCGCATTGGGAGATATCCTTGGTAGCCCTACCGAGTTAAACGGAAAGAAGTATCGAGTTAGATCAGACAGAGAGAAACAAGAAATACAGATAAAAAGAACCATAATACTTGAAGAACAAGAAAATAAAGACGTACTTACTCGGAAGCAGCTGGAGGAGCTTTGGGCTTGGGAGCTTTCCGGCCAGCGGGTTTCTTGCCAGATCTCTTAAACCTTTTCCCATCCTTGGAAGACTCAGCCGGAGGAGCCGAGGTCACGGCACACTTCTTCACCGCACCTTGACCTCCCACCGCCACTGGAGGAACATCGTGCACCTGACCAGCCGGGTTAGCTGGAGGGGAAGTAGGGGGATAGGCATATGAGAGAGGCGTTGGGTTAATTACCTCCAGGATCTCACAATCATCATCATCCTGATCGTCATCCGGCCAGTCCCATAAGACAGAAGCCTTACCAGAAGTTCAGCCAGAGATGGAGTCCGGAACAGGCATAAACTCCTCGGAGTTAGGCTCCTCTGCATCCGAGGTCTCCCAATCCTTGCCCCAAGTGAGGGCCGGGGTCTGGGTGTCCTCAATTGTCTGCTGAAGAAATTTCTGAACAAAGCCATATAGAAGGTCAGATAAGTAAGAAAGGCCGACATAAAGTATAACTCGGAAATGAGTCACGCGGAAAACAAACCTTGGGCACGGGCTTGTCTTGGCTGAATAGCTCCATCCTCCATTCCCATTCCTCGGGCAAGCTCGTTTGACCTAGCGATAGATCTAGCCATCGGTAAGCTCGACCGAGGAAACTCGGTTGGGATCAAGGTAACCACTCATGTAGCAGATCTGAGTACACTCTTGCAGCGGGCAAAGCCGACTGCGAATAAAGGTGAGCATCAGATCCTCACCGGTTAACCCGACATCTATCAGCTCCAGGATGCGCTTCACCACGAGATTGACAAAGCCGTTGTCCCTCTTGGGATCAAGATCCCAATTCTTCCTGGTGGGGACTGATACCTTCGATCTAGATTACGGATGTAATATAGCTATTTTTCCCTAGTAGACCTAGGTTTATCAAATCCTCGGGAAGCAGAAGCATAGTGAAGTTACTTTAACAGACCTTCAGGAGTTTTAGAATTCCTTCGTGTTTTACCGGACCAAGAGTTTGCTGTCTTTTGTTGTTGTCGATGATGGAGAGAGAGGGCCTAGGGCATTCGGTTTCACCTGTAGCTGTGCAAAACATATGATGGGAATAAAAGATAATAATAAAGTATGCATTTAATTGTTAGAGGAAGATAAATTATATGTGGGTAGTGCATCCATAATTGCTATTGCCTCTGTAACCGCTTATAGCAATAACCTACTAGTCTCATCCATAGAAGAAAGAGAACTAATGATATGCATAGTGACGTCACCGTTTATCCCAACTAAATCCCTCACATACAGCCGTACTACTCCTTCTGTCACTAGGGTTCCCAACCTGCAGATTAGTCATTACTCATACTCCCTATACCTGGCTCAATCTTCAGGGTCTTGGGTACCTGACAAGTCCTTATATTGAGGAAAGAGAGGATACAATAATCATCATGTCATGCAAACTAATACATGATCCCATCTATGATAAATAACATGCACAAAAGCTACATGGCTAGGCCGAAACCCTTAGCCCAAGGAAAATTACTCACACATAGAGATGAGATCAATAATCATAAACATTGTAATGGAAATCATGAGATTGATAGAAAATAGTCTTACAATGTCGCCAATCAAAGATGAGATCTACTATTATAAGTGGTGGAATATGGCTATGGTGATGGAGAAGGGTTTGGAGATTAGATCTAAGTCTATTCCTACGGCGGCACTTCGGTGTTGTGGATGGAGTTCTAGGGGCGGCTAGTGATCGGAAAGAGCTCCGTTTTCTCGTTGCCCGAGGGCTCTTGATATAGGGGTCCCTTCACAAAAGTTGTTCTGTTTGACCTAGCAGTGTCGACGACAACTATACGACCGGAACTATAAGGCCAAAATTTTATTCCCGCCGTATATTTGGTCGTGAAAGCGTCTGTCTCCACTTCACGACTCCTGGTTTCTTCGGCTTATTGGAAATCTCGTATCCTTTACTTTAATGCTATGATTCCCGTCATCAAACATCATTATCTGTGCAGGAAAAATAGAAAGAAAGGATTGCATACCCCTTTGATCATTAGGCATTAGTGGCAGGGTTTAGAGATATTTTAGAAAAAATATGAATAATATCCAGTTTAAATATGGACGTAGATGGCTATATTTCACAGCCATCAAGGACGCCGAGAGAAAAGGCAGGAAGCTGAATCTTATCATCCGAAGTATCGTTGTTCACGTAGACGAACGTCTTCGCCCACCCCTTGCAAGATTCAAGGCCGGTAATCTAGCGAAGTTGGAGTTTTTCCGAGGTGAGATGAAAGACGCCCTGCAATGAGTCAAAGATTTCTCGCCGGGGCAGAGATTTTTGTTGGGGACGACATTGGCCTTGAATTGGAAGAAGTTGGCCCAAATGTTAATGTCAGTCCAGAGGCCGAGATACCCCTCGACGCCCGAGGAAAAGGCCGAAAGAGAAGCAAGAGCGTTTGCAGGAAGATGGTGGGGTTGTAAATTGAAAGTTTTGAGAAAATCTATGAAAAAATTACTTACGAGAAGGACGAAGCCGCGAGAGAAATGAGACGAACACAACAAACTCACCATCCTTGAGGACAGGAGCTTGCTTGTCGCCGGGGAGATGGCAGCTGACCCCGGCGGGGATGTGGCGTGTACGAATGAGCCAGTCAAGCTCTCGCCGTGTCACCTTTGAGCTGGCCTAGGCGCCACGCTCATGGGCAGCACTGCCCTCCTCCGGCTCCTCCACGGAAACCACCTCCCGCAACATCTCCAAATCTTCTTCCTCGAATGCAAATCAAGAATCAGGGGGAGAGGGGTTTGGATTGGCATAGCCTCGTAGCAGCGGCGAGCAGCGGCGATGTGGTGGAGCAAGGAAGCGCAATGTATAGTGGCTGCAGCATGGTTGCTAAGCAGAGAACATCGGCGGCGGAAGCGCAAGGAAGATGATGAAGGAGAGGTGAGTGAGGGAAAGTGGCTAAGGACCTCCCCTGCTCCCCTATTTAACCAAGAACAGATCATGGGTAGTAGGATCCATAACTATTGCGGTCCTCATAGTGCGGGCGTGTATCCCATCAATGGATGCATCAGAGGCAAGCCGCACATGGGGTTACACAACGCAAAAGATCAAGCGACGGGACGTGGATCTACGGTTATCAAAGAGGCACCCCACGATGTGATGGGTGCACAGTTACTTCTGACAACACGTGGAAGTAACCGCCACAAAGGCCCTTAAAATGAGGAAACAACAATTATTGATCGCCACGTAGGATACAAGAAGGAGTACACGAGAATATAGGCATCTAAGAGGTATATCCCGGATGCAACACTATGACTCGGCCAACGAGATGTAACTCGGAAAGAGCCAATGAAAGTCAGAATGAAAACCAAGTCACCATGAGGTGCGACCGAGTTAAACACAGATGGACCGACATATAGATATGTTGGCAAAATGGACAGTGATCCGAATGAAGATTGAACCTGCTATGGCCTTACCAGCTAAGGCTGATAAGACCGCACCAGCTTTGGGGACTAATGTTGGGGGAATAACCCTAGATAGGGTCAAGCCAAGGTAAAAGGACAAGATTTGCCGAGGCACAAGATAGGTTAAAGCGTAAGCTGGCTGAATCATAGAAGGGCCAGCCGGGTTATGGCCGGGTTACCCTAAGCCAGAAATCACTGGCAAGACTCGACCAACAAACATGGTATGTCGGCATCAGGAATGAGCTACTTTCCCTTTGCAGGTACCAGCTTGGCCGGGTTAACTTTACCAAGGTCGGGTCAAGAGATGGCTTACACAAGAAGGAAGGAATCATCTCCAAGGTCAGCGCTTTTCTCTCTGTACTAGGTCTCCCTATAGAGACAAGCGCTAGAGATAAATGACAGAGAGACAGAGACAAAGCACATTCCCACGAGCGTGACGATGTGTGACCGCCAATGGGAAGACAACATGGACTCTGGGGCTTTGCCTCATAGAGGCTGGCGACATACGAAAGAGGAGCACCATTTTGCTATTTCGAGAAGAGCATCTCTAGAGAATATACCGGGCCACGTAAGCCCTAGTCGTAACCTGGCCACCCCTTTATAAGGTGAGCCAGGGCCTCCAAGGAGAGGGTCGGGCATTTTGGTAGAGGGAAAACCCTAGAGTGAGAGTAGAGAGCAGGAGTTGTTCATATCCTTCCTCTCCTCGATACATCTCAAGGAGCTTCTGTAAACACCATTTATCAAAGTAATAGAGATCTTCGTGTGTGGAATCACCACACTATCCCTCCTCGGATACCACTAGTGCACATTGACCCCATCTTTAGCCTACCCATGGCATCTGCCATGACACCACCATTACATGGAGGTAGACTCGAGAACTCAGTTGTACGATGTAGGTCGCGGGCTGGAAGAGAGCCGCCTGAGAGTAACTCTCGATCTTATAGAGATGAAGGAAAAACACAGATGGACTGACACAGGCACGGACGGTCTCTTCCGATACTTGAAGAAGCGCTTTCCTAAAGATAACACGTTGGCCGGTAGCCTACAGGAGGCCAAGAAAGTCATGTGCCCTCTCGATTTACCGCACGAAAAATACCACGCCTGCATTAGTGACTGCGTGATTTACCAGAAAGAGCACAAGGACAAGACCACCTGCCCAGTGTGCAGGAACCTCGATACAAGAGAGGGACGAGAAAAGCTCCTCGAAAAGTTGTGTGGTACTTCCCGCTCAGGCCCTGTCTTCAGCGGTACTTCGCGGACCTCAAGGAAGCAAAACTCACGCACTAACACGCAGAAAGGAAGGAAGCGGTGCTCAAGGATCCTATATGGCTTGAAAACCCAGTGCTGACACACCCTTCGAATGCAAACTAGTGGAAATCATTAGACAATGAGTACGAAGAATTCGGGAAAGACCCAAGAAACATCAGGCTTGGTGCCAGCACCGACGGGATGAACCTGTTTAGCAACCAGAGCAGCAAGCACAACACCTAGCCCGTGTTTGTGTAGATGTACAACCTCCCCCCATGGCTGTGCGTGAAGAAGAAGTACATACACATGAGTATGCTAATCCAAAAGCCAACATAGCTAGGGAGCAATCTCAACCTGTATCTCGAGCTATTGAAGGAGGAGCTAGCCATTTTCTGGGAGGCTGGGGTAGAAACATGGGACGCCTAACTCAAAGAAGCATTCCTTCTGAAAGCCATGGTGATCGTGACGGTGCAGGACTATCTCGGATACGGATATATTGCGTGCCAGGTGTGCCACAGACACAATGCTTGTTTGAGGTGCATGGAAAATACACCGTATCTATAGCTTGGTAAGGATCTCGGGTCTTCGAAAACCGTCTACATGAGGACTCGAATGTGGCTACCCGAGAATGAATTGTGGAGGAAGCATTGAGATCTGTTCAATGGCGAGGATGAGCTCGAAGGACCTCCACCTAAGCATAGCGGCGAGGAGATCGATACTGTGTTGAAAAAATTGGAAACACTGCCCTCTAGCGGGTAAGATAAAGAAGCAGAAGCGGAAGCGAGGAGACAAGAAGAAGAAATAGGAACCCAAGCCGTTCATGGGAGTATGGAAAAGGAGGTCCGTGTTTTGGGACTTGCCGTATTGGAAGATCCTCAGTACGCCTCATAGCCCTTATGTCATACATATTATGAAGAACGTGTGCGAGATCTTGCTTTCCACTCTATTCAACATGTCGAATAAGACCAAAGACGGGCCAAAATCAAGGCACGACCTTGTGGACCTAAATATCAGAGAAGCGCTTCACCCTCTACCTTCGTCTAGGGTTGAGGAGATGGACGATCGCAAGTGCAAAAGGGCAAGGAACCAGCAGATTGAGGAGGAGACGCAAGATCCTAAGGGAAAAAGGGCTAAGAAGAGCGAAACTCCATGCCCCTCCTGCTTCACTCTAAATCCCGACGAGCTTGAACAAATCTTCAATTGCTTCCTAGGAGTCAGATTCCCCTTAGGCTACACAGGGCTGATACGCCAATGGCTGGACCCGACGAAAATAATATTCAGCAGGATGAAGGCTCATGACTATCACGTCATGATGACACAGATACTTCCGGTTGCAATCCGAGGGATAATGGAGCCGCACGTATGTGCAATGCTGACTAGACTCTATAACTTCTTTGACGTCATTACTCGGAAGTCGATAACCGTCAAGAAACTTGGGAGGCTGCAGGAAGAGATTGTCACCATCATACGTGAGATGGAGATGTACTTATCGCCCGCATTCTTTGACGTCATGGTCCACCTGCTGCTGCCTATAGTGGATGATATCGAGGAGCTCGGGCCTGCGTTCGTTCACAATATGATGGCATTAGAAAGAATGAACGGGATAATCAAAGGATACGTCTGTAACAGGAAACATCCGGATGGAAGCATCGTCCATGGCTTTCCCACTGAGGAGTGCGTCTCTTTCTGCAAGAATTATCTAAATGAGGATAACCCATGTCTTGTTGGTTTGTCCATTAACAAGCACCAAGGCAGGTTCGAGGGAGTAGGCCACAACACTGACAATAGGGAAATGGACGTGGATCAATCTGGTAGGAGAGCTGACTTTAACAAGGACCACTTAGTAGTGCTACAACACCTGGATGTTGTCAGGCCTTGGGTGGATCAACACATAACCATGATCAAGAACAGTGCTGATAGGTTGATGACGAAAGAAGAGGTATTTAGAGCGCACAACTCCACTTTCGCGTGCTAGTTTATAGACCAGATTAATGCCAATCCCCCACTAATGACAAGTGATGCTGACAAAATCATAGTGGCCTTGTCTTACAAGCCCATGCCCAACCTCATGACTATCAAGCATATGACATCAGCAGGTACACATTCTACACGGAGGAGAGAGATAAAAGGAGCGACTATCAAAACTCGGGTGTGACGATGGAATCTTACACGGGTGAAGAGAAGAAAAGATACTACAGAATGATTTAAGAAATCTAGGAGCTCGACTACGTCGGGGAGAAGTGGCCGATCTTCCATGTCAGATGGGATACATACGTCACAAAAGAAGACACATATTTCACCACCATGCATATGCCCAAGAAATCCAAGACCAAGAACCCCACCACGCAAAATGAGCCATGGGTACTGGCTAAGCACGTCGAGCAATGCTTCTTCATTACCGACCCATCAAGGCCTAGCCGTGTCGTTGTAAGGAGAGGCAAAAGAGCCCTCGTAAGAATGGATGGAGTCACCAATGAGAAAGAATTCGATGACCTCGTCGGAGACCCGATGGTGGAAGAACCCGATGAAGACGATGCAACATACAAAAAAAGAAGAATAATGACCATGCTACCTAGGTCGTTAGCTGTTCCTCCGTACACCCATGGGGTTAAGCAACAAAGACCAAGCAGAAGGGCAAGAAGAAGAAGAGAGATCGAGTGTGAAGAAACAACACTAAACCCTAAAACCCTAATTGTGTGTATCTCTAATTAACGATGTATAAATGTACTATATACGCAAACTCTTTTGGATGGTGACACGGAACCATCATTTTTTTGTATCGATCAAACTCTCATCATTAATTATATTATTTCATGTAGTCGATCGTCTCCCTGTGTTATATATTGGCGACGTAATTGAACAACACCATCATTTTATGTAGTTAATGCACTCACACACTCCTTGTATAAGTGTACTTAATTATATGCGTGCTCGAAATAGAGAAACAATGCAAAAATAATTAACAAGCAAACCAAAAAGCATAAGGAAAAAAAGGTTACCCCCGACGAATATAGACCTAAGGTGTTGGGGGTGAGTGGGGGGTCCCACCTGTAAGTGGGTGTTCAGTTATCACCGGCGAATGCACGATTTCACCGGGGGTAAGTCCTGCGGGTCCCACCTGTAAGACCCAATGTCGCACCCATCGACGCAGCCAGAGAAAAATCCCCAATTCCCCTCCCTCGCATGCAACCATAGCTCTCTCTCTCTCTATGGTGACCCGCACCGCCACGCCCCTCGCTCTGCCGTCATCATCCCCATGCGCCGTCATCGTCCCCTCATTCTGCACTGCCGTGCCCCCTCGCATCGACGCGGTCCTTCCCCACGCGCGACGTAGGCTAAAGGACAACACCGCCACAGTCTTCTTCTCGGTCTGCCGCGGTATTCTTCTCGGTCCATCGAATTGACTTTTGAATTGAACTGGATCAACGCCGCGGCAATCTTCTTCTCGGTCTGCCGCGGTTTTCTTCTCGGTCTGTTGAATTGGCCGTTGAATTGAACCAGATCAGCACTGACACGGTCTTCTTCTCAGTCTATGAACATCCTCTGCACTTCAAAAAGGTGAGCCCCCTTCCCACCATCGAACTACAACAAGGTATCTTCTCGGATTAGCTGGTACTTTGTTTGGATTTTTTTTATATTAGCTGCAACAAGGTGAACATCCTCTGCTGCTTTGCTCAGTATCAAGTTTGCTCAGCAGGTTGTACTTTAGATTAGCTGGTACTTTAGATTAGCTACTTTAAATAATGAATGGACTGAATGTGTGCTACTGGTGCTGTAGTTGATATGGTGCTAGTTGTATTTGCTATAATACGCCCACTATTTGGTGTAATTGATATGGTGCTACTGGGGGTGTAATTGATATGGTGCTGCTTGATGGATGACATGGTTATCGATCCATTTTGTGCAAGTACAATGAGTTGCCAATGTTTCGCCGGAATGTTGATTAACTTCCGCTCCGACGAATTTCTGGCACTCCGGCATGACCATTTTTAGCAAAGGTCATGCCGAATTTTCATTACGAATATAAGTGTCATAAATCTTTTCTTTTTTGCTTCTGTAGTGCTAGGTATAGCCATGTCATGTTCTCAGCAAAACAAAGACGAAGACGATCTCGCTGGGTTTTCTCAGCGGAACTTGTATGAACACTGCAAGCTCATGGAGGAGGAGATACGGCTGAAGGAGATGGCAGGGGGCGAAGAAGGCGACAAGACCATCAATGATGCCCTTAATGGAGATGATGAGAGGGGCGACGAGGCCACTGACAGTGGCACCGCCGGGGGTGGCTCGGAGAATACTACAGAGGCCAAGAGGCGACGGAAGAAGCAGCGCCCAAACATGATCGACACCACAAGGGAAACATTCACCGCGGTGGACCCCGAGATCGGTATTTCAACAGAGCCAAAGTGGATCATGAAGGGCTACGGCCTCCAGCTGGGAGCTATCCTTTGGGACGTCATCAATGTCAACAAGATGAAACTCCGAACGAAGCAGAAGAAGCATGTGTAGGACCAACTCCTTCTGAAGCTACACGCACGATACCAGTTCCCTGAGGGATACACGAGCCTGCATCCCAAGGAGAACATTGTGAACAAGCTAGACTTCTCTAGGTTCACCAAGAACCTTAGCGGTTATAAAACCATGCTGAGGGGGGATGATTTCTAACAACGAGAGATTCGAAGAGATCAAGCGCCACTTCCCACAGATTACGCTGAAGGACTACATGCTCTTCTTACAAAACAAGGAACTAGAGTACACCAAGTCGTAGTCGATCTGGGGGAAGGAGTTGGCGGATAAGAACGTTGGTCTCCACCACCTCGGTTGCCATGGCTACAACGGAAAGCAAGAGAAGTAGTAGAAGGAGGACCAGACCTACATAGACAAGGGCATCGAGAACCCTTGGCACAAGTACAAAGACCCTCTCTTCAGGGAATTTGTCAGGTCCTGGTACCATAAAGAAAAGGATGGGAAACTTTTCACGAGCCCGTAAGTGGTGGAGGGGGTTGTCTTGGTCACCAACCCGAAGGTGGTGAAAGTTGAGAAAGCAGTGGTAAGAAATTTTAGCAGCTTATTAGTTTGATACTGCTCACCAACTCCATCTCTAAAATTGTTCATGCTACTTCTTGCAGTTCACAGAAGAAGCGGCCGAATCTGGCTCCTCATCCCAGGCGTCGATGAGTAAAGTCCTGTGGGACAACCCTTTTATCAGGGGCATGAACATCGTGAAGGAGCAGCCGCCGTTGAAGAGGCCACACTTAGGCCGTGTCCCCGGCGCCGGAGGAGGTCGCAAGCATGTCAACCATGGACACGGCTATTCGAATAGGTTATACTCTGCAGAGTTTGCACACTTTCCCCACAAGAATCAATACATCCGCTGGGATACAACCACGACCCACTACCAATGTGGATGGGCGTCCAGATAATCAAACCTAACCTTTCGCATGTCTACCCTAGCAAAGGCATGCTTTTCCTCTTGGGTTTGTTCTCCCCGGCAACGAGTATGTGGCTCCTAGCCATAGTCCTGCCTTCCGTACACGCGCATACCCAAGCCGCAACTTGGCGTATACCTTAAATCTAGTGACTCCACTTCCTTCTGTACTCCAAGTCATACCGTCTGCGGGAGACCCAATTGTTGTACCGGCCTCCTACCAGTTCAGGCTCACTCTTGCCGAAATAAGCAATAGGCTTCAGATCCGTGATCTGGTGGCGCCTGCCCAGAATTCCAGGGATCTCTCCCTATAAGCATGGTAGAAGTGCCTTGGCTAATGCGGACAAACTACGAGTTAAGCCCCAGCACCTGGGGTAATGTGGTTGCGCTAATAAAAATTGTTCCGGTAAAGGCATAGAACATACCATCACCTTCTCATTTCTCATTATCACCATTTCTTTCATTAAAACATCCGCTTGGAACGATGCCTCTTCCCAAGGATTTTACCAAAACAGTTTTAAAACATTTGTAGTGGGGGTAACTCCCCCAAACAGTTTATTTTCTCAAAACCGGGGGTTTACAATGAGGTAGGATGCTAACCATCATACTCTTGATCTAAAGGGATAAAATGGTAGGTACATGGGGGTGGTGCCTCGAAGGACACGAAGTGATAACTTGGAGGAGCCAAGTTACTATCGCAGTATCTGTGAAGCAAAACATGAAGGTAGATTATGCAATTTATAAAGAAGATATAAAACAGGTAAAAGAGAGTAGGCCATATATCAGAGCTCAGGAATGGTGGCTTGTCTATGATCAGCAATAAGTCCCTGGACTTCTTTAGATAACCAATAATACCCAAATAATTAATAATAAGAAGTCCCTTCCTTCTTGTCAGCAAACACTCACACTATCGTCGTCATCGGGTACACATGCAAGAAGACAAGTCCACAATCAATACAAGACCTTCATGCACGAAACCAGATAGCAAACAAACATAAGAATTACTACTGAAATTGGGAGGTTTTGGAGATGTTGGGTATTGATTGTGGAATTACTAAATTGCCACTTTAGTGATTTCTTTTGGAAGATAGTGGTCAAGGATAGGTACAAGGCATTTGGATTAGGGTTCTGAGGTCAGTAGGCTACCAAGGTGCAAAAGTGATATCCTCAGATAGGTCTTGACAAGACAAAACCATCACAAGTGGTTTGACTTGATTATCAATTTCCTAGATTTAGTTATGCTTTTTATAGTTGATTAAACTCTAGTTTGAGGGGATAATTCACCAGAAAAGTTCTGGAGTTCCAAAAATTATTTCCTTGGGTGGTTTGGTAGTACTTGCTGTACTGAACCGCCTAGAGTTGGAATCAAGTCAAAAGAATTACCAGAATGCCCTCAGGAAAAGCCCAAAGACAATTCTGTATAGCTTTTCTCTTTTCACCAGATTAAATCTACATAAGCTATTAAGTTGGTTCCAAGGGCATGTGATAGGCATTTAGTATACCTTTCTGTAGGAATTAGATTCACTCTTTTTGGAGTTGCCAAACTACTGGAGTGATTTATTTAGTGAAAATACCCATCACAAAAGTATTTAAATCAGTAAAATTCAACCAGAGCTCAATAAATTCTGAGCTGCTAGTATTTGATAGATGCTGGTACTATAGTGTACTGGGAGTTCGAATCAGGTCAATACCACATTTGGGTAGACCTGGAAAATCTATCTAAGACAGAAAGTTGTTGTTTTTATTATTTTTCTTAAAGGCACACTTCTATTCACCTTGGCACATGACCTATTGTAGATAGTAGGTATATCAAATACCTCTCAGTAGAGCCTTGATTCATCTCAAAAGGAGATGTGAAACTCCCTGAGGAAATTAATTAGTGTTCCAGATACCTTTTTGCAGAATAAATTTCAGTAAATAATGGGATATAATTTGGACTTGGGGTTGCCTCTTCCTGTTTGAGAAAACATCAGGGAACCCCCAGAAATTTAAATCATGGCATTTGGACTTGATTTAAATTTTCAAATGGATTTAAACCTGCTGGTCCTTTTTATGGATCTAAAAATAAAAAGAAAAGAAAAGGGGGGCAACAGGGGCTGGGCCGGATCCGGGGTGAGCTGGGCCGGCAGGGTGGGATTCGACCCACAGTGCTCAGTGGGGCGCGTGGGAGCCAGCGCTCGAACCTGCCAGGCGGGGCCCGGTGGTCAGCGAGAGGGGGAGGCCGTAACGGTATCGACCCGATCTAGCCGTCCGTATAAGGCACGATGGACGGCGGGGCGGGGCTTCGTCGTCTACTTGAGACAGGGCAGCCGGCGGCGGAACCCTAGGCAGCGGCGGAGAGGAAGGCGGGAGCTCACCAGAGGGCTTGGGAGGCGGCGCGTAGCGTGCAGGGCGACGCAGTTGACGACGGCGAGCAGATCGGTGGGCGGCACGGCGGCGGAGGTCCACTGGAAGCAGTTCGCGCGATGACGACCGAGGGTGACCTCGTCAGAGCTCAGCGCCGACGGCGGAGGAGTAGGTCCTGGACAGAAAGGAGAGCATGGTCAGATAGAGGAGGAGGAGGGGAACACATGGGCTGACATGTAGAGGGAATGGAGCAGAGGGGAGAGAGCCTTGCTTGATCTTGGTTAGGGGTCGAAGCCTCTCCTTCTTCTTTTCTTGGGCAGCACAGAACTGGGAAGGGAGAGTGGAGCTGGGGGAGGTAAGTGGGAGGTGTGAGGGGGCAAATGAGGGCCAGAGACGAGCTGGGGGTGGCCTCTTGCCATATATACTAGGGAGATGTGCTAGATGAGATATTTTACCAATGTGGGCATGGGGGAGAGGGAGGTCTGGCCAAGGATTGGTCCAGGGTTTGGTGGGGGAGGGGTATGATGGGTATTTGTTCTTGTAGGGGCAGAGTGGGGAGCTGTGGTGATTAAATGGACAAGATCCTTATAATATTTTGTTGCATCTCTCTCTCCTTCTACTATTACAAAGGCAAAATGGGAAATGCTAAGGTAGAGCTACAGTGGTGGTCGACCAGGGGAGTGTCCTAGTGTTGAGGGGAAGCTTTGAGCAAGATTTGATGAAATTTGGAAGTGGTTAGAGTAGTGATTTTCTTAATTGACAAATTTGATCAAACTAGAGGGTTATGAAGTAAGTCCGAAAACTTGCATTGGACCAGAAGAGGAAATGGTGCTGGTAGATAGATGAGGTCAAGGTAGACTCCTAGGATTTATTTGAGATTTTTCAGAGGGGTTTTTAGACCACTTAAATCCATCTACTCAAAAGGGACAGAAATGTTTTTTAGAAGATCATTTGATAAATTTCCATTGGACAAGGTTGGATTTTTATTTGAGAGGATCCCAAATGTGAATACACACCTACGGGAATTTTCCCAAGATTTATTGAGGCATAAAAGTATTTAAAACATTTATTATTCCAATTCAGCCATTTAAGAAAAAGGGCAAAAAGAAATAATAAAGCTTCTCAAAAATATTTATTTTTGAGGAGGGAAGGTGAGGTATGATATATGGAACTTACTTGCGCCAAAAGTTAGAGAGGTGTTTTGGCAAAAACCAAAGTTTCCTTTATGGGGGGGAGTTTTGGAGATTTGGACTATTAAGAGAATTGAATAGTTTTGGGACCATAATAATTATGTTTAATATTTGATAAATCTTGATGATCAATGTATATTAGATAGACAAGGTGTTGCAAGCATTTTCAACCTTGTGGAATGGAATTCCAACTTGAAAAGGATGGAAAACAATGAGTTGATGATCTAGGGTGATGTTATTTTTATACCACCAAAACATGCTTGCATCTTGGATCTCAGAGCTCACCTTGGTGCAAGGGATAGATGGATAGGTAGAACAGGTTATATAGATGATCATGGCAGAAATATTTTGAATTAACTGTATTTGAGATGATCTAGAAATGATGGCAAACTTTGCTGAAATTAAGGCTGCCATGCAATATGAGTCATGATGCCTTATAAACCATGTGGGTTTAAGCAGCATAGAGATCCACTCGGAGCAAGTGAAGTAGGTTTATATAAGCATCAATGAGTAGATCACAATCATGTAGAGAGTTGGTCCAAAGGAGGTTGTATGAGGGTGTGAGCTTCTACCAAAGTAGGCATGATGACTAGATTTGCAGGAAATGTTAGTGTCTTGCCTACAAAATCATCATGGAAAAGTGGGTTGGGGGGGGGGATATAACCAGGGGCCAATGTGGTCCTTGGTAGTCCTTAGGAGGGTTAGTAAGATGGTTCAAGTGAATTTCCAAAAATGCACATGGTTTGAGAAAATGAGGCATTCAAATAGGTGATGTTGAAATTTTTTTCAGACTTGGTAAAATTTGGCAGTTTTGAGGAATTTAACTAGAGTATGAGAGGGAATGTTCTTGGAGGAGTTGCAAAGTATCAGAGCCTCAACAAGTGGATGATGTTGAAGAGTAGAATGAATGGAAGGGTTCCAAGCTGAATATTGGTCTTCAAGGACTTGGAAACTTCTGGAATGGAAATCTTCAGAATGGATCTGGTTGAGGGTTTTAGATGATCACCTAGTGGCTAGGGATCATATCAAGGTTTGCATTCTTGCTTAGGGATTGATGATTTGGAAACATCTTGGTCCTAGTGATGAGTTACTAGAGTAACTCATACTACTTCCTAAGCAAACAAGTCAATCAACAGATCAAAACAACTCATCAGACAGTAGATCAAGGCAACTCATCTTATAAACAAATCAACTATTACTGAGGGTTACCATCAAGCTCAGCTTGAGGTAAGGTTGGGGCATTTTGAAGAGGTTGAGTTTTGAATAAGGTGAGAGTCCTTGGTATCTCTATCAAGAGTAGAATTCAAATGCTTTGAAAAGAGTGTTTTGGGGCAACTAGAGATAAGATTAGTTGAGTGTTCCGTCTTGAAAACATAAGGATATTGTATTATATCTCTCCATGGTTTTGTTAATAGAAGCTACCAAAATAGTTTTGGTTACATAGGCATCTTGGGTCATGTTTTGAAATGCCAGAACGTTTGAGAATATGTATAATGAGCCAGGATAGTTTTGGTAAATAGTTTTTGTCAACTGAGGGTGAGGTAAGGAGTATCCCAAGATACACTTTCATAAGCACAAGTGCAAACAACAAGCAAGCACTGCACCAAAGCACAAGAATTTTTTTTGTTCCCCTTGATTTTTGCATTCTGGACAACAAATCAGGGTTGCTGAAATTGGGATGTTACAGTTTGCAGCCAGTCATCAGCATCCAAAGGGTCTTTAGACTTACTAAAGATAGGGGGATTGGTATTCTGAAAGTTTTTGAGCTTAGATCCATGGTGATCTTGCTTTCCATGGCCTTGATTATTGTGGGCCATCTGAGCTATCTGCTGAAGTGTGGCTAGGTTGGCTTGACGTTCGGCTCTACTAGATTCACAGTCGGAAACTAGCATTTGCAGAATCTGCAACATCGGGTCCTGAGATGAGCTGCTTCCTCCGGGGTTTCCACAAGTCATCTGAAGATTGAGATAGATAATGAGATAAGAGGGAAATTTCTAAGGTTCATGGTTTTGTTTTAAAAAGCTTTAACTTTGAGTTTGACTCAAGTTTTGCAAACTAACTTCTTCTCATTCATTCATTCATTCATTCAAGCACAAAATACAACACACAACACAACGCAACTAGAAAACAGATGGTTTTAAGAACCATTATGTGAAACTATGATACAGTGGGACCGATACAACTCATTCCTATGGTAGTGATCAAGTGCATCTACTCATCATCAATGAAGTCAGAATCATCATCATCGGTGTAGAAATCCATGGCATCATCCTCCAGGTAGTCGTTGTCATCACTAAGGTACGAGTGAAGATCTCCTTGGATGTCTTCACGTTCTTCCTCTTCCTTTGCTTCCAGTTGGATTTCGTGCTCATGGATGGTCTTCTCGAGGTCGGCCACCTTCTTGCGAAGACGAGCGATGGTGCGATCCTTCTTCTCGCATTGACGACGAAGTGATTGGCGATTCTTGACGAGCATGGCGAGAGTCTGGTCCTTCTGGGTAGCAATGGCAAGGTTGTGGTTGGCATAGGATCGAGCATTGTCCAATTCCTTCTGTCTATCATACAACAGGAAGTCAAGATTCTCCACTTGGTCCTTCATCTCTGGGTGACTTGGCATCTCCAATGGCATTCCCATAGAATCACGCCTTGCGAAGTGAGCAAAGCGAGTTCCCTGGATCAAGTTGATGTTTTGACCACATAGACGGGAAAGATCTTCATGCATTGCCCTGGCTAATCCATCTAGCCAGTTGTTCTCTCGCACGGTGAATTGAATCTTCTCAGAAAGGGGTGCGTCCATCTTGCCTCGGAGGTCTGTAACTATCAACCACTGTAGATCTTCTCCTGGGTGATCATTGAGTTGGGCTCCGAAGAATTCCGGATGCAGGCGCTCCAGATACTCTAATAGTGCATCTAGATCCCTTTCAAAGATCAGTTGGCCTCCGTTTCCCAACTAGTAGAGATTGCAATACTGAACTTCCATATATAAGAATGTAGGATGAGTAAGTTAGTGAGGTGATCAAGTGTGTAAAATTTTATGTAAGAATGTAAGATTTTTTGAGGAGCATAATTCTTTTTGAAAGAATCAAGGATAAGAGTGGGAATAGGTTTTCATAAATACTCACTTCTTTGTATTTGAAACTAAGTTTTTGTTCGGACGTCCATTCTAACTAGGGTCTCCTATGGTCAGGATGGCTCTGATACCAACTTGTCAACACGCGGGTTTTTAATCCCAGATGCCTGTTATGCCATCCCTCGCAATCCTAGGATTACCATTTTTGCAAGACATAACAAATTGGATATCACAGTACATCATCCATTACAAACCATAATAAGGTTTTACACAAATAAAGGATCTCATGATCCAGTCTTAATACAAACAAGCAGCGGAATAATAAGCGTAGTAGTGGGCTCCATCTTCAGGGTCACAGGCAATGCTGATGACGGGAGATGATCCTAGTTGTCGTAGCCGTCCTACTGTCCATCTTCCTGATAGTCCTCCTCATAGTCTGGCCACGAGAATAGCCAGGGACAAAGCCATGAGTACTCTTTAGGTACTCGCAAACTATAACTAACAAGTAAGGTAGTTCTAATAGGAAACTGAAGCTCTAGGTTTATTTGAAAAAAGCCAGATTTATCTAAATTGAGTTCAGAAGTAAAGAAAGCTAATTTAATGTTCTAAAATCACCTAAGTGGGAACTTATTTTTCATGGTTCACAACCTTGTTGTGTTCACGTCAAAGTCATAATTCACTTCACAAGTCATTTTGAAAACATCTGACGACGGAATAGTATGGCCACTCCAACTGTCCATCACCGCGGACGCGGCTATTCGAATAGTTTGACACTCTGCAGAGGTGTTACACTTTTACCACAAAATATGATACATCTGTCAGGGATAACCCTGAATCATCATACTTAGTATGTGGATAATCAATCATAACCTTTCAATTACACACTCTAGTATAGGCACCTCCCCTATGAGCTTGGCCTCCCAGCCATGGCCATCTGCCATCCTGGGCGCTGCATAGGTGGACAACAAGAGGTAGCCTCAGCTCAAACCTCTCCCACGAGGGAACCCATACTAATGCATATAAACTTCCGGCTAAGCCCTACCCAATTCAGGTATTGTGGTTGTACGGTAAAATTGGAATGGTATCGCATCCGAACCCAACCATCAGTTTTTATAAAGGGGTAAGGCTCATGCCTCAACATTTTCATCATCAAACCATTGTGTTTCGCAACATATGTCAAAACATCTCAATAGAATGAAGCATCAGTCCAAGGTTTTCACAATCATTTTCACCAAGTATTCCCATCTAAAGTGATCAAGTTTTTATGCTTAGCCCTAGCTACTAAGTTAAGAGTGTTCACTAATGAGGGGTGCTAATCTTCAATCTCATGCCATAGAATGACATCTAAGTATCACTAGATAGGCCTAGTTTTATACTCTTTATGCTATCTATTCTATTTTTCCAATACTCACAAAGCACTAACTAAAAGTAAAGAACTTTTGTAAAGTAAAAGAAAGAATAAGGCTTGCACATAAAACTTGGGATTAGTGTAAATCAAAGGTATATAACCAAAACATGCCTAATGCATCTTGCTTAGGTTATCCTACAATTAGTGATGGCTTTCCTTGATTGGTGCAGAGATTGAAGTTCTCTTCGTCTTCTTCGGGGTAGAACTCCTCCTCCTCGTATCCTTGGTCGGTACTATCATCTATAAATGAATACAGGGTACACAATCACCAAACAAATACTTAATTACTTCTATTTAGCACACTAAGGCTCACACTTGATGATATGGCATCATCACAAGCATCACATGGAATAAAGAACTAGTTTTATTCATTTTATTTTAGAAAAGTAATTTCTACTCATTGAAATTAATTAAGATTTAATATTCTCCAATTAAAATATGGGATAATGTTGACACATGTCATCACCACATATTCTAATACATGGGAATGTGATTTAAAGTGTTGGTCACATGTTATAAAGTTTAAGATTATTATTTAATCAATTTAAAGTGACTAGAAATGCCCTAATAGCATTATTTGGTACTAGTCCAAAGTCACTACATGTAAACCTTGATATTTTTACATATTCAGATAGATATTGTGAAATGTGATTTTTGAGAGTTGGAATCAACTCAAAAGATATGATGGTTGATTTCTGAAAAATGTTTGAAGTTGTAAAAGTCTCTTTCTTGTTATTTTTGGTATAGGTGATCTATAACTCCAATTGATTTAAATCCAAAGGGCTTGGATAGATATTTTAATTATCTTTCTAAAAAAATTTGAACCATGTCATTTGGTTCAGTGAAACTGTCTGAATTTATTTTTGAATTTAGGAACAAAATAGGGTTTAAACTAAAATAGAAAAACAATATTTTAATTTCCAGGAGAGCGTGGGAAGTTAAACGGGCCGGCCTAGTTAAACTACGCGGCGAAGAGGGCTGCTGACAGCGTGGACCCACTAGTCAGCGGGACTAACTACGCGAAGCGGTATGGGTGAATCTGAGCCATGCGATCTTATTCTAATCCAACGACCGTGGCTCATCGTTGACGACGAACTATTCCGGCGAGGAATTTACCCTAGCGCGGCGGTGGGGGTCTCGCGGGGCTCACCTGGGCTCCATCTAGGGTCTGCGACGGGGGCAAACTATGTGGTAGACGACGACAAGGCTAGGTGCGGTCACGACGGGGCTTGGGGTGGTCGGAATCGCTGGCGCCCTTCTCCTCCAACAGCGGCGGACTCTGGTGCAATTCCGGCACGGTGGTGCTCGCCTTGCTCCGGGGAGAAGCGGGGGAGGTCAGTGAGAGGTGGGGACTGGATTGGTGTGAAGAATGGAGGCGGGCGTGGCCTCCTATTATAGCTCGGCGAGGGGACCTAGCGGTGTGGCAGTGAGCTCGACGGTGGCATAGCTACAGGCGGCTAACGGCATGGGCGAGGGAGTAGGAGGGTGCGGTGATCCCTCACGATTCTTATGGTCTTAATGGCGCGGCGAGGGGCGGTGAGGTACGGTCGGGAGCATGCGGTGTTCTGAGTGGCGACAGATGTGTTTGTGGCGGCGTGCGGCAACTGCGGGTCACGCGGCGGCGAACGGGGGGGTCTGCCGGGGTGTCGTGATCATGGCGAGGCTGCGCGTGCACGGTGAGAGGAAGGCGCGAGCTGGCGGGTCTGGTCTGGCATGGCGCGCAAGCGCGCTCTGGACATGGCGCAGAGAGGCGGTACGCGATGCGACTAGGGTGGTCCAGGGTTTGGCTTCGACCATGGGATGGACAGGGGGTGGCGGTAAAGTGCGGCGAGGCTCCTGGACATCCTGGATGGGCGCGAGGCAGTCTGCTACGAGCTGGCTGTGGTCGGCCAGCGATGACCTTAATCGGGCGGCGCTCCACTGTGAAAACAGCGAAGGAGGAAGCTGGTCTGGGGCTTGGTTAGACTCAGAGGGGATAAGGGAGTGGAGAGGGGACCAAGTGGTCGATCATTACTATGCACAACAGTGCAGTTAGGCAGACGCTTAATCTATGCTAACCAGGTGTTTGATGAAATGGCCACATGAAAGATACTTTGGAATTTTTGATTCAAACTTTTTGAGTGATCTTAAGTTAAGCTTGAGAGTCTATGTTTTCTTGGAAAGGTCAAGGTGAATTCATTTGGTAGGTTTTTGAAAAAGTGTGATCTTAACACATACACTTGATTCAATTTTCAAATGTCCTTTAAAATGATTTCCTAGATGTTTTTGTAACTTTGTAAAGTGGGACTTCATACACTTGTACTTGGTCTAGCAAGGGGTGAAAAGAGTTGGAAATGTTTCTGTTAGAAATCTTCTTCTAGGAACACTCAAAGTGGCCTAGTGGTTGATTTTGGTCAAAATGGCCATTTGCTTTATTTATTCATTTTTTATTTCTTTTGATTTTGTTTGTAAATGGTCTAGATGATATAGTATTCATCTTTAAACCATTTCACATCATTTAGAACAATCAAGCATGACATATACACTCAATTATACACTAGTGCAAACACACATGCATTCATATTCTTTCTTTAATAAAAGTTTTTCTTAACCCTAAATTGGGTGATTAGGACTTGATAAACTTAATTAGAAGTTTTGGGATGTTACAAATTCTGGTATTTTTGTGCATATTACTGTGTATATTCTGTTGTATATACTACGGATTTTGAGCAGTTTTTTACTCTTGTTAATAATACCACCGCCAAACAGATGCACTACCCCCGACGAGTGGTGTCCGCCTGTGGTAGGGGGCACTATCCCCGGTGAGTTGTGAAGGGAACCCATGATACTGGACTACCTTCGGTGAATAAGTCTATTCACCGATGATAACTAAAATTACCCCTGACGATTAAGTGAACGCGCCGGCGATGTGTCATTACCGCCGGCGAGATGGTCGCCGGCGAGCCCGAACTCACTAGAGGTAGGACATTTTGGTGCGCTGGGATGAGGTTTTCCCTACTAGTGTAACGATTCACTGAAACAATATTTCTCTAATTTATTCTCTTCTAAAGTGCAGCAAATTGATCCGGTGTTTCTTGACAAAGTACAAACTCGAGTTACTCATATGATGAATGAGAAATTATTGGATGCCTTCACTCCTGAGGAGGTAAATAATGCGGCCTTCAATATCGGTGACTTTAAGGCGCCTGGACCGGATGGTCTTCACGCAATATTCTATAAGAAGTTTTGGGATCTTCATGGTGAGAAAATTACACAGGAAATTCTACAGGCTATGCAAACTAGAGTAATACCTGAAGGATGGAACGATACAACGTTGTGTTAATCCCTAAGGTTGATACCCCGGAGTTGGTACCACAGTTTTGCCCCATTAGTCTATGTAATGTGATTTACAAAATCATTTCAAAGATGCTGGCCGCTCGGTTGAAAGGGATACTTCCTGAGATCATATCCCCAGCGAAGCCTATTTTTTCCAGGATGACTTATTACTGATAATGTTCTTGTGGCTTATGAATGTGTCCACGCTATTAAGAATAAGAAAACAGGTATGTCAGGCACCTGTGCGGTAAAACTGGACATGCATAAAGCATATGATCGAGCAGAATGGGTTTTCATGGAAAGTATGATGAGGAAATTGGGTTTTCATGAGAGATGGATCTCTTTAATGATGGCATGTGTGAGATCGGTCAGATATCAAGTAAGGTTTAATTTAGTTGAAACTGATATGTTTATTCCTACTAGAGGTGTTCGCCAGGGAGACCCTCTTTCACCTTATTTGTTCCTCCTTTGTGCGGAGTGTTTATCTAGTCTCTTATTGTATGAAGAAGAAGTTGGTGGCATCGATCGGCTAAGGGTGTGTAGAAATGCACCATCAGTTTCACATCTTTTATTTGTTGATGATTCCCTTATTCTCATGAAGGTGGATATGACTAATGCAACTTACTTACAACAAGTGTTGGATACCTATTGCGCAAATTTGGGACAACTAGTGAGTTTGGCGAAATCAAGAATTTTCTTTCCCCCTAATACCCATGTCATTTTGAGATCAGAAATCTGTGAGGCTCTTCACATAGATACGAAAGATCTATCAGATAAATATTTGGGGTTGCCTACAATTGTGGGATCAGACAGGAGTGTTAGCTTCCTACACTTCATTGAGAAAATTATCCAACGCATTAATGGATGGAAGGAGAAACTCCTATCTATAGGAGCTAAAGAAATATTATTAAAGGCAATTGCTCAAGCAATACCAGCGTATGCCATGTCGGTCTTCAATATACCAATAGGGATATGTAATAGGATGATGGATGCTATATCGGAGTTCTAGTGTGGGGATGATGAGAATAGCAAGAAGATGCATTGGTTTGCATGGTGGAAACTTTGCTACCCTAAAAGTGAAGGTGGTATGGGTTTCAGAAACTTTCAACCTGGCCATGTTAGCAAAACAGGTTTGGAGACTCGTTACTGACCCAAATTCTCTTTGCGCAAGGGTGTTACAAGCTAAGTATTACCCCATGGTGATATCCTCAAGGCTGGTCCAAAAGATGGTTCATCTTTTACCTGGCAAATCATTGTTGTTAGCTTGGCAACGTTTAAAACAGGGTACATCTGGAGAGTGGGCAATGGAGAAATCATTAATATCTACATGGATCCTTGGATACCCTCAAGCCTAGACCGTAAAGTAATTACTCCTAGAGGCAATGTGGTTTATACCAAAGTGGAAGAATTCATTGATCCAATAATGGGGCAATGGGATTAAGGTTTGTCAAATGAATTATTCTATCCTCCAGATGTGCATCGTATTCTAAGGATTCCTATAAACAATAGTGTATTCAATGATTTTATTGCATGGAACTGAACTAAGCATGGGAGTTACACGATAAATATGGCTATTACTTCTAATGGAGGCATCAATATCAAGGGAAGATCAACTATCCTTACATGGATCAACTTCACATAACCCGGTATGTAAAAAGCTTTGGCAATTGAAAATCCCTAGTAAAGTTAAAAAATGCTTGGCGTACATTACATGGCATTATTCCACTTAAGGATATTCTGGTGAATCGGCATATTGGAACGTCTGGTGACTGTCCGATTTGTCACCAAGCTGCTGGAGAGACTACACATTTGTTATTTCAGTGTAGTACGGCCCAGTCGCTATGGACTGCTCTTGGTTTATTAGACATTATAGAGGAGGCGATGATAGTGTACAGAGTGGGTTATGCCGTCTTGGAGTTCTTGTTTGAGAAAGAGGGGAATGTTAATCCGAGATTTAACAACCTAGGTCTTAAAGAAACGATTGTTATTGCATGTTGGTACCTCTAGAGGATGCGAAGAAGGCGTACACATGATGAAAGCGTCCCATCCACTAATCGCTGCCTGATGTTCGTTCTGAATATCACTTCTAATGCGGCAAAAGGGACTATATAACCACGTTCTTGCTTCGATATATGGAAAAGACCAGAGCCTAGGCAAGTAATAAAGGTTAATGTTGATGGTTACTTTCATTTGGATGATTGCCAGGAGCTGCAGCTACCGTTATACGAGACTGTGAGGTTCGATTTATAGCTGCTTCTATGATATATCTACCTAATATTGCATCTGCAGTAGCGGTAGAGGCCATCGCCATGAGATAAGACCCAGCTCTAGCTAACTATTTAGGATGTAACAATGTTGTTGCTGAATCGGATGCTATGGAGATTGTTGATGCATGTGCTGGTGAAGAAGCCTGGTGGGGTGAAAATTCGGTAGTATTTGCTGATTGTGTTGATCTGGGGGCTCTAATTGGAAGATTTTATTTTAAATATTGTCCGAGGGAATCAAATGGAGTGTCTCACGAATTATCTAGAAATTGTTTTGTTAGAAAAAATTCTTGTAATTGGGTCGATGAACCCCTAGCTTTGTCATTGGCAAACTTATAGACGATGTAACAATTGTTTGAATGCTGCAAGTTTCAAACGCACTCTTTTTCCCTACCAGGGCACCTAAGGGGACTGGAAGGTTTTAATGAGGTGGCTTGCATGCCTAATATATGATGATTCAAAAAATACTCACCCACACGAGTAGATTGCACCGTGATGGACCAAGAACCAATAATCCCAGTTATGCGCTCGATTTAGCTTCCTTTGTCACGCACGCCTGTATGCATGTGACACGCGTGGAAGTGGAGCCGACCCGTTCTTTTACAGACGCCACTATATTTAGGTTGATCTAGTTTTAGTCTAACTCGATGACATGAGTATGATTACTCGGATGCTCGTTATTCGCTGCCCTACGTTGGGTAAAAGGCCTGCGACCCACAAGGATTCCAGATAAACGGCCCAAGGAAGCAACCGACATAGACTTTTTGTATTAGAAAGAAACTATGAACCGACATTATGTTGGTATTGTAATAGCGCGTGTATGACACATATCCGCATGTAGCTTTGAGACCCGGCCTATTATATATAGGGCAGGAGAAGCCCAAACGAGGGTACCAAAATCTAGAGGATAACTTGTAATAACGTGTTTTCCAAATATTCAAGTGACTCTGTTTTTCATTGTTTCCTGACATCCGACGAAATCCCCAGCGTTCTCTTTTCCACGAAACCCTACGTCCATCACCATGGGCATTGCCAAGGTTACTCCTCATCAATTGGCGCTGTCTGTGGGAAACCTAAAACCTGGAAACACGGATTCGGCCGAACACTCTCCACCAAGCATCAACTCGACAAAAGCAAATCCACACCCACCCACCCTTGTGTTAGTACCCACCGATTTCAACGATGAATCCGATCTAATCATCGAAAGCATTCACTTCCAAGCAGACAACACGGAAAAATCACGCCCTCCGACCCTGATCACATCAGAGCCGTCGGTACAAAAATCTACAATCATAGCGGTACCATCATCGTCCATTGGATCCTCCACGAACGTCTCAACATGGATCAATCAGGAGAAGAAGGCCACCAGCCAATCTTATCACAAGAAGAAACCCAACAAACTCAGAACCCGAAGGAAGCAGCGAAAACGTCAACTTTGAAGAAAGGGTGGCAGCGATATATCTAGAACTATGATCTTGGAGCACTACCAACACACCCGCAGAAGAAAAAGGCGACGCCATTAGGCCACGCACAACACGTCATCAAGTGTACATGATCAACGGAGATACCTCAACACCACGTGACAAAAACGGTAACCCTATTATCAACCCCGATGATATTTTATCAGATGACAATGCAGGAAACCATGGCAATGAAGGAGAACACGGAAACGGAGGAGAAACAACGGATAATCGCATAGTCCAAGGAGGAGGCGGAGAACCTCGCATGGGAGAAAGACAAGGACTTTGGCTGCCAGCGTCAGCATGGAAAAAGGCAACGGAGGCAATTTCGGGAGCAGTCCCAATCACAACGGATGCTTCACATGAGGATCTATTGGCATACCTATATCTTCTCCACCACAAGAACAGAGACCTACTCCAGATGCAAAGGCAACTCGATGAAAGAAAAAGATTAGCCGACGAATCGAGTTTACGATGGGCACAATTAAGCTCTACTCGAGGATCAAGGAGCGTAACAGGAGCAACACCACCAAGAAGGCCAACATCTCGACTACAGAATGTCTCCGAAGCAGAAAGAAGCGGAATCATCCGAGATCTCGACCTATCATTTATGTCAATTGATCAAGCAGGAAACATCAAAGCAAAAACAGCCCAGGCAGCCATCATGGTCGCGCAAACATATCTGATCACCACTCAACCCACACCCGACGATCCCCGAGCGGCCCTTCACCGCTCTGCCCTGATGAACCTCGGCATGATAGGAGTGTCACTCGCAGAAGCAGAACAAGGACTCACACACAGATCTCCATGCCGTCACAATAGTCCTCGGCAAGCAGGACACACCCAACGATCTCAATCACCACACCAGGCGCATGTCGTAGGATCCGAGCAGCGAAGCTATACAAGGAACGACAACACCCAGCATAGGAGCAGCGGACCTAGAGATGAAAGCCGCAGCCGGCGATATCAGGGTGGATACAACGAAGATGATCACGAGTTATACGGAGCTAGCTGTTTCACGCAGAGGATCCGCAAGGCATCAGTACCCAAGGACTTTAAACTTCCACATGACCGTCACAAATACGATGGCCTCTAGGAACCTGAAGCTTGGTTAGCAGACTATCTGGCCACCGTCAAATTACAGGGTGGCTCCACAACTACCGCAATGCAAAGTCTACAACTACATCTCACCGGAGCTGCAAGATCATGGTTGAAACAATTACCCGAAGACTCAATTGGTAGCTGGAACGATTTGGAAGATAAATTCTTCTGACATTTCCATTCGATGTTCAAATTACCAGCATCTTTGGAGCAGTTACGAGCATGCAAATAAAAATCTGGAGAGTCAATAAGAGCGTTCATACAACGGTGGAAAATTATCAAAAATTCAGCTGAATCCATATCCGACGAAAGGGCCATCGACGCCTTCAACGACGACCTACGTCGCCAAGAATTCATAGAAGAACTGGGACGGGCCAAACCAAAGACGGTATCGCAGCTAATCGAGATAGCAAACCGATGGGCGGATGGAGAGGACACATTACATAATAAGCGCGCACGGTCACCCGAGGAAGATAGGGATAAACGTGGCAATGATAGAAGAAGAAGGAACAACGATGGAAACATGGTACCAAGTTACGTTGCAGTAGGTTTTTCGGGTGAAGGTAACAACAGAAGCAACGACCATAACAGTGGATACTGCCAGAACAGGGACGATGTCGGAGGAAGCCAGTCCGCACAGCGGTACCAGCCAAGAGCACGAGACCCACCTATGTCTGCAATGCAAATGCTGGAAGGACCAAGCAATATGCATTTTACGTCAACTTAGCAAGCAGACGACAATCCATTCACCTGATAAAAGACTGCCGAACATTTCTGAAAATGCAGGAGTTATGCAATGCAAAGGCAACCGAGGCAGCAAACATAGGATACACATCCATGCTTAGCGCACTAGCCATCGGAGCACCACCACCACCAGTGGCACCACCACAAAACACAAACGATCAAAACAGCGAATACCCCAGATCAAAAGGAGCAATGTCAATGATTTAGAAAGGGCGCCCATCCAACAGAATCTAAAAGCTCATCACAAGACAAATTAATATGGCGGAAACAGTAACATCAGCTACACCCGAATATCTCCATTGGTCAGAGCCAGAAATCACATTCAGTAGAGCCAATCATCCACTTCGGGTCCCGCGACCGGGTCATTCAGCTCTGATAGTCGAAGCACAAATTGGCGGGTTCGATATGAGCAAGGTCTTCATGGATGCAGGAAGCAGTATAAATCCGATCTACGCGAAAACTTTGAGAACAATAGGCTACCCCGTGGATAATCTCGCTCCAACAGAAACATCTTTCCACAAAATAGTACTAGGTAAAGCTGAAATCCCTTTAGGCAAAGTTTTTATTGATGTTGTTTTTGGTTCCAAAATAAATTTCAGGCAAGCAAAACTCGATTCGAAGTAATGGATTGGCCATCGCAATATCACGCAATCCTGGGACCACTAGCCTTTGCACGGTTCATGGCAGTGCCGCACTATGCATATTTAGTAATGAAAATGCCAACACCAAAGGGAGTTATCACGGTACAGGGAAGCTTCACCCGTGCCGACAACTGTGATCGGGAGTTCAACAAAATATCTGAATCTTTTGAGATGGCAACGGAATTTGAGAAACTAAAAAGTTCAGCAAACGCACAACCTCTGGAAGTAACAGGTGTCAATCCCGATCAGGCTTTTGACACAGCAAAAGACACAAAAGAAGTATAGATCCACACCGTCGACCTGACGAAAACGACATTCATGGCTTCTAACATTGATCCCGCATAGGAAAGCACGCTCATCGAGTTCCTCCGTGAGAACTGGGAGATTTTCGCATGGCTACCTTTTGACATGCCAGGAATCCCCAGGGAACTTGCTGAGCCCGCATTAAATCTAGACCCAAAGGCAAAGTCGGTAAAGCAACCAAAACGCAAGGCCATTGGAAAAGAGCTCCATCGCCTAACTGATGCCAATTTTATCAAAGAATTAACAAAATCAGAATGGCTTGCAAACCCAGTATGTGTTCCAAAGAAAAACACAACGGAACTTCAGATGTGTATTGACTTTACTACACTGAACAAACATTGCCTAAAAGATCACTTCCCATTGCCGCGAATCGACCAAATCATCAATGCAACCGCGGGATGGGAACGTGTTTCTTTCTTGGACGCATATTCAGGATACCACCAGATCAGAATGAAGGAAGAAGATTAGGAGAAAACAACGTTTATCACGCATTACAGTGTATTTTGCTACACAACATGCCTTTTAACCTCAAGAACGCTGGAGCAACATATCATTGGATGATGCAGAAGTGCCTGTGAGGCCAAATCGGTACAAACGTACAAGTGTATATTGATGATGTCATAGTTACCACAAGTCACGGATCTGCGCTGATCAAGGATCTAGAAGAAACATTCAGAAATCTCGATAGGTTCAGCATCAAAGTAAACCCGAAGAAATGTTCCTTTGGAGTTCCGGTAGGAAAACTCCTCGGGTATTTGGTATCAGCCAGAGGGATTGAGGCTAATCCTGAAAAAATACAAGCAATCCTCACAATGAAAAAGCCAACAAATCTACGTGGTGTACAACAATTGGCGGGACGAGTGGCGGCACTAAGTCATTTTATTGCAAGGTTAGGAGAAAAAGCGCTGCCATTCTACGCCCTCATGAGGAATCAGAAAAATTCGAATGGATGGAAGAAGCTCAACATGCCTTTGAAGATCTTAAAAGAACACTTTCGACATCCCCTGTCGTCGTGTTGCCAAAAGAGAAAGAACCTTTACTTCTTTATATTGCTGCCACACATTAGGTGGTCAGCACAGTACTGGTCATAGAACGACCTAAAGAAGGGAAGACGCACGGCGTGCAGAGGCCAGTATACTTCCTGAGCGAGGTTTTATCGCCATCTAAACAAAGGTACCCACACTACCAGAAGCTAGCATACGGGGTATTTATGACAACACAAAAACCACGCCACTATTTTTCGGAGCACCCGATCATAGTGGTCAACGAAGCACCTTTGTCAAGCATCCTCAACAATCCAGAAGCAACTAGGCATGTTTCTCTCTAGGGCATCGAACTATCCCCTAGGGATATCACTTATGAGAAGCGCAAAGCAATTAAGTCACAAGTTCTGCCAGATTTCATCACAGAGTGGACGAAGTTGCAATGTGCGGGTCCACCAGACCTTCGGGCGCCTGGACAATGTATTTTGATGGATCAAAAAGAACAGAGGGAGCGGGAGTAGGAGTCGTACTAATATCACCTCAAGGCGATAAAATGCGCTACATTCTTCGGATGAGCTTTACAAATGCATCCAATAACGAAGCAGAATACGAGGCCCTGTTGCACGGCATGCGGATGGCCAAAGCTTGTGGTGCAACTCGCCTCAAAATCTTCGAAGATTCCAATCTTGTAGCCCAGAAGACAATGAACAAGTGCGATGCTGATAGCAAAAATATGATTGCTTATCGCGACCTATACATGATCATGGAGTCTCGATTTGATGGATGTGAAGTATCACATATAGGAAGAGCAAGCAATGAGGAAGCTGGCAATTTAGTAAACATCGGATCATTATGTTTGCCAGTACCACCAGGAGTTTTTTGGGAAGAAATAATGGAAGGATCAATCAAAGCAAAAAGAGTCCCCGAGGTCGTAGCACCAAAAACAAGGAAAAAGAAACATCCGCAAAAAGAGTCGGGGGCTCCTTCCGAAACCAAAAGTATAGAAGAAGCCATCAAAGAAGAAGAACGAGAAATCAGAGAGGTCATGTTAATCGAACCAACCTGGATGCAACCGTATATAGCATACATGACTAAAGGGGAACTACGAGAGGATGTAATAGAGGCTCGATGAATCAACAGACGATCAAAGGCCTTTAGGATAATAAAAGGAGAACTATACAAAAGAAGTATTTCGGGTGTGTTGCAATGATGCGTAACACCTGAAGAAGGAAAAATTATACTTAAAGATATACATGAAGGAGTCTGCGGCCACCACGTCAGTAGTAGAGCAATTGCTGCAAAAGCATTCAGGACAGGATTCTATTGGCTCACCATAGTACAAGATGCAAAAGACATCGTCAGAACATGTGAAGCATACCAATGATTCGCAACAAAACCTAGAGCACCTGCCGTTGAGCTAAATCTCATACCCTTGGCTTGGCCTTTCGCTCAGTGGGGACTCAACATGGTAGGAAAACTTCACAAATCATCACTAGGAGGACACGTTTTTCTGCTAGTGGCAGTCGACAAATTTACCAAATGGATTGAAGCAATGCCCGTCACAACCCAAGATGGGACTTCGGCTATGAATTTTATCAAATCCATAGTATTTCGGTTTGGCGTACCAAACAACATTATCCCGGATAATGGGACCAACTTCACTTCCAATGAGTTCAAGGAGTACTGCCAGGAGATGGGCATCAAGATAAGCTATGCCTCGGTAGCTCACCCGCAAACAAATGGAAAGGTCAAAAAGCCAATGGACTAGTAACCGCTGGACTCAAAAAGAGATTACTGGCACCACTCGACAGAGCAAAAGGACCATGGGTGGACGAGTTGCCATTTGTGTTATGGAATTTACGTACAACTCCAAATAATTTGACACAAGAGACGCCTTTATTTTTGGTCCACGGTACGGAAGCCGTGCTTCTAGTTGAGGTATCACACGAATCACCAAGAGTAGCTGCATATGATGAAGAAGAATCAAGAGAAGCAATCGAAGATGATGTGGATGCGCTTGATGAAGCTCGAGATGAAGCCCTCCAAAGAGCAACTATGTACCTAGGTCCTTCGTAGTGGGGGACCTAGTTCTTCGCCTCAAGCAAGATGGTCATAAGAATCTAGAATTGCCATGGGAAGGACCATACATCATCACAGAAGTTATTCCAGGAGGAGCATATGGACTACAAGACGAGAAGACAAGAGTAAATTATTCAAATCCATAGAACGTAGCACAGCTATGATGCTTTTACGCATGAAATTGTTTGCAAAGATGATAAGAGTTACTGTTCGGCTTATTAAGCCAAGATGTCCAGGACACAAGCTAAAAAGCCATCCGATCAAAAAAGAATAATGTACCGATGATTTTTTGCCTTATATGTAAAGAGATAAGTTATTTAGACCTTAATACTTTTTTCCCAAAGATCGATGCTTTCCATCAAGCTAACAACAATTATGAGCCTATGTCTAGATACATGCATCTGAACATAGCCTCGGGGGCTACTCCTATCGGGAGCGCTGTTGCGCACTCGATAAAAATTCAGAAGTGTATGAAGTATATTTATAATAGCTAAAACCTTTTTGAGTTTTACACCTGGGTATCCTCAAGAAAGTGTTACTCTTATCAGGAGATTGTATAAAATCATCTGATATAATAAAAAAGAGTGGTGTACCAGTAGGGCACCCGACAAAAAAAATCCAAAAACCTCGGATTACGCTCAGACGCGACAAAAAATCCGAATGTTGTGTTCAGAAACATGAAGGTAAGACCCCAGGATTTGTCCTGTGTGACCTGGTAATCGCACAAGAATGCGCTCTGCCAGTAAATATCCGTATCAACGATATGATGAAAAATCCCGACGGACGCGTTGGGTACCCGATAAAAATAAAAACTAGAATTCAGTATTCGGTAAGACCTAAGTGGCTCAAACTGAATTACACCAGTTACAAATTCCGGATTCAAGCCTGGGGACTTGAATCTGATGTAGGTCAACCTTGTTTTTTCCCATGAGCAATTAACTGATTCCCGATCCGTTGGAAGCATCAGACTCGTTGTACCAAAATCCCTACAAAAAATAAGAATCAAACGGAATAAGAGAAAGAAGAAAGAAAACTTTGAGAGTCAACCTGAAAACTGCGTATTCAGGTAGAGTCTCGGCGGCTACTGACATGAGTATGATTACTCGGATGCTCGTTATTCGTTGCCCTATGTTGGGTAAAAGGAATGCGGCCCACAAGGATTCCAGATAAACGGCCCAAGGAAGCAACCGACACAGACTTTTTATTGTATTAGGAAAGAAACAATCAACCGACATTATGTTGGTATTGTAATAGCGCGTGTCTGAAACCTATCCGCATACAGCTTTGAGACCCATCCTATTATATATAGGATGGGAGAAGCCCAAGCGAGGGTACCGAAATTTAGAGGACAACTTGTAATAGCGTGTTTTCCCAATATTCAGGCAACTCTGTTTTTCCATTGTTCCCTGACATCCGACGAAATCCCCAGCATTCTCTTTTCCACGAAACCCTAAGTCCATCACCATGGGAAGTGCCAAGGTTACCCCTCATCACTCGAGGTCAGATCATGTGTTACTTTTCATTTATACCTGGACAATCTTGCCGAAAATGAGACACACGGGTTTTGCTCGATGCAAGCGGGGACATCCACCTGAACCGCGTCATCGCCGGCTGGTTCTAGATATCACCTGCCCCCCGATATATCTCTCCACTCCCATCCCCTTCTTCTCACCAAAAATATCCCAATGGAACCATGGGCTTTGCTCATGAAACCCTAGACGGGAGGACAAAGGAATAACATAGTTATATCTCTAGGTTATCCTATCCACATCGAAGAACTGGAACATCGATTTGCCATCTCATCAGCATGCTCCCACTTCCTACGAGTCCTCTTCCTCATCCCCTTTTACTACTTACATCTTCTCACATCTACTGTCATCCTCTTTCTTTACTACCTGTTACATCATGACGAACACCCTCTTTCCTAGGAAAATGCATTGAAGTTACAGATGGTGAATCATGTGTTACATTTTAAATAAAATAAAAATATAACTTGATGAGGAAACTTTCGTACTCCTGTATTTCCCACGAGGCCTTGATCTGCTACCTTGAAAAAATCGGCAAACTTCCCTTTTCCTAATGATTCAGATACATAAATCTAGAGTATGAGAGGGGAAAAAATACCAATGTTATATCTACTGTGCACCCCATTGCTCTTCAGGGTTGTTTTGGTAGAATAGAAAAAGGAGCTTAATTCAGTAACTATAGGTTGCATCTAGAGTGGGAGGGGAACACACAAAAAATTCAGTGTTACACCTACTTTGCATCATGTGTTACCATCCAAAAAAATAACGCAGTGCTCCTCTAGAGTTCTAGATGCATCCAGAGTATCAGGAGTGCTCCTCTAGGTTGCTTATTAGTATAGGGTAACTAAATTTCGAGGCAAAACATGTAACTACTTTTCTAGTTAGAGCAAAAAAATGAAGCTAAAATTTAGCAGGGAGCATGTTACTTATGATAAAGTGAAGCTAAAAATTAGCAAAAAGGTATAGATAGGAAATGATCAAGACTATATATTGTCATGTTATCCATACTAGTCCCTGAAAAATTGATGTACCATATTACAAGTGGCAAAATATGGATGGAACACGCCCACACATTTGCGGAAAAGGAAGTTTTTAAATGAACATCCACACATGACTGTTCAGGTTTTGTTCTTGCCAGGGAACACTAAACAGTAAACACAAAAGCACATCCTTGATTATTTTTCATCAGTGAGATACTTCTTGCATTCATGATGTTGTCTTGTAGCTCCTATGTGGTCTTAGCATCCATGTACTTGTTGAGATAGAGTGAAATGATGTTAGTTTGCAATAATCATTCTAAAATAGTTATTTTGCAAAAATAAATGTTTAAACAAAATAATCTGAAAGCTATTGCATTTTCAAAATATGTGTTTGATATTATTGATGGTAACTTGTTTTTGTAATGGTGCAGCTGACATACATGAAAGGGGTTTTGAGTACTGGTTTGGAGGCATTTATGTAAATGTGCCACTCCAAGAAAGTCCTTCAGCTACAGGTAACTAAACTAGACATTCTGATGGTCATCCTATTGATCCAATAACGAGTGGAGTAGTGCCTTCAGATACTGGACCACATGTGCATTCAAGTGTGCACACAAGTGTTACACTATCAAGCGAGGAGGAAAATGGTGGGGAAGATGAGGTTTAGTCGACTTACAAACGATTCACTTCAAATACTCCCTATGTTGGCATGGTGTTTGAATCACCTGAAGCAGCGTTTGCACATTACAGTAGATATGCCAAACACAAGGATTTTCCATGAAGATCAAGTCCCCTAAAATATCTGCCAAATATGGCGAGGGAGATAAAAGTGTTTTCATTTGCAATAAATCAGGTAAAAACCCAGAGGTAGAGGTTGTGCCAAAAAAGCAAAGCAACTAAAAGATCACTGCATTGACTAACTACAAGGCGAAAATGCATGTCAAACATGTTGGTGCTGCTATATGAATAGTGACACAATTTATTGAAGAGCATATTCATGAGTTGATCAAGAAGTATGCTTTGAAGAAGTACTTGAGATCCCATAATAAGCTACCTAAGGAAGAGAGGAAATTTATTGACCTATTACATGACGTGAACCTGAGCTTTGGCATGATCATGGAATTCATGGGTGAGACTTATAGGAGAAAGAAAAACATTCCTTACGATAGTAAGACAGTGTGCAACTACACTGCTTCGACTGATAATAACAACAGAATTAAATATATTACTGGGTTATTTAAGTACATTGAAGAAGTGAAGAAGGATGAGCCGAGATTTTTCTGCATGTTCAATCTTGATGAAGAGGAGAGAGTTGAGAACATATATTGGGTATATGGCGCTGAAAGAGATATATAGAAGTTGTACAACGACTGCATTTCATTTGATACTACATTCATGACTAAAAAAACATTTCCAGTGCCCTCTTGCTGGCAACAACTATGTGTGTATCAACTCGTTTAGAATCCAAGTGCAGAGTGTTGTAGCAAGTGTCTTTTATCCACAAGGGTAACTCGAGGGTTTATATCAAACTCTCGGGGAATTTGCTTATAAACTTCTTCTCTTGTGTTCTTCAGGCAACCTACAAAACAAAGTATTTGCCTTGTGTCCCTAAATCCACCATGTGATTGTTAAGCACAAGGTTTCGTATTAGTAAAACTAAAATAAAACTATAAATAAATAAAAGTAAACAATCTATGATTAGATAAGGAAAGTGAAAAACAATAAACTAAAGTTCTTTTTGGGTTTTTATTTGTGTTTTCTAATAGTAAAAGTGTTTTTTTATTTTAGGATTTTATTAATGCATAAAATATAAAAGGCAATAAAAGTAATGGAAAGTGGTTTCTTATGAAAAGTGGACCGGGGTTCATGGGTTCACTTCCTATTCTCTCATAAGGTGTAATGGACATAAAACTTTTGATACAAGATATAACATTGATGAAAATTCATTATATGTTTTATTAGCATTCATATGGACATTGCATCCTAATATAAAGATGATACAATACATCTCACTTACACTCCTCTAGAAAGGGAAAAGTCAATGCAATCTAGAATTAAGAATAAATAGAGTATAACCTTAGGTACTTTGACATGATGCTTGAATATCAAATATGCTACCTTGAACAAACAAGATCACCTTGGCTGTCACCAAATGATTATAAAACATGCATTCACTTTGTCCCTAGTGAGATAAAAAAAGTAAGGTAAAACCACAGTGGATCTCGAGTGTTTATCACTGCCCAATCCCCACCACCTTGTTACTCCATCTAAGAAACACGTTCCCCCACACATGTTTCTTCATACGAGTTTGATCATAACAAGTACTTAAAAATATGGTACATAATGTGCATCTATAATACATATTACACATAATAGAATTCCAATCTCAAATATTAGCTCATAAAACAAAGATTCACCACATAGGAATTACATAGATGACCATAATCATGTTAGGTAGCTCATATGGTACTAAAACAATGATAGATCAAGAGAGAGAGATCAAGATACTGCCACAAACCCATAGTCCAGAGATGGACTACTCTCTCATCATCCTGGAGATGATTTAGATGATGTTGGAGAAGGTGGAGATCCAACCAGTGGTGGCTCTAGTGGCATTTCCTCCTCCAATCTTTGCTGGTTCTAGTTCTGGCTCTGTTTTCTATGTTTATTTTCTACCTCCTTCAAGATCGCCCTGGGGGATCTTTTTATAGGCGTTTTAAGGTCAAGACTTCAAGCTAGATCTCAAGATGGATGACCGTCGATGCTCAAGGAGGGAAAGATAATGGGTGGCACAACCATGTAAGTGGTCCGCTCCACCTAGGCTCTTTTAGGCCTCCCCTCTGGTGGTTCTGAAGGGAGTATGCCCAAGAGGCAATAATAAAGTGGTTATTATCTTATTCCATGTTTATGATAAATGTTTATTTCTCATTCTATAATTGTGTTAATTGGAAACATTAATACAAGTGTGTTTAATAAACAAGAGTTCCTAGTTATTCCTCTCATATAAACTAGCTCGTTGATTGATAAGATGATTAAGGATTCCTAATCATGGACATTGGGTGTTGTTAGTAACAAGGTCACAACATTGGTGGAATGATGTGATGACCATTCAACCAAAGTATAGTAATAATATCAAAGTAATTATGTTTACACTACTATAACGTCATGCAAAGTAACCCTAATCTTTAGGCCATGAGATCATGTTAATCACTAACACCAAAAGAGTGCCATGATAACATCAAACGTCACACGTAATAGGGTGATAATAAAGGTGGGTTCAGATACTCTGAAAGTGTTATGTAGAGTCTCATGGATCAAGATTTTTCTATCTCGATGATGGAGAGATATACTCAGGGCCCTCTCGGTGATATCACATAGACACAACTTGTAAGTAAGTGATAAGATCACAAAGAATGTTACATCATGGGAACAAGAAAAGAGTACTTGTCAGTAGCGAGATCAAACTAGGTATGGGGATACCGATGATCGAATATCGGGTATGTAATATATCGCGAGACAAAGGGATTTAGTTACTTCATCAAAGGTTCTCACAACCACAAGAGTTATCTTTGAATATGTGGGAGTCAGTACAGATCTCTAGGTCCTGCTGCTAATTATCGATCAGAGAGGGGTCTCGCTCAGGTATGCATCATTAGAAAACCGTAGGGTGACATACTTAAGGTATACTGAAACCAAATGGGGCATATATAATACTGGATAAATGATTTGAAAGTGCGGGGATTATTTCGATGAGCACCAGAATTGTTTCGGGTCAAATTGCTGAAAATGGTTTGAAATGTAATATTGAAGTAATGCAAGGGGTTTTATGTAGATGTTTGTTAATTAAAGTAATTAATAAAATTCTGAATAAAATAAATAAAGTGTTTTATTTAAAGAAAAAAATACATTTAATTTAGTGGACATTAAATGAAAAGTGAGTGGAGTTGGAATTGATGAGAGTGGGCTTAGTGGAAGCTCCACTCACATCAATGAGGGAGTAGTGGGGACACCCGCCATGGTGGCGAGCCATGGGCATGGGAATGCACCCCCTCCCCTATAAAAGGAGGTGGAGACCTCCTCTCCTCTTGCACCACCAGCTCATGAAGGTTTTCTTCTTCCCCTAGCAATTCCCCATGTCTTTGAATTAGCAAAGTACATGTTCTCGGTGTTTCTATAGAAACGATTTGCTGCTTCCAATGCTTTGCTGGAGTGAGGACTCGGAGGTTGTCGGGATGCTAGACATGTGTGCGATCACGGATACGCTGCTGGTTTTCGGCGCTAGACTACAACTCGATATTGAGATCGACAAGAGTACGACTACATCATCCACAAGATCAGATTTTGTTAACAACTTTTCGGTCTTTGAGGGTAAGATATCTATGGATGTATATCCACCTATTTCTTGCATCTAGTAGATAGATCTTGGTTCTTAGTTGTTCATATCGTAGGAAATTTTTGTTTTCTATGCTGCGAACCCAACTGTGGTATCAAAACCAGATCTATGCGTAGGTGTTTTATACGGGTAGAACACATATGCATATATGGCCACTCATGATCATATTATTGCATCTTCTTTGTAGTTTGGATATTAGTGGCATAGTGGGATGAAGCGACCCAGACTAACTTTACATGTCCTTACACATGAGACCTGTTCCACGCTTGACATGCAACTAGTTTTGCATAAGTGGCTAGTGGGTGTCTATCTCTCCCACTATAGGTGATATCCGATTTACAACGGGTTTCTAATAATTTGATTATCATAGTTGTGGTTCCATATTCATAGGTAAGAACAGTTCTATCTCTGAAATCCCTATACCACATAAAAACATGCAAAAGAAAAATTAGAAGAGTCTAGTTTTGTTTTTGCTAGGCAAGTGTTATGATATGGTTATTTTATAATTTTAAGTATGATTGGATACTCTTGTAAAACTATAACAAACCAAAGTGTAAACACCATAAACCTGTGTAACATACGAATGGAATGATGGATATCATACCATGATGCACAAGATATTGATCAAGTGTAAGAACTATATCGTACCAGTTTTTGCATATGATGTTTGTTTGCATCTTATTTTGCTTTAATAGCGCTTAGTAGCATTATACGATGATCCATCATTTAATTATCAAGATAAAAATGTGTTCTTGCTTTAGTATGTGCTGTTAAGAAAGTTTGTCATTTCGAGACACCACGCGATGATCAGGTGTGATAGACTACATTCGCATACAATGGGTGTAAGGTAGTTTTACACACGTAGGTACTAAGGTTCTTACATGGTTAGCCTAACATGTACAAACATGGCCCCAGAACACGAACCGAAAGGTAAATAAGAAGTCATATAGTTGATATGATGACCATATATATGCTCTCCTTTGCAGCTTCACCAATTCACGTGACGATTAGTCTTGGTGTAGTGAATTTGGTTCATGTAATCACCAAAAGGACTCGAGGGATACTGGTTTTGAGTGGGATTTCATGTAGTAATATGATTAAAGTTGAACTCAATTTATCATAAACTAAATCAAAGTGAATTTTCATAGTTTGTTGTAGTCTTTGGCATCCATTTACCACCTTGTGTTTAGTTATAATTAAGATAATAGAACTATAGAATTCTGGATATTTACTTAACGAATTGGTATCATATTGCTTTGCGTGTCAATCTAAAGTTTAGAAGTCCAATTGCAAACTTTAAGTAAACTCCATTTACCCCATGAAGTTTAATAAGTAGTATTAAATCAAGAGTAACAATTCCAATATTATTATCTAAAGTATCATGCTTGCCTCCATGATCTTTGTTTTTCAAAAGTTATTTGAGAATCAAGGTTATCTAGGAGCTGAAAGAATTGTTTCAAAAACCATCATGTGTGGAAGATATTGTGATATTTTAAATAATGTTTGGTTGCAATGTGATAGAGTTGTAATATTAGTAAAATACATGTTCTCATATTGTATGAGAATTTGCAAATCTTGGAGATGCCAGGCACCCCAATCTCCCAAAAAGGTTTTGGGAACTAACATTATACTCGCGATTCTCCTTGTAGGATATAGTAGCTTGATAATTAAAGTTTTCATGATAAGGATGAATAAAATATGGAGGTATAATGTTTGCTAAACTAAAAGATTACTAAAGAATGGATTTTGAAAGAACGCCAAACATTTGATGATGGTGATCCACTTCAAAGTGCTAATCCAAGGGTATTAGTATTTGACTAAAATGCTTTGGACTAAGTGTCATGTGTATGGTGCCACTATTTATGTTGATAGATTCTTTTAAAAAGAAAAGGAAATGCTGAAAGAGAATTTGGAAAATATTTGGCAAAAAAGAAACGACTAGAGATGTCCAACTTAGGTATATAGATGATATACATGCTATGGGTGTATTCTTTGCTTGTTAAACAATGTGGTTCTTGGGTATTGGATATCCAATTGGTTGGTGTGAAATGTCATACAGAACAACACAATTCATGAACTGCAATAGCCTAAGTAACTGCAAGAGAATATGTGATGATGTTTCGAAAACAAATAAAGTGTTGTTGTGTTTCTCATTGACGTCAAACCTTGCCTTCAAGATTTGTTTCCTAATAATTGTTATTTTGTTCTGGTTTTATGAGAAAAATGGTTATTCAAGATTTGTTTCCTCATAATTACCGTATTCTATACAAGATGGATGAACTCTTACAAGTTGAGTTGGAGAAATCACATCCATAAATACTAATGCTAAAATGTCACAAGACAAATGATTGAAAGATCACTTATGAAGTGACATCATCGTTTTAAATTATATTGGAAAAAATGCAGAAACTCCATGTTGATGGATTTTTGGAGTCTATGATTTTGATCAATTGACGCTTGTGAGACTTTCCTAGAGATAATTGAAACTTTGTTCATAGGCCAAAGTGGAATGAACGACAAACTTATTGGACATTATGCATGTTGGTGTGTATAGTACATTATGTGTAGCCGCGTGCAGTGGATCTTTTAACTTCATACACTTTCTCTAGAAATTTGAGTGGATATATGTGTATATTTACTTAATAAGAAAGACATATGAAACATCTTTAAAAAGTTCAAAGGCTTTCAAGATGAATTCGAGAATCATTGTAATGAGAAAATAAAGAATTTATGGTTGGATCATAAAGGAAGATATTTGAGTTACAAGTTTAGCATAACACTAAGATTTGAGGAATCGTTCCATGGATCTATGTTTTTCGATAAACCATAGGATTATGGAGTTTTCGAGAAATGAAATCAAACCTTGTTTGACATGGTAAGATCAAAAGGTGTCATTTATAAAACTGCCATTATGTTTTAAGGATTAAAACTTTAAAGACTACTGCTTTTACACTATAGAGAGCACCATCTTGATCCATTGAAATAACACCATATGACTTATGGCTTGGGATAAAACTCGAGCTGTCTTTTCTTAAATTTTGGTATGCTAGGCAAGAGTAAAATGTTTACAACCAAAGTTGGATAAGAAAGTCTTTGTAGGTTATCCCAAATAAATCATTGGGTATTCCTCCATAACACCAAAGACAAAAGTGTTTGTCACTTAGAACGTCAAGTCTCTTAAGAAGGATTTTTTTCGCAAAAGTTAAGTGGGAGGACAATAGAACTTTGATTAGTTTGATGAGCCTAAGAAACATGTTCTAAGTAACGCAGCGCCGGAAAATGTCACGAAGGCGGCCACAATGCTCATGGATCTCGTGACTACAAAGTTTGTGATCTTAGAGATTAGAGTTCCTACTGAACCGCGTGGGTCGAATAACAATCAAATAGTAAGATTTGAAAAACAAGTCGTTATTATTTTAACAATGATGAACTGATTGCATGCAAAGAGACGATGATGGGTCCTAAATCCATCAAATGTCTAGAACTCATAAAATCCGTGATAGTTTCCATAAATGAGAAAGCATGTTTTTGAACTTGGAAGACCCTTCGGAAAGGCATGAAGTCTATCAGTCGTATTTGGGTCTATAAAGAAATAGACATGGATGTTTCACATCTGTGAAATAGTCGACATGCAGGAAGAGAGTTTGCGACAATGTTCTAAGAGTTGATTACGACAAGATTTGATCTTTCGTAGCGATAATTAGTTTGGAAAAATTATTGTAGTAACCACTACATATATCAATTTTGGTATATGATAGTTGAACAAAAAATAACGTTCTTCTAATAGAATGGTTACCTAGGACGTGTACATGACATGGTCTAAAGGGTTTTTTTATTCAAGGGATACTAAAAGGGCATGCAGACTTTAATGGTTGAAGTAAGAATTGCAGAGTTGGAATATTCACCATGATGAAACTATTAAAAGGTTTAATTTCATCAAATACGATGAAGATACTTGCATTTCCAAGAAATTAAGTGGGAGTGCTGAGACATATTTCCAATACTTTATGTGGAAGACATGTTGTTGATTGGAAATTATGTATATTTTATTAACACACGTTAAGAATTTCATTAAAATTAAATTTTGATAAAAGACTTGGGAAAAACCATAATATTAGGCATCAATGTCTATATGGATAGATTTAGACGCTAATATGGTTGTGCCAAATGTACATAGATGAGATATTGAATGAGCTCAATATGGAAATGACAAGAAAGTTCTTTCCGCATGGAAAATGTTGAATCAAGATTCAACTATATTGGCACTTGGTGAGTGAAACGAGATTCAAGTGTTTTGACACTTGGTGAGTTAAATCACATGAATATTTTGATCAATCATGTATACCATGATATGTACATATCCAGATATGTCCTGTGCTCTAAATGTTATGAGCAACTACAAGGGTGATTCATATCATGATCATTAGACGATAGTAAGAATATTATTATGAGCGTTGGAAGGACTAAGAATATATTTATCTAGATGTGACAAATAGTTACAAATAGTTTATTGTAATTGGTACTAGTTTTGTTAAAAGATACAAATTAAAGTTTATCTCCATTTAGGCTATTGGTGGCGCAATATAATGGAAAGGAAGTTCCATGATGGATTTGGATGAGTTCCAAAGTTAAGACATTGTGATGGATACTACAACAAAGGCTGAGTATATGATTGCTCTAGTAGCAACAAAGGAGGGAATTCATGTCAAGTAGCTTGTTATCAAACTAGGTGTGGTTCTGAGCAGGCGAGTTCTATGAAGATATATTGTATGGCAATAGTATCGACATGATTTAACCCAAGAAATCGAGGTCTCACTAAAGGACCAAATTTATACAATGCCATCTCATTTCAGAATGAGTGATTCATAGAGACGCAAATAGATGCAAATACACAAAAACCTGAAAGTATCATATTTGGAGATTAAGGTTAACCACATGAAACACTTATATACAACACCAGAAAGCCATAGGTGTTAGCTGCACAAGTTTTTCAAACTAGATTATTGACTCTAGTGCAAGTGGGAGACTAAAGGGAATATGCCCAAGAGGCAATAATAAATGGTTATTATCGTATTCCATGTTTATGATAAATGTTTATTTCGTATGCTATAACTATGTTAATTGGAAACGTTAATACATGTGTGTTTAATAAACAAATAAGTGTTTCTAGTTATGCCTCTCATATAAACTAGCTCGTTGATTAACAAGATGATCAAGGTTTACTGATCATGGACATTGGATGTTGTTAATAACGAGGTCACAACATTGGTGGAATAATGTGATGAGCATTTAACCAAAGTATATTAATATGACCAAAGTCATTATTTCTACATTGCATAACATCATGCGAAGTAACCCTAATCCTTAGACCATGAGATCATGTTAATCACTAACACCAAAAGAGTACCTTGATAACATAAAACGTCACACCATAATAGGGTGAGAATAAAGGTGGGTTCAGATACTACGAACGTGTTATGTAGATTCTCATGGATCAAGATTGATATTTATCTATCCCGATCATGGAGAGATATATGAAGGGCCCTATCGGTGATATGACATTGACACATCTTGCAAGCAAGTGATAAGATCACAAAGATTATTATATCACGGGAATGAGAAAAGAGTACTTGTTGGTAACGAGATCAAATTAGGTATGGGGATACCGATGATCAAATCTCGTACATGTAATATATCATGAGACAAAGGGATTTAGTTATGATGACAAAGGTTCTCAGGATCTCAATAGTCATCTTTGAATATGTGGGCGTCAATACGGATCTCCATGTCCCACTGCTAATTATTGATCGAAGAGGGGTATCAATCATGTATGCATCATTATTGAACCATAGGGTGACACACTTAAGGTATACCGGCACCAAATGTGGCATATATAATAGTAGAGAAATGATTTGAAAGAACGGGGATTATTTCGATGAGCACCGGAATTGTTTCGGGTCAAATCGCTAAAATGGTTTTAGATGTAATATCAAAGTAATGCAAGGGGTTTTATGCAGATGTTTGTTAATTAAAGTAATTAAAAAAATTCTGAATAAAATAAATAAAAGTGCTTTATTTAAAGAGAAAAATGCATTTAATTTAGTGGACATTAAATGCAAGGTGAGTGGAGTTGGAATTGATGAGAGTGGGCTTAGTGGAAGCTCCACTCACATGAATGAGGGAGAGGTGGGGGCTGCGCCCCTCCCCTATAAAAGGAGGTGGAGAACTCCTCTCCTCTTGCACCACCTCCTCATGAATGTTCTCTTTTCCCTCTAGAAATTCCCCATGTCTTCAGATTAGCGAAGAACATGTTATCGGTGTTTCTCTGAAAAGGATATGCTGCTTCTACTGCTTTTCTGGAGTGATGACTCGGAGGTTGTCGGGGTGTTGGAGATGTGTGCGATCATGGATGCACTGCTGGTTTGTGGTGCTGGACTACTAGTCGATCTTGAGATCAGCAAGAGTACGACTACATCATCCATAGAATTGGATCTAGTAGATAGATCTTGGTGCTTGCACCTGTTACTTGCACCTGTTAACAAACCTTTTCGGTCTTCGAGGGTAAGATCTCTATGAATGTATATCCACCTGTTATTTGCATCTAGTAGATAGATCTTGGTGCTTAGTTGTTCATGTCGTATTTTTTTTGTTTTGTATGCTGCGAACCCAACAAGTTCAAGTGCTCCAATCTTTACTCTTCGGTAAAAAATCCCTCGTCCATTTGACTTCATTTAGGTCCCTGAAAGATAAAAATACACAAAAACCGGGTTTTCCTATCCTACAAAGTTATAACCCAAATAAAGGGGATCATTGTTAAATCCTCATAAATCAATGTAAAACATGGATATAATATTCTATATGATGCAAATATATGGTAATATGTGTCAATAAACTACAAAGTTCATGTATGCATTTTACATGCATTAACATTCCCACGCTTAACCTATGCTCGTCCTTGAGCATAAAGGTGATAAAACTAAACATGGACTTTGGAATTTTTTGCTATTATTAAATATCACAAGTCATGATCATTGTAACACAAAGTTAAATGGTTCATTCTTTAAGGAATAGAAACAAGTAAATGATCTATAAAGTGATGTTTCTAATGCATTGCATATATGCTTAACAATATGTTAACTTGTATAAAAAAATGAGAATACTATGGACCATTAAGCATGTAAATTGCAAATAAAATTAAATCCTATATTGGTCTTAGAATCATGTTTTTATTTCTCATTCTTTCATTACTAGACACTTAAGTAAAATAAAGCAAGAAGGGTATACATGTGTAGATCTTTGAGAAAATAAAGAGTTATAAGAGAAAGCAAAGTAAGTTTTTGGGATATGTAGCTCATGTCAATGGTAATCATAAGAGTTTGGCTCTAAGCATCCTTTATGGTTATGGTTAAAGTGAAAGTAAGTGTGGTTTATATACTTTACCCATTACAAGTTCAATATCTCATGCCTGTTGACCACAAGTGCCTAGTCCTCATGTTACTCAACTTAGGCCCCAAAGAATTATGCCATTCTAAGAACAAAGTTCCAAACGACGGTGGAAAATGAGGTACCCCTTGCCCCCTTGTACGAGGAGTCCCTTTGTGAGGGGATATCCAAACTGAAATGACAAGACAAATAGACAAATGATCCCCTCGACGTTTCTTTTTATTTACTATTTGCATAGCTTTCTATTTAAAACGCTTCATTGAATGTCCATGCTATAAATTCCATCATGATGCCTAGTGTGGATTAGGTTGACAGCATAGGTAGCCCTCTAACACATATGCAGACTTTAGAAAACTTTAGGGTGGTTTCAGCTTATTTCACATCAAAGGCATCCATAGCCAAAATAATACATGGTATCAACAAATGGTGCAATAATAAAAGCGTTCCCCATGATAGCATGGTTCTTCTAACAACCAACTCATAAGTTGTCAAACACATTACTTACATAATTCCAGTCATAGTGGATCAAGTTTAATTATTATTCTTCCTTATTTCAAGAAGTTGCATACTAGTGGTTGATGGGGTTCGTTGCATAGAAAACAAAAAAATTCCTACAGTTGTAATCACCAAGATCATATGTAGGAGATACATGTAACAGTTTTAGATGGACTAACCCTCGAAGACCGTAACGCGGGATAACGTTCCTGCAAACAAACATGGATGGTGTAGAATGTACTCGATTGACCTCAAGGACGCGTAGACGATCAACACCATAAGAGCCAGCACTTCCGTAATCGGTCACAGGTACGGTGTGCCGACGACTCCCGATCCCTCGCTCCAGAATGGCAGCGGAAGTAGCAGATCCCCGGGAACTCCAACACCACTATGCCATTGTAGATATGGTGGAGGGGAAGATCTCGATCAGGGCTTCGCCTAAGCACCTTTTCTTGTGGCAATGGACAAGGCTAGCAAGAGGGAGAAGATGCCAGCCAAAGAGCATATGAGAGAATAGTCAAGTGAGAGTGTGTGAGAGGAGGAGGTCTCCACCTCCTTTTATAGGGGGAGGGGCAAGCCCCTCCCTTCGCTGGTGAACAAGAGGGTGCCCCTCACCTCCTCTCATTCATGTGGGTGGACTCTCCACTCACATTATTTCAGATTCCACTTTCTCCCATTTATTCTCCACTCAAAAACCAAAGGTCTTTCCATTAAAACAATTTAATTCTCTTGTTTTAATGCAACTTAATTTAATGAACACTTCATTTAATGAGTACTTCATTTAATGAACACTTCATTTAATGAACACATTAACATTTTGATACGTTGCTTTGTTTCGATACCCAAAACCATTTCTGCAGATTCGATAGAACAAATTCCTGCGATGTCCATTGTCTTCCCCTATGTTCCCTATCCGCTCAATTGCGTCGACTAACCTTAAGTGTGTCTCCCTATGGGTTCGAGAACTATGCAGACATGATCGAGACTTTCTCCGATCAATAATCATTAGCGGGATCTGGAGATCCATAATGACTCCCACTAGTTCCACAAAAATCCAATGATCGTCTAAACCTTTTTCGCTGTAATCAAATTCCTTTTGTCTCACGATATATTACTTGTCCGAGATTCTATCACTTGGTATCATCCAAACCTTGTTTAATCTCGTTCCCGACAACTACTCTTTTTCTTGTTCTTGTGATATAATATTCTAGTGATCAAATCACTTACTTGCAAGCTATATCAATGTTATATCACCGAGAGGGCCCTAAGTATATATCTCTGTTATCTGGATAGACAAATCACATTCTTGATCCACGAGCATCAACTAACAATTTCCAAGTACCCATTGACACCTTTATAATTACTTAGTTACAGAGTGACGTTTGATGTAATAAAAGTACCTTTCTGGTGAAAGTGATTGACGTGATCTCATGGTCTAAGGACATTGAGTTACTACGATTGTGATAAAAATATAAACTTGAGGACATGATCGTATTGTTACATCTACTTCGGGTGACTGTTCATCATATCATTCTCCAACATTATGACCCTATTATTAACAACATCCAATGTTCATGATCAGGAAACCTGCGATCAGCAGTTGATCAACAAGCTAGTATAAAGAGAGGATTTACTAGGAACCTTTTCTGTTTATAAATCACACATGTATTAATGTTTCCTATTAACACAATTATAGCATGAAAAATAAACATCTGTTATAAATCTAGAATAGCATAATAACCACTTTATTATTGCCTCTTGGGCATATTCCTTTCAGTCTCCCACTTGCACTAGAGCCAATAATCTAGTTTACATAGTCATGAATCTAACACCCATAGAGTTCTGGTGCTGATCATGTTTTGCCCTTGGGAGAGCTTTAGTCAACGGGTCTTCCACATTTAGATCCATGTATACTTTGTAAATCTCTACCTCCCCTTCCTAAACATGTTCCCAGATGGAGTTAAACCCGCACTTTATATGCTTGGAATTCTTGTGAGACCTTGGATGCCTTGCATTGGCTACGGCACAATTGTTGTCACAATAGATTACCATTGGATCCAAAGCACTTGGAAGCACACCTAGTTCAGAAATGAACTCCTTCATCCAAACTGCTTTTGCCACTGCTTATAGAGCATAGATATATTCCGCCTCCATTGTATATCTCGCTATTACTGGTTGCTTGGAGCTCCTCCAACTCACCAATGTACCATTCATTAAAAACACATATCCGGATTGTGACTTAGAGTGATCCGGATCAGTGTCGAAGCTAGCATCGACGTAACACCTTCCGACGAGCTCTTCTTCACCGCCATATACAAGAAACATGTCTTTAGTTCTTCTAAGTACTTAAAGACATCCTTTACTGCCTTCCAGTGTTCCAAACCTAGATCAGATTGGTACCTCCTAGTCAAACTAACAACATTTGCCACATCTAGTCATGTACAGATCATAGCATACATAACAGAACATATGGCTGAGGCATAGGGGACACGGTCAATCAATTCTCTATCTATTGTTGTAGCCGGTCTTTGAGTCCTACTCAAAATAGTGCCTTGCAACATAGGTAAGAACCCTTTCTTAGTTTTTTCCATTCTGAATTTCTTCAAAATATTGTCAAGGTATGTACTTTGTGACAATCCTATTAAGAGTCTTGATCTATCTCTATAGATCTTGATCCCTAATATGTACATCTATAGATCTTGATCCCTAATCCAATCCTAAATTTCATGATAGATGGAAGCGATGACCCTACGACGTATGATGAAGCGATGTTGAGCCCGGATTCCAACAACTGGCTTGAAGCCATGCAATCCGAGATGGAATCCATGTACGAAAACCAAGTTTGGACTTTGGGGGACTTACCTCATGAAAGGCCATTGAGAATAAATGGATTTCCAAAATAAAAATGGATGCTAACGGTAATGTGACCGTCTATAAAGCACGACTTGTCGCGAAGGGGTTTCGACAAATTCAAGGAATTGACTATGATGAGACTTTCTCACCGGTAGCGTTGGTAAAGTCTTTTAGGATTATGTTATAAATTACTGCATTTTTTGATTATAAAAGCGTTCACTGATGGAAACATTAAGGAATAGTTGTATATGATACAACTTAAAGGAATAGTTCAGGAGCTGCACGTATCCTGCCCGACCTGCTAGGTTCGATAGTACTCTCTATCAGAGTTTCATGAGTTGGGGGAGGTACCTCATCATCATTTCCTTCTTCCATTGGCGGAGTCAGCACTGGAATAGATTCCGGCTCTATGCTACTCGCCACTTCAGGAAGAGAAGGGTCAATAACCTCGTCGACTTCTACCTTCCTACTACTCACACCTTTCGACAAAAACTCTTTTTCTAGAAAGGATCCATTCTTGGAAACAAAAACCTTGCCTTCGGATCAGTGATAGAAGGTGTACCCAATTGTTTCTTTTGGGTAACCTAGGAAGACGCATTTTTCCGCTTTGGGTTCGAGCTTATCAGGCTGAAGTTTCTTTGCATAAGCATTGCAGCCCCAAACTTTTAGAAATGACAGCTTATGTTTGTTTCCAAACCATAACTCATACGGTGTCGTTTCAATAGATTTTGATGGTGCCCTATTTAAAGTGAATGCATCTATCACTAATGCATGACCGCAAAATGACAGTGGCATATCGGTAAGGGACATCATAGATCATACCATATCTAATAAAGTTCAATTATGACATTCAGATACACCATTACATTGTGGTGTTCCGGCGGGAGTGAGTTGTGAAACTATTCCACATTGTCTCATGTGCGTGCCAAACTCGTAACTAAGATACTCTCCTCCACGATCGGATCGTAGAAACTTGATCTTTCTGTTATGATGATTTTCTACTTTACTCTAAAGTTTTCAAATGTTTCAGACTTGTGTTTCATTAAGTAAATATACCCGTATCTACTTAAATCATTCGTGAAGGTTACAAAATAACGATATCCTCCTCATGCAGACACACTCATTGGACCACATACATCGGTATGTATTATTTCCAATAAGTTAGTCGCTCGTTCCATTGTTTCAGAGAATTGAGTTCTAGTCATCTTGCCCATAAGGCATGGCTCACATGTCTCAAATGATTCATAATCAAGTGATTCCAGTAGTCCAATAGAATGGAAATTCTTCGTGCATTTAACACCAATATGACCTAAACGGAAGTGACAGATATATGCAGCAATATAATCATTTAACTTGATTATTTTGGCATTCACATTATGAATATGTGTATCACTAATATCAAGATTCAAAACAAATAAACCATTCAACATAGGTGCATGGCCATAAAATATATTATTCATATGAAAGGAACAACCATTGTTCTTGGATAAAATGAATAGCCGTCCTGCATTAAACATGATCCAGACATGACGTTCATGCTCAACGCAGGCACATAATAACAATTATTTAGGTTTATTGTAAATCCCGATGGTAGATGAAGTGGCATCATCCCAAGGACGAATACATCAACCTTCGATCCATTGCCTACGCACATTGTCACTTCATCCTTTGCTAGTGGTCGACTGTTCCTTAGCCTCTATTTCGAGTTACATATATTAGCAACCTAACCGGTATCAAATACCGAAGTACTACTTAGACTACTAGTTAGGTAAACATTAATAAAAAATTTGCTGTCCTTCTTGAAGTTACCTTTAGGCTCACCTTTCTTGCCTCTTTTCTTGAAACTGGTGATTTTATTGACCATCAACACTTGATGTTCCTTTTTGATGTCTACCTCGGCATTCTTAAGCATAGCTGCGAGTTTGGTGAGCGACTTGTCCACACCATTCATCTTGTAATTAATTACAAACCCTTTGTAACTTGGTGGGAGCGATTGCAGAACCATGTATGTCATGAGATTAGCTGGAATCTCACATCCTAGTGTCTCAAGACGTTGAGCGTAGCCCGTCATCTTAATGACATGATTGTTCATAGAGCCGTGCTCCTCCATCTTAGCGCTAAAGAACTTATCAGAGATCTCCTATCTCTCAACACGGATTTGGTCCGCAAACATAGTTTTGAGTTCCTCCACCATGAAATCAGCATCGGTAAGTTCAAAGCGCTTTTGGAGTTCAGGCTCCAGTGACTGAAGGCTCACACACCGAACAAGAGTGTAGTCATCAAATTTCACATCATACGTGTCGCGCTCTTCTTGATTTGCACTAGCTGCAGGGCGTCACCTAATGGACTGTGCAACACATAGGACTTCTTCATGCCCGTGAGGATAATCCTCATGTTGCGGTGCCAGTTGGTGAAGTTAGACCCATTGTCTAGCATCTTTTCTTTCTCAAGGAATGCATTAAAATTAAATGTAGGGGGTGCCATGATCTACAATATATTTGAAAATACTATTTAGACTAGGTTTAAAACAAATAGAGTTCATGTAAATTCTAAAATTACTTATAAGAACTTCCACTCAAAATGACATTCCTCTAGTAATTTTAGTGACTACACGAACCAAATTCACTATGCCACGACCGATCATCACGTGTGGTGGCGTAGCTCTAATGGAGAGCATCGTATGGGCATCATATCATCCATATAACTCATTTTTTACCTTTTGGTTCATGTTCCGAGGCCATGTTTGTACATGCGAGGCTCGTCAAGTAAGAACCTTAGTACTCGCATGTGTAAAACTGTCTTACACCCATTGGTTGTGAACGTAGAATCTATCGCACCTAATCATCACGTGGTGCTTCGAGACGACGAACTTTCTTAACGGTGCATACTAAGGAAGAACATATTATTATCTTGATATTTAGTGGGAGGGATCATATTATAATGCTACCGAGGCAATCAAATACTACCAAGGCGATCAAATTGATGCAAAATAAGATGCATCAAAGGATAAACATCACATGCATATATAATGTGATATGATATGGTCCTTCTCGCATTAGATCACCATCTTGTGCGTCTTGGTATGATCTCCATCATTCGTATGGCGCGCTACCAAGGTCCATGGCGCGATCACAATGGTTTTCTCCACTAATCTAATTACATGGATTTCCATTTTCCAGCACGCATGCCAGAAGATAAAACAACAACCATATGGCTGCTGCTGGTTGTTTTACAATAAAACACATTGCATACAACAATCTTTGTATCATATACCATATCACATCACATGCCCTGCAAAAACAAGTTAGACGCCTCTAATTCATTTTTTGCATATTTTATGCAGCTTTGGGCTTTCTAGGAGAGAACCGCTCCATCTAAGAACTTCGGCCACAACATTGATAGTCGAGTTATTTGCAAACCGTTGTAAATTATATCACGATTATGTTGGGAGAGACAGACACCCGCTGAGCCACTTATACAATACGAGTTGCATGTAAAGTGTGGGACAGGTCTCATGGCGAGGACATGTAAAGTTAGTATGGGTCGCTTCATCCCAACATGCCACCATGATAAAAAATTACGCAAGTATGAAACAACAAGACTATCAACGCCCACATCTCTATGTGTTCTAACCATCCAAAGCATCTACGCATAGCCACAACTTTGATACCACTGATGGGGTTCGTTGCATAGCAAACAAAAATTTCCTACGGTTGCAACCACCAAGATCATATCTAGGAGATACATGTAACGGTTTTAGATGGACTCACCCTCGAAGACCGTAACATGGGATAACATTCCTGCAAACAAATATGGATGGTGTAGAATGTACTCGACCGTACTCAAGGACACGTAGACGACCAACACCACAAGAGGCAGCGCCTCTGTAATTAGTCACACGTAAGATGTGCCCACGACTCCCGATCCCTCGTTCCAGTTGAGCAGTGGAAGTAGCAGATCCCCAGGAACTCCAACAGTGCTACGCCATGGTAGAGATGGTGGAGGAGAAGATCTCGAACAGGGCTTCGCCTAAGCACATTTTCTTGTGGCAATGGACAAGGCTAGCAAGAGGGAGAAGATGCCAACCAAAGGGCATATGAGAGAATGGGCAAGTGAGAGTGTGTGAGAGGATGTCTCCACCTCATTTTATAGGGGGAGGGGGGAAAGCCCCTCCCTTGGACGGTGTCCAAGAGGTTTCCCCTCACCTCCTCTCATTCATGTGGGTGGACTCTCCACTCACATTATTTCAAATTCCACTTTCTCCCATTTATTCTCCACTCATAAACCAAAGGTCATTCCATTAAAGCACTTTATTTATGTTGTTTTAATGCAACTAAATGTAATGAACACTTCATTTAAGGAGAACTTCATTTAATTAACACTTCATTTAATGAACACATTAACAATTTGATCCCTTGCTTTGTTTTGATACCCCGAAACCATTTCGGCAGATTCGACAGAACAAATTCCTGTGATGTCCATTGTCTTCCCTTGTGTTCCATATCCTCTCAATTACATCAACTAACCTTAAGTGTGTCTCCCTATGGGTTCGAGAAATATGCAGACATGATCGAGACTTTATCCGATTAATAATCATTAGCGGGATCTAGAGATCCATAATGACTCCCACTAGTTCCATAAAAATCGAATGATCATCTGAACCTTTTTTGCTGTAATCAAATTCCTTTTGTCTCGTGGTATATTACTTGTCCGACTTTCAATTACTTGGTATCATCCATACCTTGTTTAATCTCGTTCCTGACAATTACTCTTTTTTTTGTTCTTGTGATATAACATTCTAGTGACCAAATCACTTGCTTGCAAGCTATGTCAATGCGATATTATCGAGAGGGCCCTGAGTATATCTCTTCGTCATCTGGATGGACACATCCCATTCTTGATCCACAAGCCTCAACTAACACTTTCCAAGTACCCGATGACACCTTTATAATCACCCAGTTACAAAGTGACGTTTGATGTAATCAAAGTAACTTTCCGCTTGAAGTGATTGACACGATCTCATGGTTTAAGGACATTGAGTTAATACGAATGTGATAACAATATAAACTTTAGAAAATGATCGTATTGTTACATCCACTTCAGGTGACTGTTCATCATATCATTCTCTAATGATATGACCCTATTATTAACAACATCCAATGTTCATGATCAGGAAACCTATGATCATCAGTTAATCAACAAGCTAGTATAAAGAGAGGCTTTACTAGGAACCTTTATCTTTTTATAAATCACACATGTATTAATGTTTCCTATTAATGCAATTATAGCATGAAAAATAAACATCTATTATAAACCTGGAATAGCATAATAACCACTTTATTATTGCCTCTCGGGCATATTCCTTTTAGTGGTTTCACCACACATCTTACTTTCCCATGAGCTTTAAACTACACAAAAGAGATGATTTGAGATATTCGAAGAAATAACACATATAATATACTTGGAATAGCAAGTGATACATAGGTTGGTATGGTGGACACTGTTGGAATAACTTTGTTTTAAGGTATTTGGATGGACAAGTCTTTGCTTGTTTAATTATTTAGACTAGCAAGAGGGAGAAAGTTGACCATCTACAAGCATGCAAAAGTGTCCATTGTGCTAATCATTTCTTATTAGATAATGTAACTTAAATTTAGTCATCTATGCATGTAACTAATAGCTAGCACTAAACAAGACACTTGCAAATTATCATTCATTAAACCATATGGAACAAACAACATCATGCATAACATGTATGTCAACTTTTTATTTCCCTTCCCTCTTAATATTTTAGCATCCAACTCAATATTCATTTTTAATCCATTATATATTTCATATTTATTTAAGACAACTTCATATGGTGACCTTATTACTCAGAAGGTAAAGATGCAAAAGTAAACATAAAACTAGATAAAGACGCTCCAAGTTTATGCAGAAAAAGTATTACGTTGATCGATTTTTTTATAAGTTTGAAAACCGTGAGTGTAATAGGTAAGCGGGGTGACTTGGGCATACCCAAGATTATGGTTTTCACCGTTCTTGGATAGATCATGGTATAATGTTCCTTTATTCCATGTGAAAAAACTTCAACACAAACTTTTCTCCCATATCTTTTCTAAGACGTGACACTAGTGGGCACAAAGATATATTGCTAGATGCCATAGAACTCCCAAATAAATTTTGGTTTGAGATGTAAAGTGAGTATATTAAGTTTACAACATAAATATATAATATCAAAAAGATTCGAAAGGAATCAAATTGAAACTCAAAACAATGACTTAAACAACAAAAGACATAATTTGTCCAAAAAATACCAGCCGCAAAACATAATTATTTACCCTACTTAAACATGTCCTAAATTTTTGCCACTTTTTTCCATAGAGAGGATGGAAATTTGCAACTATGATAGAAAATTTATCTCAACCAAAGTTATAGAAAAAACCAGAAAATCTTTTCGTGAATAGCATCATGTAGAAAACTTCAACTCCTAATAGTTCTATTAACTTTGTACATCCAAATGAGTTAAACTTGGAACTTTATTAAAAACTACAAAAAGTAAACTAAAATAAAACTCTCTTTCTATAGTGGGAGTACAAAAATAAAAATCAAAAAGAAAAACAACAGGGTTGTCTCCCGAAAAGCGCTTTCTTTATAGCCATATATCTTGGCTTACTTGTTTCAAGGTGGGTGGATATCATGTGGTAGCTTGTACCTTGGTGACTTCTCCTTATTCCTTGGATAGTATTCCATGTAGTTCTTATGAGGGAACTGAAACTTAACATTCCCTTCCTTTGAATCAATGACAACCCCTCTGGTTCTCAAAAAGGTCTTCCCAAGATTATAGGGTTAGAGGCTTTACTTCACATGTCCATAACAATAAAATCAACAGGAACAAAGGTCATATGTAACTCAACTATAACATTACTAACTCTACTTGAAGCATGCTTGGTAGAATCATCGGCATGTAAAAGTTCTATTGTACATTTTCTTATACTTTTAAGTTTAAGGAAGTCATATAATCTTTTGACAAAACTGAAACACTAGATCCTATATCTAATATAGCACGGTGAGTTTATTTGCCAATGGTAATATATATTTTGGGGAACCAAACATCCCCAAGCTTTGGTGGTATCAAACCTTCATTATTGTGTCTTGCTATCTTTTCTTTAATGCCATAGTTTGCTATGTATGATCCAAATCGTGCTTGATGAACGTTAATAGAAGGACCATTAGAATTTTTTGTAAGATATTAATAAGTTCATGCAAGATACATCTATCAAGATCTAGTAGTGGTTCATTTACTTAACTAAGTATTTTAACTTTATCTACTTGTTTATCCTTGTTTTCTTTTACTACCATAATGGATTCTTTTTCTTCTTCCACCATCATGTTAGGTTTAGTTGTTAGAGATCCAATTTTCAATAAGAGTGGTTCAAGGAGATCAGTATAATTTAACAATTCATTATAGGTTTCTTCCAATGTAGAAGGCTCACTTTCAGTAATATTGATAGAATTCATACCTACAAAAGGTGGTCCTTGTGGTTTTCGTACATACATGCTTAATAATGTTGGTTGATTATGAGCTAGTTTAGAAAGAGCTTTATCCAATCCTGCTGCTTGATGATGCAAACCTTTGATTTCCACACTTATGGATGAGATAGACTTATTTAACTCCTATATCATTATACTGTGACTAGGTATCTATGCAAAAATACTCTTATTTGGTTCTTGTTGTTTTTCCAAGTTATCATTAGTGGAAGAAATGGTTGTAGGTTTCCATTTATTTTGAGTTTCATTAGGATTAGGATATGGAATAAAGGGGTGATTAGCAGAATTATTCTTAGCATAAGGTGGCCTACCATAAGAGTTATTAAAGTTGTTCCCATATCCATTGTTGCAAAACTTTCTTATGTAGTTGACATCCGCATTTTCAGTATTGTTTCCAACATGATCTTTTAAAGGAATATCATTTGTTTAGTTGTAACATCCCAATTTCAGCAACCCTGATTAGTTGTCCAGAATGCAAAAATCAGGGGGAACAAATACTTTTTCTTGTTCAGTGATGTAGTGTTTGCTTGTGTTTGTCTGTGCTTATGCATTTGACTGTATAGCACATGATATACTCCTTACCTCAACATCAGCTGACAAAGCTATTTAACAAAACTACATTGGCTCTTTCTTACATATTCTCAAATGTTCTAGCATTTCAAAACCTGAGCCAGGATGCCTTTGCAACCCTAACTATTTTAGTAGCTTCTATTGCCAAAATTATGGAGATCTATAATATATAATCTCCTAATGTTTTTAAGACAGAGTTCAACTACTCTTACCTCTAGGTTTCTCCAAAACATTTTATAAAGCTTTTGAGTTCTACCCTTGGTAGAAATACCAAGGGCTCTCACCTCGTTCAAACTCCAACATTTCAAAATACCCATCCTTACCTCAATCTTAGCTTGATGGTAACCCTAGTAGTAGTTGATTTGCTTGTAAGATGAGTTGCCTTGATCTGGTAACATGAATTGCCTTGATCTGATGTCTAACTTGTTTGATTAGGATCTAAAGTGAGATACTCTAGGAGCTCATCCTCTAGGATCAAGATACATTAAGATCACCAAACCATAAGAAAGAATACAAGATGGATCTGATCTCTAGCCACTAGGTGATCATCTAAATCCCTTAACCAGATAAATTCTGAAGTGATCCATTTTAGAAGTTTCCAAGTCAGTGAAGAGAAATATCAAGCATGGATTTATTCTACTCAATTTCCACTTCAACATCATCCACTTGATGATGCTTTCATACCTTGCGACCCCTCAAAAACATACCCACTCATATTCTAGTAAAAACCCTAAATCTGGTAAATTTGACTAAGTCTGGAAACTGTTTCAACATCACTTCTTTGAGTGCCTCTCTCTCACAACTATTGTGCATTTTTAGAAATGCACTTTAATTATATTGTAGATCATCCTAAGGACTACCAAGGACGACTCTTTCCCTTGGTTAGACCATCCTCTAACCCACTTGTTCTTGATAGTTTTGTAGGCAAGAAAATAATAATTCCTGGAAATCTTATCAACATGCCTACTTTGGAAGAAGCTCACACCTACATGTTATCTTATTTCCACCAAACCCTTGCATGATTGTGTTCTACTCATAAAGGTCTAGAAATACCTACTTCACTTGTTCCAAATGGATCCTTATGCTTAAAAAACCCAAAAGGTTTTGAAGGCTATTTGATAATCTGCTTTGGGAGACTTATTTTATTCAAAGTTTGGAACCCATACTTGGAGAGCTCAAGCATGATCAAGCTCAAACCTCTATACCATGGTGATCTACATAACTTGGTATATCTATCCATATAGCGCATGACCCAAGAGGAGATTTGAGCTCCAAGATACAACCAAGTTCTGGAGGCATAAAAATAACCTTGCCCAAGATCCTTTATCCCTTGTTTTCTACCAAAATCAAGTTGGATTCTCAAAACCCAAGGTCTAAAATGATTGATAAATCATATGAACACCATATACCTTGATTATGAAGATTTATCAAATCTTATCCATAATTATTATGTCTCAAAAGCTATTTATTTCATTTAATGGGCAAAACCTCCAAAACTCCCTCCATAAAGGAGAGTTTGGTTTTTGCCAAAACCCTTCTCCAACTTAGGTCACACTTGAGGCCTAAATATCATATACTATCTCCCCATCTCAATAATAAATATTTTTGAGAAGCTTTATTATTTCTTTTTGCCCTTTTTCTTAAATGGCAGAAATAAGAAATAATTGTTTAAAAATACTTCTCCTCCCAAATAAATTCCATGAAAATTCTCCAATGTGTGAAATCATATTTGGGACCATCTCAAATAATAAAACAACCTTGTCCAATGTAAATATATCAAATGAGCTTCTAAAAACCATTTTAGCCCTTTTCAAATAAATGAAATTAAGAGGACTAATACTCCTTACAAAAATCCCAAATAAATCCTAGGGGAGTACCTTGACCATATACATCTACCGGTACCATATTATCAGTTGCCACAAGAAATTCCTCAAACTTCTTTCATAAGCATTACTTTAATATATATTGCAAACTAAGCAAAACCACTAATAAAAACCCCACAAAACCTTTACCCACCTGGTCTACCAAGCTTGTACAACACACCTCACACCCCTAGGCGACCACCAATGTGGCACCACTGTAGCAAACCCTCCCCCTTTGTCTATAGTGCTTGGAGGATGGAGAGATGCACACATGGGTCATATCTTGTCTTTATTTTCTTGCAGCAGCACTCAATGCTCCCTCTCACTTTCTACATGACTAGAGACACCCCACACTCCCTCTCCATCGCCCTCCTCGCCCTATCCTAGAGCAACACCCTCCCCATGCTCTCCTCATGGAATGAGTTCCACCAAAGACACTCATGCTTCGGTATAAAAAGCTACAGGCTCTCCCAACACTCTTCATCCGTATCATTTCTCTCCTAGACCACCAGAGACCTCCCCCACGAGCCCCTGCTCACTCCCCTTGCCCTCCATATCAATGGACAGGAAGAAAACCTCCCCTCAGCCTCCCCTCCAAAGGTGAAGCTGCGGTCGATCCAGGCCCTCCCTTGCCCCTCTCTCTGCGTGCACGGACTTCCCTAACCCAGATCTACCTGCGTATGTCTCTCTTTTGGTTGCAGGGTCACCAGAGGCACTCCCACTTGGGCATGTCCGAAGCAAAGCTCCTCACGTGAGCTGAACCTCTCTGGCACTTCCCCTGGCTCTGAGTGCCCTCTCAGGGCCCTATAACCCCTACTGGTCCTCTCCTTCGCCTCCCTGCTGACATGCATGCGTCCCCAGCGCTCCCTAGGTTCGCTACCAATCTTGCTCGATGGTGCAGATGCATGCGACTCCCCCATCATGGAACTTACACTCGACGCGCATCAGTGGAATCGGCGTCGAGCCCCGAATGTCCTACGCCACCTACCCATCCTCAACGATCCCTGTGGTGAGTACCCAACCCCTTGCGGTCGCCTCCAGGGTTTGCCTCTGTCCCGCCGGCGTCGGAGGTACAAGAAGGCCCTGAGCCGTCGATCCAAACTTAATCGGATGGCTCAGGCGCCCCATACCCTTCCAGCGCTCGCGGTCGCTGACCAGTGGGCCCCACACCCCGGCCTTTGAACTGCTTCTCCCGCGCAAGCTCCTCGCCGATTCGGCTGTTTTGGCACTAAGAGGCCCATCTGCGTCTGGAATCCAACCCAGTGGCTGTTTCTCCTTTTTATTTTATAATTTCATTAATTCTAGATCTGCTTCTAGCCAATTAGTTTAATTGCTAAATAAAATGGAAATCACTCCATTTTGGACGGATACAAATTTATACATGTTCTCACATGTTTTCACAAACATGCAGAACCAGTCCCTTGCCAAAAATAATCCTTATTTATTGAATGGAATTTAATCTACTAAAATATATGTTTGACACTAAATAAATTCCTCAGGGAGCTACACATACCCAAATAGGATGAAACAAACTTCCCCTGAAAGGTTCTTACTGTGCCTATCACTTAGCCTTTATCTCCTGTCAAGGTGAACCCTGGTTTTACCCTAGTAAAAATAAGAAAATCCATCCATATCTAACTTTAGCAAATTCTCTAGGATGCATAAATACATATTTTTGGTTGATTCTAACTCTCTGTGATGTGTTACATTAAGGCCTATCAAAATTCAGGAGGCCATAAATATTTAAGTCTTTGATGAATTTTAATTGGATTAAATCCGTCTGCATTTGGTATTTTATCTAGATAGATCCTTGCAGCAAATCTACAACTCAAAAAATAGTGATTCCAATGTGTACTAGAAGGTAATTGCAATACCTATCCATTGTCCTTTACGTCACATCTTTTGGACCTGTAGAATAAATCTGGTTAAAAATACAAATATACTATAGAACTGACTTTGGGAATTTCTCAATGGCATTCTGATAAATATTTTGAAGTGGTTCCAACTTTGACTGAACCAGACCATTAAATCCTACTTAACCATCCAAGGAAATAATATTTTGAACTACAGAACTTTTCTGGTGAATTGTTCACCTAAACTAGAGGTTATTTCCCTAGAAAAATCATAACTAAATATTGAAACTTGATAAAATCATGAAACCACTTTTGTTGGCCTTGTTATTATAACACGTATCCGTTGATATCATTTTTGCACATTGATATCATATAGGCCCAATCCTTAGTTCCAAATCCCTTTATTAAGTGGTTTTGGCAAATAAATCCTAAAGGAAATTCCACAAGTGTTTTCCATTAGTTCCAAATGCAACAAACTCAATCTACCAAAACTTCCTGGAATAAGTAATGTGTTGTATCTACATTTTTTGAATGGTATTGGTGATTGTATTCCTTGTGTTGATTGCGGCTATATTTCTTGCATGTACCCTCTTTGATGACGATAGTTGCGATTATATCGAAGAATCAAAGAAGATGGTTATTAATGGATTATTATGGTATTATAAGGAGAAGTCTAGGGACACATATTGCCAGTTTCCTTATCTTAGGCAAGCCACCTTCTTGCTCATAAGACTTGACCTACTGGTTTAGTTATGCATGTTTTACTTACTGTTTTATGAAAACTGCATTGTTTTATTATGTGATGATCTATACCTGGTAGTGGCTTGGCTCCCCCAAACCATTACACTTTTGTACTACTAAGTACAACCCCCTTGATGACACCTACTAGACCCTAGTATGGTAGAGGGTGTATAACACCCTACCCCTTTGGAGACCCCATTTACCCGAAGCCAAACTAGAGGATGGGAAGTCCCCCGAAAAAGTTTTACAAAAATGTTTATGGAAAAACCTTGGAGGTTTGACCTACCAAGAGAAGTTTGAGAAGAAAAAAGGTTTTTGTTTTACAAAATGCTGAAGGAAAGATGGAAGAAAAAGGTTTAGGAAAACACACCTGGTTCTTTGCAGTTTTTCCAGAACAATTAACCCGTGCAACCACATTACTCTCGAATGGGACATGCTGGACTTGAAGTTTTCTACTCTGGTATGGGAATTCTCATCACTACTTATAAGGGAACAACTCCCTCGAATGCCGGGTTTCCTTTACAAAAAGTGTCAACTCATAGACAGTCACCTGGAGGAAATGTGAACTGCCCTCGGGAGCAGCCGGGTGATACTATGAGCCTCTCATTGAAAGTGCCCACTCTAGAGGAGTCGGAATGTGCTCCGGTTGGTCTTTGGCCCAGACATCCCGCTGTTGAAAGGAACAACTCATAGGGTAAGGCCTATACTAGAGTGGCATCCGGAGAGTCTTGATCAGTTTCTCAACCCACGATCGGTGTAGATCAGGGCAGAGTACCCGGATGGTGTGGGTAAAGTTTACAACCTTTGCAGAGTGTAAATCTATTTGAATAGCCGTGTCCACGATTATGGACGGTTGGAAAGGTTGCTGTAGAGAGGTGCTCGTTTTGATTTCAAAAAGGATTTCAGAAAAGCAAAGGCTTTGGAAATGAATTGACCAGGGGATGGTCGGAAAGGAAGGAAAGGAGTTTGGTCATGAGATGACCGGAAGGAAGAAACAAATGGGTGACCTAGTCCTAGTGTTTTTCCAAACCTTTTCCAAAAAGGTTTCCAAAATGTTTTACAAAAGTTTTCAACAAAGATATGTAGATGCTATATCTACAAGAGAAACTATTTGATAAAAGAACCTCTCTTGGAGCCCTCCTACTACCATAGCCATATTGCATATCCTCTTGTTATTATTATTCTCTAAAGGTGGTTTACGAGTACATTCAAAGTACTCATTGGCATTGTCCCTGGCTATTACCTTGGTCAGATATGGAGAAGAAGGTAAAGTTGACGGCTATGCGATCTAGGATGTTATTCCCGTCAGTTGCCTGTAGGTCAAGGCATGACTCAGACTCTACGCTTGACGAAGTTCCGCTGATGTTTATTGATGTAGCCATAATGGCATGTAAGGTATGATATGTATCCGCTTAAAATAATGGATGTTTACTTTGATACCTGTCGGTTATGTGCCACGACTAACTGATCATGGGATCGTGGTGTTTGCATAACAGGGATTCTCGAAGGATTAATCCAGGGACCCACATTAGTGATGTAAGAATGTAAATTATAAACATTAGCAGCCAAGGAATATACTTCTTGAATAGAGTTGACTTACCTAGAAGATGAACTAGGTGATCTTTTAGTGTGCCATTGACTATATTGTTTTGTAGCATGTTTTGTAAGATAGCTTTTTCTTTAGGAATAGTTTTACTTAGAAATGCACCCCTAGCAGGAGAATCTAGCATACATCTAGACATGTAGTTCAAACCATTGTAAAAATAATGTAAAAATATTCCATTCATTATCTCCGTGTGACGGGCAAGTTCTAAGCATGATTTTAATTCTTTCCCAACCTATAGCTACATGTTCATTATTATTATTTTTAAAGGATAATATTTCTTAATAAAAGCTTCTTTAAGATTATCCCAAGAGTTCATGCTACCATTTGATAATGATAGTAGCCATTCTTTATCTTTGCCTCTAAGTGAGAATGGGAATAGTTTAAGCTTAGCAATATCATTTTCCACATTCTTAAAATTTTGCATGTCACGAATTTCACAAAAGTCATGTAAATGCATGGATGCATCTTCACTAGCAATTCCCCCAAATTGTTCTTTAGAAATAATATTAAGTAGCCCATGACTTACTTCAAAACAATCAGCTTTAATTTCATGAGCTATAATAGGCCTAGCAATAAATTGATCATTACGGGTGTTGGTGTAGTCACATAGTTTTGTAGTTCTTTCTCCCATGATTACAACAAAAGTAAAGTTACAATTTTTCTATGGATTTTTGTGTATGTAGAAAGTTAAAAACAAGACTAAAAGAAAACAAACGAAAGGACAAAAAGTAAGACTAAATAAAATTTCTTTGTAAATATAAAAGATAAGAAAAGCTCACAGTGGTGCAACCTCCCCAATCTTAGGTGTTTGCACAAGTTGATAAAGACGATGCAAGAACGTGTTCTAGTAGTTTTTGTGGAAGGAAAAGTGTTCTCAAAATTTTATGAATATGCTATTGCAATGTGCTAGCAAATTTCCTAACAATTGGTGTGGGAGATATCTAGGCACCACCCACTAAGAAATTCTTCCTTCCAGTTCCCCAGTAATGGAGAAAAAATATGTTCTCGATGGAAACAATTCCATGTGTACTAGCTCATTGGGACTCCAAGTGTAGAGTGTTGTAGCAAGTGTTTTTCCCCACAAGGGTGATTCGAGGATTTTTATCAAACTCTCGAGGAATTGTCTTAGGAACTTCTTCTGTTATCTTCTTCATGCAACCTACAAAACAAACTATTTTCCTTGTTGATACCTTCAATCCGGATTATTGATGTAGCATAGTAGATTTTGTCCCTAGAAGACCTAGGTTAAATCTAACCGTGTGAAACAATTTTAGTAGGTTAAGGACAATCCGCAAGACTTGCTAGTTTGCTTCAATCTTCGCTTACCAAACCTTTCTAGTTTGCTTTTGTTATCGGGGTTGTATCAATGGATGGAGATAGGCCAGGGTTGAGGTTTCACCTGTAGTTATCCATGCATATGGTATAAAGATAATAATAAGCACATTCATGTGTAAATGATCTAATATAGATTGGATTTGGTAAATACTAAAGCCCCTACGAGCCACAAGCATAGCATAAAGTCTCTTGGACCAACTGTTATACCACTAAGCACCTGGCTATGAAATATTATTAAGTAAAATACAGACAAAAGAATTAAGATAAGTGTTTTTGCTTTTGTTCCTAAGACAATCACTAAATGACCACTATAATCCCCTTGATGTCATTGGGTTTCATGCATAGGTGTCGTTTACCACACATCTCAACTCAAACCTTGATCAATCCTCGGGGTCTTGGGTACCTGGCAAGTCCTTGGATTGAGGCAAGGGACAATGATACAACACACAATCCCCACACAATATTCCCATGTAATTAGATGCACATAATTGATGTGAGGCTATTCCCTAACCTTTAGCCCATGAGAACTACTCATTAATTTTTAATATCAAGGATCTAAAATTGTAGAATTACTTAGATAAATACCAAATATACTCACAATAGTTGTCAACCGCGAGGAGATCTTGAATAAAAGTTATGGCTATGGCTATGGATGGAGGTGGAGATGGAAATGATGAACTATGGTGGTGGTGAAGTGGTGGATCTTCCATGGTGTGTTTTCATATGCAATTTGTGAATGGTGACTCTCTCTGTGGTGTCTAGCAGTCTCGAAATATATAGGCCCCTTCACAAAAATTCCTTGGTTTGACCCGTCAAAGACATCATGTTGTATGGGCAGATGGTACGGGAAAGCTCCGCTTGTACCGATACTCGTAACCCTTCTTGTTGATGGCATTGGGTCCTAGTTGACTTGGTGGTGTTGGCAACATGCTGGTCTTCGATACCGGGGTGATCTGGCGAGTTGGAGGGAGCTCGATGGCGAGGTCATGTAGTACCGGTTGGTAGAGTGGTAGTACCAGCTGGACCGAGAGGTAGTACCGGTGATGCCTTCTTCTTGCATCTCCTCTTCCATGATTCTTGCTTGGGTGTCTAGTTCCTTAGTCATCCGTTGTAGATCCTCTTGGCGTGATGGTCATTGGTAGGGATCTAGGCATAGGACACGCATGTGGCTCAAGTAGGATCCCATTCAAGTGATGGCCAAAGTAATACAAGAGATGGAAGCAATTCACCTTTGTAGTAATAGTTGGCATATCATGATGTGGATGCATGGTGTTTGCCATGTGTGGGGCAACATCACTTTTGCAAGCCCTCTTTATGCTCATTGTGGCGGTGGAGGAAAGCCCTCCATATTCGGTTGGCCACTCCATTGATTAAACTAGGATGAGAGGAGCATGTACAAGTCATCATACATGTCTCTAAGGTTGATGGCAAGGTTTCTCATGTTATAAATGTTGCCTTCGAGCATGTACAAGTCATCATACATGGTGTAGGGGTTTTTTGGCTACTGCCCCGTCTCAGGTCTTTCTTGTTTTTCTTCTTCATCATCTTCCACTTCGGGTACTTCCTCATGTGGTAGATTTGTTGGAAATATGCCCTAGAGGCAAATAATAATATAGATTATTGACATATTTCATTGAGTTCATAATAGGTTTTATCTCATGCTATAACTGTATTGATAGGAACATCAATACACGTGTGATATGTAAACCACCAGAGGCCCTAGTGATCCTCTAGACATTGGTTCATTGGTCAATCGATGATCGATGTTTCCTAATCATGGACATTTATGTCAATTGACAATGGGGTCATTTCAGAGAATATCATTTTGCGGCCCGAAAGTTGAGGCGCCAAGGTAAAGCGGTACCCAAGTTGGTTGTAATCATACGTGTTGTCCACAGTTGGTGTGCCAAATACTTAGGGGTATTTTTTGGCACGAATTCAACTTTTTGTTTGAATACAAGATATTAGGCTAATGCCCATCAAGTTGGCCCCCCCTGTCAGTTTTCGCCGTTATGTCGCTGCCATCGTGACTGCCATGTAGGCTTGCAACGTTGGCGCCTGCATCCATTACGCGTCTTCTTCTTCCCTGGAGCAAAAATTTGTGGTAGCAGCCATGGCGCGGAGCTGGGACGTGGATGAACCTGCTCGGGCCCCCTCTTCTCCCTGTAGGCTTGCAGCATTGGCGCATGCATCCATTACGCGTCTTCTTCTTCCGCGGAGCGGCAATCTGTGGTCACGGCCATGGAGTGGAGCTGGGACGTGGACAAACCTGCTCGGCCCTGCTGTCCTCCCCATCCTGAGTCAGAGCTTGCCCTCACCATGGCCGCACCCATGGCACGGCGCGGGGACGAGAATTGGGTCCCGATGAGATCTGTCACTATGTCGACCATGCTAGGTCTTGTTTTCCTCCTCCGGAATCCGAGTTCGCCTTCCACGTGGTCGCACCCGCACCAATTCTGCCACCCTGCCGAGGTCTTTATGGTAGCTCAAGTTCTGCCATGTTGAACCTGTAAGAGAATTCGGAGCTGGGATCCGGCAACCCGTTGTTGAACCTGTAAGGAATTTTCTCAAGACTGCGTGTCGCGCCAAGGTCTTCGGCTGATGCCTTCCGCTTTTTCCAACGTCCACCTCCGATGTGAGATCATTTAGTTACTTCAATATGAAATTTCGACCAATTTAACTTGTTGATGTATTCCTTTACAATTATAATATAATCAAGCACTAGAAATATTTTGTAGTGTGCATGAGCATGATTAGTAATATAACTGAACACTAGAAATTTTAAGGCACTCCATATAAAGGAGTAGATTAATATATATATAGAAGGTTCACTAGAGACACCACATATATATTGTCTTACATGCAATACACAAGTAATAATTAACTAAAACAAAATAAAAGCAGGGGAAGCAGCAGGAAGCCGGGACCGGAGACACCTAGTAGGGCAGGGGCATCAGTAGGAGGTAGGGACAACCTAGTCGAGGGGATACAGGCTAGTCCTGACACAATCCCAGAGGATTTTGCTGAAGGCTGCGTGCCACGCCAAGGTAATCGGCCTATGTTGTCTGCCTCCGCCTTTGCCAACACCCACCGCATGCTAGATCATGCTGTCGAGGTCCAAGTTGATTGCTCTTCCATAGAATGAGAAAAATAGTCTCCCCTACGGTAGAAATGGATTTTCCCACACCGTAACCGCCTTAGCATGTAGCGGCTCTAGTTGACCCTGGATTCCTTGATAGCGTCCACGTCATCATCATCCTCCTGTTGATTTTTAAGAACATAACTTAGAACTCATACATATGAATTATATGTATTACAACTTAAGAATTGATAACATATATATGTAAGACAATATTAAGTTGATATCAAAAAGAAAGCATCTCAGTAATAGTTTGATCAGTTCATAAATCATTTCATCTCAACACAATGACAATTAATTGCATCAGAGTGTATGTAGAATAAAGATTGCGGCATCATAAGTTTCTTCAGGGATGGCGTGAGCGAACCAAGTAACAATTTCACAACCTATATTGTTCTTGTACATCACCCCAGGTTCGCTAACTCATCCTTGAAAAAATCTGACACCAATGTTGAAGGGTTCTGCAGCGGAAAACAAAAAAATTCCTACGTTGGAACCGCCTAATACTGCCAAGATCTATCTATGTAGTAATGCAGTAATAGCCGAGCGTATAGAATACATACTCTTGTAGACCTTACGCGGTTAACATTCCGAGGGGAATGTGGTTGAAGTAGTTGAACCCGTAGCCGACCTCAAGGTTGTGAAGCTCCTCACAGGTCACCCCCTTGCTCCTTCGTCATGCAGCAGCTTCGGCTTACGACATCCAAGGTGCCTCAAGTGAGGCCCCTCGTGGTTTCGTACACATACGGTGTACGATGACGACCTCCGACTCCTTGATCCCTACTGGGAGTGCGGAAGTAGATCTCCGGATTGGAATCCCTACAGCACAACGGCATGCTACAGGTGTGGTGTCTTTTGCATGGACAGTCCTTACTTGGGACTGTGCCAATGCATGGAGATGGGAGAGAGAGAGGGAAGAAGAAAGTCAACCAAAGGACTCCTCCAAATATTGGTGTGTCAATCCAACCCATGGGCACCCCTTTATATAGGGGGGAGGTGTGCCCTCCCCTTTGGGTTTCCCATGTGGGACTAATCAAGGGAGAGAGGGGGAATGCGCATGGGCCCTTAGGGCACCATGGGCCAGCTGTCCAGGGGTGGGCCCCACCCTGCGCACAGCCCTAGGCTGGCCGGGTGGGCCCCCTTGAGGCGGCTAGGCCTTGGCCCTTCCCTCCTTCGCGTTTCCCTCATGGGCCCTTTTTCCCTAGGAAGTTTGGCCCATTAGTGGAATACGCCTTCAAATTAGATTTTAATATTATATTTAATATTAGTTACATTAATTAATATGTAAATAAATATTAAAAAATCAGATTTAACCCGAAAAACCTTTCGGTTCCCTTTCCATTTCCTCCGAACAACTTCGGAACTTTCTGGGAACGCGGTTTCCTTTTCTCTTTCATATGGTGATTCCAACTTACAGAGGATCTCTATCTCATCGTACCCTTAAGTGTATTTCCCCACGGCTCGGGAATGGCACAGACATGATCTCCATCAATGATCAATAGCGGGACCGGGATGCCCGCAACGACCCCTATGCATTCCACGATGATAATGTCATTTGTATTGTAAATAGTCGTTTCCCATTCCCTTTGCCACTTGATACCTAGTTCACCCGAGATTTGATCTACGTTATCTCCATACCTTCGTTCGATCTCGTTACCGATGAAATTATTTTCTGGTTCCCGTGTCGTTGCATTCCATGACCCAGTCACATGCTTGCAAGCTTCGTTAATGCAACGTCACCGAGATGGCCACTAATGTATATGTCCGTTACATGGATGGGCAAATCCTGGTCTTGATATGTACTCCTCTACACGCCCCTTTGGGAAACCTGAGTGGCCCCTTTTTGATCATCCAGTCAGGGAATGATACTTGATAACCATCTAAGCTCCCTCCAGAACGGTGATTTGCATTACCTCACAGTCTAAGGATCAAGTTGCAAGGTTTCCTTAGTTTATCATTAATGGTGAACTTTGTAACTACATCTCATTAAGATACAACTAGATGGGTTGTTTGTCTATCACATCATTCAACTAATGATGTGACCTCATTGTTAATTGGCATAAACTCCCATGATCTCGAAACCCTAGATCATCCTCATGACCAATGCACTAGTTCGCTAGAGGCAACTAGAGACTTGGTTTGTTTACATACCACACGTGTATTAACGTTTCGTATTAATACAGTTATAGCACAGTATGAAACTATTACGAACTAATTGAGATATGACAATAAAAACCTATTTATTATTTGCCTCTAGGGCATATCTCCTTCAAATGTGTCTGCCTCTCTTTTGGGGTAAATTTGAATCATTGGCCGCAATAAGAAATTGGAATGTAATCCTATGAAACAATATTCAGGGACATACATATTCAGGTACAAAAACAATCCTAAATATTGTAATTATAAATTAAAAACGAAATGATTAATCTCCAGGTACATGTTGAAAATACTTATGATCAAAACTATGCATATACATATGCTGTTGGAAATATGCCCTAGAGACAAATAGTAGTAAGGACTATTATCATATTTCATATAGTTTATGATTAAGTTTTATATCATGTTATAACTGTATTGAGTGGAGACAGCAATACACGTGTGATATACAAACAACCAGGGGTTCCCAGTGAAACTCTAGTCACTGCTTCATTTGGTCAACAGACGATCATATTTCCTGATCATGTGGCATTTATGCCAGTTGGAAATGAGGTCATCTCTTTCCGAGAATGAGATGATGAACCAATACCCAACCTAAACATCGTGACCCAATCATGTCACGAAGTTCAAGTTACGATGATTAGAAATGGATCCTTGTAGACTATTCCTTAGACCGTGAGGCGATATCAATCACTGTCTCCTGAGAGTGCTTAGATAGCACCAAACGCCATCTGGTAATACGGTGGTTATAAAGGTGTGTTCAGGTACTCGGAGGAAACCGTAGAGGCAATATATGTCAAGAGCGGGATTGTCCGCCCATGTGACGGGAAGATACTCAAGGGCCCACTCGGAGAAGTTATATCCAAAAGCTGCGCAGCATGTGATTAGATCACATGGATATCACTTGTCGGAACGAGTCAAGTAGCATTGTTCAGTAACGAGATTGAACACGACATGGTGATGTCATTGATCAGATCTCGGGCAATGCAAGTATCGAGTGACAAAGGGAATAAGACACGACTGTCCCGGTTCAAACAACAAAAGATCTTCGTGGAACGCACAAGGGTCACATGGCCATCCAGGTCCCTCTGTAGATCATTGGTGCGAGAGTATCCCGACCATGTCTGGAGTGTTCCTGAATCGTGGGGTATCACGCTTAAGGGCTTGATGATGCTTAGAGAGCGTTTATAGGATCGGTAGAATCACCGAAGAAAAGAAGGGAGAAAACAGGAACGGTTTCGGTAAGTCCGGAGGATATCCAGAGTGGAGGTGGAAAGTGTTCCATGGCCACGGAGATTAAATGATATGTGAATGAATGTTAAATATTGATTTAATCATTTATTCATAATTATTTAATAAAGAGAAAATCAATTAAAGGTCAAAAAGGCTTAATAGGCCAATTCTGGAGGGAGAGGGCCCATTAGGGAAAGGAGAGAGGGTGAGGGGCCAAGGGGGCAGGCCGGCTGGGCCTAGCCCCCCCGCATGGCCCACTAGGGGCTGGCCGGCAGCCTCCCCACCCCCTCCTCTCCTTTAGTCCCACCCCGGGACTTTGAGGGAGGTAGTACCTCCCCGCCCCCTATATATAGTGGGGTATTTGGCCTAGAAAAATACACCAATAATCAAAAAAGGTGTCCCCACTATTGGGAGGACAGCTAATTGATATTTTCTCTCTCCCCCTCTCTCTCTCGTGACCGTGGTCCCAAGTCTGGACTGCGTGAGCGAGAGACATCTTCACCGTGGAGCATCGTCGCGCTACGGGATTCGGATCCGGGAGCTCTACTTCCGCAACTGCTGCTGGATCAGGGAAGCCGGAGTCATCGTCAGGCACCGGACGTGTGTAACTCCCCGCGAGGTGTCGCACTTGAGGCACTCAAGTCGTTGGAGCCAAGGAGCGCAAGGACTTCATCATGACCTTGAGGTCGGCTTCGGCTCGTCTACATCAACCACGCTCTCCTGAGCATTGACAACGCTTTTCGGTCTTCAAGGGTAAGTTCGCGAAAAGCTCCTCCCGTTACCGTATTACTAATAGATAGGTCCTGGCAGCTTCAGGGGTTCAGGGGCGTAGAGTAAAATTTATTGTTTTTATGCGCGGAACCCTAGCAGTGGTATCAGATCTAGATCTATGCGTAGTAATACTAGTACGGGTAGAACACACGAGATGTAGCGTGTGGGCGTTTGTCTTTTAGTTGTTACCTTCCCACGTGTACTTGTGCATACCGCAGTAATGCTTGATGAAGCGCCCCCCAACCGACTTTACGCGTTCATTCGCGAGACTGGTCCACGCTTGACATACGGCTTGTACCATATAAAGTGGCTTAGGGGCTTGTCTGTCTCTCTTGCATTAGTTGGTATGCCATTTGCAACGGAGGGCCCCGAAAGGGGTGTAGTAGAGACAACTACTTGATCAGCGTTGTGCTGAAAGTTCGTAGGTAAGAACGGTTCTTGTGCGAAAGCCCATTCAGCCACGTAAAACATGCAAAGATAAAGTAGAGGTGTCTAACTTTGTTTTGTAGGGGGGCGTTTCGTTGTGATATGTTTGTGGCAAAGGTAAAGTGATTACCTTTTGCTACGTAGTAGTATATAGTCACGGAGGTTACGAACTACCACGCCGGGAAGACACCGGTACCCTGGTGTCTACGACGCCGGAACCCTGGCGCCAGAACCCGGTGAAGGCGGATGGAGATCATGACGTGAAGGACCATATCACATAGCATTTACATTCAATGTTATTGTTTATATGTCTTATTGTGTGCTAGTATTAGATACTCGACGGTAGCCTAATAAGATGATCCCTATTAAAATTACCAACGATTGTGTTCCCCCTTAGTGTGCACCACCAAGAAAGTTCTTCGGTATGAGGCGATCCAGGGTTACAGGCATGGGTGTCAGACATATCTACGTTCGCATACAGTGGGTGTAGCCATGTTGCACAGCGAATACACTAAGGTTGAATTGGCGAGCCTAGCACGCCACAGAAGCATGGCCTCGGAACACGGATGGTCGAAAGATCAAGCACGAGTCACATGAATGATGTAACCGATGTTTAGCGTCCACCTTTGAACCCACATCGATGGCCATGATCAATCGGGGGAGATGTGGCTGATAGGGGTCGTGTTATCACTAGAAACCCTTTTGGGGATAGGTGTTTCTGAGTGGAGTTATTATTAACTCATTTAATTATAAACTTAGTCTAAATTCCTTTTGCAATCATAAATGTAGAAAATGGTACTTCCTGAGATTACCTTTCCTATCAACGATTGGTTAAAAGGAGAAAAGCTCAAGTTAGATGGATGCAACTTTTCTGCATGAGTCATACGCCTGTTTGATCTCCTTGGGGAGAACAATGTAGCTGACTACATGACCTGCGAGATGTATCTGGAGCCACCCTATTCTCATGAGACCCAGGAGCAGCATGATCTGCGTTATCGTCATTGTGTGATGGCCACATTTATATCAGTGAGCATGCGCCTCGGAATGGAGGATGGGCTATGGCCAATGGTAGGGAGTCTTAAGCCCTGAATGGTCATGGCACATCTGAGATCACATTTCGTGGAACAAGTGCGCATGTGGGAGTATGAGACGATGGGGGACTTCCTCTCCATAAAGATGGAGGAGGGCTCCTCACTGGATGAACACTTATTGCGCCTCTATGATGCGTACATGACTCTGGCATACTACCTGGACAACTGGTTCTCAAGCTCATTTGCGATGGGAGTTGTGCCGCGGTCGCTTCCTCCAAGCTTCCAAGCACAAGTCAGGATCTGCATTATGAGAGGCGACACGGAAACACTGGATTTCCTCGAGTTCATATCACATTTCAGAAATGTGATAGATGAACCCAACATCGCTGGAGTCGTCAACGACAAAGGTATATATTTGATATACAGTTTTATAAATGTTATAACCTTGCAAACACATTGAAGTGTTAAGTATATCTGATACTTGTTCTGTTTTACTGAAAACAGGTCCTTCTGCATGAGAGGTGCTTGCTGGAGAGGAGGTGACATTGCGTGCTGATGGCGAGCATGATGGTGATGATCGATGACACTCTCCCTCGACATTTATCATTTAGTTTATGTTCAGGATGATTAATGTAATCAAGAGATTGTGAACTTCTTTAGTGTGTCTCACACTTCGTGAGATGGTTATTCATATGAGTTTGTAACAAACAGTTGTTCTGCTTTTATGAATGATTTCTATTCGTGTTCATATCTTGTTTGATTACTTGTGAATTATCCTTGTTGTTTGAAACTAATTGATAATGCATGAACATTTGTAAAACATTAAAATGCCTTGTTTAAAAATACCCAACTTAATGATATTTCATTAATGAATGAAACCATTGTTTGAATTCAAAGTTATGTGATAATATGTGAAAGGCATTCAATTTCGTATCACATATAAATCATGCCTAAGTTCGGAAAGATAACTTGAACACCGTGTATTACTTGAATAGAAAGTGTTTTAATGAATTGTTAAAAGTGAATACATATTCGATGTATTGTGTTTTAGCAAAAATGGTAATTATCATTAAATGATTGTTTAAATGAGTAAAGTAGTTTACCAAAGGAAACATCAATATGAAACTATTTGATTTGATCAAAATGTTCTATCAACAAAGGGTATAAATATGAAAGATAATCTAATTACCATGATTTGATCAATAGTAATAAATTCAAATTTGTAAGAATGGCATAAAAGAAATTGTGGAATGCGAAGCGTTTTGAAACGTCAAAATGCAAAGCATCACAATGTGATATTAGATATCAAAGGGGTTGAATAGAAGGCACCAAATAAATCGTTGTAGTGTAGATGTAGAGACCATTACTTAGAAATAGTTAGCACTCAATTAGAATGTAGTAAACCATTTGAATTCGTGAAAGTTTTGGGGTTATTCGATATAACCAGAACAATAGATAATAATTCCTTGTAGCATATTCATTGGAAACTTTGAATACGAAATCCAAAGCTGAAACCAAAAGGAAAGCAAAACCTATATTGCTAGGATTTTGGTGCATTCTTGAGAAACCTCACCTCAAGTAATACTTCTCAATTATGTAAGCAAATGGAAAATAGTGTAAAACACGATGAGGATTCAAAAACCCTGCATCAGAGTGTTGAGAAGCGCAACGGGTAGTGTTCCTGAACAATTCTCTTCACAGAAGGAAAGAATCAATGATATTGATCATTGTATGTTCCCCACTAGTGTTTTCACTACATGAAGTAAGATTCAAAATAGAATCCATATCTTGTATGGAGACATTTGTGAATCACTTGTCATGATTCTTGAAATATGACATACCTACAAACTACAAAGGAAATAATGGTAAACTAAATTATGAGAAATCCTAGAAGTAAAATTCCCTTGAGATTAGAAAGCAATTCATTGCTGAATCTCACAAGTAAAAGGAGTTTCTTGGATTTTCCCAAATGACTACAAAGCCATAGTGGAAAAGGGGGTAAATGACAAAGCCACAATTTGTCAAAGTATTGGATGAATTCAAATGAATTTGATTCAAGTGTGCTAAAAGTCTAGTGGATTTAAAACTAGTATCTCATAGTAAAATCTCCAAGTTTGATACTTGATCAAAGATTTTTGAAGTTGTACAAAATAGTAAGGAGATATGCAATTTGCATAAAATTGAGTGGGAGCTATGAAAGTCTTCCTAAAACAATATGTGATTGACATATTTTTAAGTGGGAGCTTATAAGAGTAATTCTTAGATGTGTTAAGAATGAAAGGCGCAAATACTTATAAATAATGATTTATAAGATGTAGATGTTGATAATAAGCGTATTATGATATTATGCAGTATTCCTTAAGGGATTGGGAAAAGGGTTTCAGAATAGAAGTTAATTAAGGAACTAGTCCTTAATAACTCGAATTATGAATAACATTAAGTTTAAACATCGATGGTTAAAAGAAAGAAAAGGATGATCGTCATCCACTATGCTGAGACATAGGTTTTATCTTAGAAAACCATGATGATAACTTAGCATAATATGTGATCCAAATAAGGAATGTTTGAAAGTGATTAAGTTCGAATCACAGAACATTGAGCTAAGTTTGTCCGCAGCGTCTAGTAGAGAACTATGGACATATTTTCCAAATCCATAAAAAGGATGACATATCTTAAAGCATAAAGGGTTATGCTACAAGGGAATGTGTTGGAAACTCCTGTAGATACCAATCAAAGTCAAGTAGGAAGCAAGGTGAACAAAACAATCGAAAGTTGCACAGAGTGCACTAGTGTTTCGATGAATACATTTATAATAATAGATAAGGGCACCATATAAAGTGTTGTATAATGTTATGGTAGGGCTAGTTCGCTTTTAACATAGAATGATGTGTCCCAGGGCACAGTGCCCATGAGAAAGCCCTCGAGGTTGATCTAATGTCATTATAGGCTCCTGGAATCATGCCTCGTTCTGCTGCCATAGCGACGATAGATACACAAAGATGCTATCATGTGATGATAAAGTATTAATGTCAATCAAGGTGACATTAGTAAGTTGCAAAGGATTTGGGACTATAAAGTACAGAACCAAGGCTCAACCTCTTCCATGCGCAAGCATGTTCAGGGTACCGGATATATGGTGCCAATGATTAAGAACAAATGCAGCTAGTGTATTTGTACTCTAGTGCAAGTGGGAGACTGTTGGAAATATGCCCTAGAGACAAATAGTAGTAAGGACTATTATCATATTTCATATAGTTTATGATTAAGTTTTATATCATGCTATAACTGTATTGAGTGGAAACATCAATACACGTGTGATATACAAACAACCAGGGGTTCCCAGTGAAACTCTAGTCACTGGTTCATTGGTCAACAGATGATCATGTTTCCTGATCATGTGGCATTTATGCCAGTTGGAAATGAGGTCATCTCATTCCGAGAATGAGATGATGAACCAATACCCAACCTAAACATCGTGACCCGATCATGTGACGAAGTTCAAGTTATGATGATTAGAAATGGATCCTCATAGACTATTCCTTAGACCGTGAGGCGATATCAATCACTGTCTCCTGAGAGTGGTTAGATAGCATCAAACGCCATCTGGTAATACGGTGGTTATAAAGGTGTGTTCAGGTACACGGAGGAAACCGTAGAGGCAATATATGTCAAGAGCAGGATTTGTCCGTCCATGTGACGGGAAGATACTCAAGGGCCCACTCGGAGAAGTTATATCCAATAGCTGCGCAGCGTGTGATTAGATCACGGGGATATCACTTGTCGGAACGAGTCAAGTAGCATTGTTCAGTAACGAGATTGAACACGACATGGTGATGTCATTGATCAGATCTCGGGCAATGCAAGTATCGAGTGACAAAGGGAATAAGACATGACTGTCCCGGTTCAAACAACGAAAGATCTTCGTGGAACGCACAGGGGTCACATGGCCATCTAGGTCCCTCTGTCGATCATTGGTGCGGGAGTGTCCCGACCATGTCTGGAGTGTTCCCGAACCGTGGGGTATCACGCTTAAGGGCTTGATGATCGGTAGAATCACCAAAGAAAAGAAGGGAGAAAACCGGAAGGGTTTCGGTAAGTGCGGAGGATGTCCAGAGTGGAGGTGGAAGGTGTTCCATGGCCACGGAGTTTAAATGATATGTGAATGAATGTTAAATATTGAATCATTTATTCATAATTATTTAATAAAGACAAAATCAATTAAAGGTCAAAAAGGCTTAATGGGCCAATTCCGGAGGGAAAGGGCCCATTAGGGAAAGGAGAGAGGGTGAGGGGCCAAGGGGGCTCGCCGGCTGGGCCTAGCCCCCCTGCAGGGCCCACTAGCGGCTGGCCGACAGCCTCCCCACCCCCTCCTCTCCTTTAGTCCCACGCCGGGACTTTGAGGTATTTAGTACCTCCCCTCCCCCTATATATAGTGGGGTATTTGGCCTAGAAAAATACACCAATAATCAAAAAAGGTCTCCCCACTTTTGGGAGGACCTCTCACTCTCGTGACCGTGGTCCCAAGTCTGGACTACGTGAGCGAGAGACATCTTCACCGCGGAGCGCCATCGCGCTGCGGGATTTGGATCCGGGAGCTCTACTTCCACAACTGCTGCTGGATCGGGGAAGCGGGAATCATCGTCAGGCACTGGACGTGTGTAACTCCCCGTGAGGTGTCACACTTGAGGCACTCAAGTCGTTGGAGCCAAGGAGTTCAAGGACTTCATCACGACCTTGAGGTCGGCTTCGGCTCATCTACATCAACCACGCTCTCCTGAGCGTTGACAACGCTTTTCGGTCTTCAAGGGTAAGTTCGCGAATAGCTCCTCCTGTTACTGTATTACTAATAGATAGGTCCTAGCAGCTTAAGGGGTTCAGGGGCGTAGAGTAAAATTTATTGTTTTTATGCGCGGAACCCCAACATATGCATCATACGAATCATTCAAAGATCATAAAAAATTCAAGGATCATACATGTAGTTCCATATGAGAATAAATCAAGGGCCTCATAATTTTTTCAGAGATGAAGTTGGGGAACCAAAGTACGAACAACACAACCTATATTGTTTGTGTACATTTCTGCCTCAGGTTCACCAACCCATCCCTAAAAAACGACACCATCATATGCGTATCCTCTTACACTCATTTGGGGCAAATTTCAATCATCAGCCTCGGTGAGCAAAAGAAATGTAATTCTTATACACTATGAATGCATGCATGCAATAACAATTCAAAGATCATAGTTCTATGAATGTAGAATAAATCTAGGGGCCTCATAAGTTTCTTTAGGGATGGCGTTAGTGAACCAAGTAACAATTGTACAACCTATATTGTTCTTGTACATCGCCCCATGTTCGCTAATTCATCCCTGAAAAAATCTGACACCAATGTGTTTGCCTCTCTTTCGGGGCAAATTTGAATCATTGACCACAATAAGAAATTGAAATGTAATCCTATGAAACAATATTCATGGATATACATATTCAGGTACAAAAACAATCCTAAATATTGCAATTGTAAATAAAAAACCAAACAATTAGTCTTCAGGTACATGTTAAAAATACTTATGATCAAAACCATGCAAATACATATGCATCATATGAATCATTCAAAGATCAGAAACAATTCAAGGATCATATATGTAGTTCCATATGAGAATAAATCAAGGGCCTCGTAATTTTTTCTAGAGAAGGAGGCGGTGAACCAAAGTACCAACATCACAACCTATATTGTTTGTGTGCGTTGCTACCTCAGGTTCACCAACCCGTCCCTAAAAAAATGACATCATATGTGTCTCCCCTTGCACTCTTTTGGGGCAAATTTCAATCATCGGCCTCGGTGACAAACTGAAATGTAATTCTTATACACTATGAATGCATGCAATACATAATTCAAATATCATAGTTCTATGAATGTAGAATAAAGATTGCAGCCTCATAAGTTTCTTTAGGGATGGCGTAAGCGAACCAAGTAACAATTGCACAACCATATTGGTCTTGTACATCGCCCCAGGTTCATTAACTCATCTCTAAAAAAATCTGACACCAATGTGTCTGCCTCTCTTTTTGGGCAAATTTTAATCATTGGCCACAATAAGAAATTGAAATATAATCCTACGAAACAATATCCACGAATATACATATGCATCATACGACTCATTCAAAGATCAGAAACAATACAAAGATTATATATATAGGTTCCATATGAGAATAAATCAAGGGTCTCATTATTTTTTTCAGATATGGAGTTGGAGAACCAAAATACCAACATCACAAACTATATTGTTTATGTACATTGCTGCCTCAGGTTCACTAAATATCCCTAAGAAAACGACACCATCATATGTGTCTCCCTTGCACTCTTTTGGGGAAAAATTGAATCATTGGGCTCAGTAAGGATTAGAAATGTAATGTTATATGCAGTTGCGTATCGAAATCAACACTCAACTAGCAAACCCTAAAACCCCTAAATCAAATGCTATAGATTGATTAAATTTATAGCACAAGAAGAACTGTATGAACACCAATGAGTTAAGCAAATGTAAATTTACTAGATGGGAGATGAGCAGGTTGGGGTTTTGTGACTTGACTGATCGGGGTTTTATGACTAGATGGCAGATGCATCAATCGACCATTCGAACCATATATATACTACCCTACTTCAAGAGCGAAAGAATCTATACATGATTGAGCAAATTCTATGTATGAACAGTAAAATCTGCGACTACGACTAGAGAAGCTAGCAATGAAGTACCTCAGACTCCTCATTGGGGACCTCCTCCTTGAACTCGTCATTCTCTTCAATTGTGTCAATAATTTATTGGATGGTGATGGGGTCGTTGATGTAGAGCACTGTGAGACCAGGCACATGGCTTAATAGGATTGATAGAATACTCATACCAACAAGTTGCAACTTCTTTTCTGGAAGCTCATTCGAAAAGAACTCTAAGGTTAAGCGTGCTTGGCCTAGAGCAATTCTAGGATGGGTGACCGACCGGGAAGTGGGTACCTGGTGTGCACGAGTGAGGAAAAAGTGCATAGAAAAGACTAGTGTTGGTCTGTGGGGCCGGTCTAGATATCATATTAAGCTGCCAGGAGTGACACCCCCCGGGCCCAGGAGTGGACGGGGTGTTACAAAGTGGTATCAGAGCCGACCTCGCGGTTAAACGGGTGTGTGCGGGTTAGTGGCGGGACATGTGGAGCATGACGCGTGTGGCCTGGAGTGGACATGGCATGGCACATGTGCCGGCACTAGACGCATAGACGCGTGCCAAGAGGGAATGTTCCTGGGGTGTGCTTGATCGATGAGGGCATTGATCTTCTAAATTGTGGGTGTATGTGAGACCAGGCACATGGCTTAATAGGATTGATAGATCACATGTATAGAGCACACTTTCTCAAAAACCACTCAAATCAATTCCACTTGGCAAATCCCAGCAACCACAGTCTACCAAGCAAACAACAAGATCACTCACCAAATATCTTTCAAAAATTCGAATTATAAATTCATGCGGCCATTGTGTAGAACACTTGGCATGCAAAGTACAACCTCACCAACTATTCACTATTTGGAGTTGTCAATTGCTCACAAAATGTACTGCAATCAACCCATTGAATTGTCCTAGATCATCCCTGGTACTTTGTCGTGAAGTGGAGAGCCCTTTGCGCACTGTTGCACCAGTGACATGCCCATGCCGAGCCATCCATGCCGGTCGAGCACGAGCCAGTTGCTCTGTGCTGCGCCGTCCTCTACCACGACCCCCATGAGCTAGGCGTGACCTCACCGCCACCCCCTGACCACCCCTGGATCAACGGCGAGGAGAGAAGGAGCCAGACTAGCCGCGCCCATTTAACCCTGGCCATGCCAAGAGCACGATGGAGCGCCGCAACTGCCTCGCTCGCACACGTCGCGCCTCACTCTCTCCGCCCGTACCCATGTTCGATGTGGCACCAGTGAGCTAATAGACATTATCGTTTGCCGTCTTGCGCCCCGTGACCACCGTACCAAGTGACGAACGCCAGCGTACCTGCCCAAAGCACCGACGTATTCCGGCTAATGGAGAGCACCGCTTGCCATGCCATCACTTCCATGATGACCTCCATAGTCCACCGCCTCGACCCATGCCCTACGCCGTGATGATTGTTGTTGGAGATATGCCCAAGAGGCAATAATAAAAGTGATTATTATTATATATTTGTGTTTATGATGAATGTTTACATCCCATGCTATAATTGTATTATTAGGAAACACTAATACATATGTGTTTTGTAAACATATAAGAGTCCCTAGTAAGCCTCTTGTTGAACTAGCTTGTTGATTCATTGATGATCATGGTTTCCTGATCATGGACATTGGATGTGATTAATAATAAGGTTATATCATTAGGAGAATGATGTGATGGACACACACCCATAGTAAGCGTAGCATAAGATCAAGTCATTAAGTTCGTATTGCTGTAAGCTTTCAAATACATAGTAACCTATTCCTTCGACCATGAGGTTATGTTAATCACCATCACCGGATGGATACTTTGATGACATCAAACGCCGCTTCGTAACTGGGTGGTTATAAAAGTGTCATTGGGTATTCTGAAAGTATGTGTTGAAGCGCATGAACCAAGATTGGGATTTGTCCAACCATATGATGGATAGATATGCTCTGGGCCCTCTCGGTGGAATGTCATCTAGTTAGCTTGCAAGCATGTGACTAGGTCACAAGGGATGACATATCACGGAACGAGTAAAGAGTACTTATCAGTAACGAGGTAGAACTAGGTATGGAGATACCGACGATCAGACCTCGGATAAGTATAGTATCGCGAGACAAAGGGAATTAGTTTCATATGTAAGTGGTTCAATCGATCGCGTAGTCAAAGTTGAGTATGTGGGAGCCATTATGGATCTCCAGGTCCCGCTGATGGTTATTTATAGGAGATGTGTCTCTATCATGTCTACATATTCACGAACCGTAGGGTGACACACTTAAGGTTCGAAGTTGTTTTAAGTAGATATGGAATATGCGTTGGAGACCGAATGTTGTTCGGAGTCTCGGATTGGATTCGGGACATCACGAGGAGATCCGGAATGGTCCGGAGAATAAGATTCATATATAGGGGATCATTTTCTGAGTTAGGAAATATTCTGGAGTGTTTGTATGAGGATTCTAGAAGGTTTCGGAATGTTCCGAAAGGTTCTAGAAGATATCTTGGAGTTTGCTTGAAAATCAAGATAGGGATCAAGGAGTCCTGGTGGGTCAAGACTAGGAGTCGTGGGGGAGGAGGACTCCTCCCCCCACTCCCCAATCCGCCGGCCTAGAGGAGGGGAGTCCTACAAGGACTTCCCCTCCCCAAGGCGCCCTCCCCCCTTAAATAGAAGGGCAAGGGCGCCCCCTCCTCCCTTGCTCCCATAACCCCAATCTCTACCACCTCTCTCCTCCACCTTTCTTCTGCACAGGCATAGGCGAAGCCCTGCAGAATTCTCTACTCCACCACCACCACCACGCCGTCGTGCTGCTGGGATTCCGTGGAGAAGATCTACTACCTCCGCTGCTCGCTGGAACAGGGAGAGGAAGGTCTGCTTCGACTCCGCACGTGTGACCGACTGCGGAAGCACTGCTGAAACGCGGCGCCGGAAGGATCGTCCACTTGACCGACTGCGGAAGCGCTGCTGGAACGCGACGCCGGAAGGATCGTCCACACGATCTTGAGATCGGCAAGTGATCGACTACATCAACCACGAGATCTAATCTCGTTAACGCTTTCGGATCTACGAGGGTTAGTTCCTATCTATCTCGTTGCTCATGTCTAATAGATTAGATCTTGGCTTTTATCTAGATTAGATCTAGGTTTTGTTCGTTCTTGCGGTAGAAATTTTTTGTTTTCCATGCTATGAACCCATCAGTGGTATCAGAGCCGTATCTATGCGTAGATCTGTTGCACGAGTAGAACACAATGTTTTTGTGGGCATTGATGCTTTTGTTGTCGGTGTCTTAGCATGTACTTTGCATCTTGCGGCATGGTGGGATGAAGCGGCTCGGGCTAACATTACATGTCATCGCACATGAGACTTGCTCCACGCTTGACGTGCAACTTGCTTTGCACAAGTGGCTTTGCGGGTGTCTGTCTCTCTCACCATAGTTAAGATTCAATTTACAATGAGCATCTTGACAACACTTGTATCAACGTTGTGGTCCTTGTTCGTAGGTAAGATCGGTCTTATGCGAAAGCCCCAAACCACGTAAAACATGCAAAGAAAATTAGAGGCGTCTAACTTGTTTTTGCAAGGATTTTGTGATGTGATATGGCCAACATGTGATTGTGATTGTATTTTATGTATGCAATGATCCTTGTTGTAATATGGCAACCGGGAGGAGCCTAATGGTTGTCTTTAATTCTGTTAAGACCTGCGTGTCTATTCATCTTGTAATAGCTTTATTCCAAGTAGTTGTAATAGTTGCTGGTGATGATGGACAACCATGAAGCGGCGCCACTGACCTTGACGCAATGCTGGTGATGATGGAGATCATGTTCGTGCTTTGGAGATGGAGATCAAAGGCGCAAGAAGAAAAGGCCATATCATATCACACTTATTATGAATTGCCTATGATGTTAATCCTTTATGCATCTTGTATTGCTTAGATCGTGACGGTAGCATTATAAGATGATCCCTCTCACTAAAAGATCAAGTAATAAAGTGTTCACCCTTAGTTGGCACCGTTGCTAAGACTCGTCGTTTCGAAGCATCTCGTGATGATCGGATGTGATAGATTCTACGTGTGCATACAACGGGTGCAAGCCAGATTTGCACATGCGGAAACTAAGGTTGTCTTGACGAGCCTAGCATGTACAGACATGGTCTCGGAACACGGAATACCGAAAGGTAGAGCATTGAGTCATATAAATGATATGATGAACATGAAGATTGTTCGCCGATGAAACTACATCTTCTCTCGTGAAGATCGGACTTGGTGTAGTGGACTTGGTTCGTGTAATCACTAAGAAAATGTGAGGGATGTTGTTTTGAGTGGGAGTTCACCTAGTTATGTTAAGAATTAAATTTGAACTCAATTTATCTTAAACTTAGTCTAAACTACTTTCAAATTGTTGTAGATTATGGTGACCCCCTCCATCAATTTCAATGCGTTCCTAGAGAAAGAGAAGCTTAAAAACAATGGAAGGAATTTCACGGACTGGTTCCGTGGACTGAAGATCGTCCTCGGGGCTGGTCAGTTGACCTATGTGCTCGATGCACCGCTAGGTGACCCACCTGCAGATAATGCCACCGATGACGAAAAGAATGTTTTCGCCACTCGGAAGAATCATTACTCCACAGTTCAGTGTGCCATCCTGTATGGTTTAGAAGCGGAGCTCCAACAGCGTTTTGAGCACCATGACCCATTCGAGATCATTAAGGAGCTCAGGCTAATTTTTGAGACTCGCGCGGCCATGGAGAGCTATGAGGCCTCCGAAAAGTTCTTTAACTGTAAGATGGAAGAGGGAAGCTCCGTTAGCGAGCACGTGCTCACCTTGTCTGGGTACGCTAAGAAGCTCCAAGAGTTGGGAATATCGATTCCTAATGAATTGGGGATTCACCATCTCCTTCAATCACTGCCACCAAGTTACAAGAACTTTGTGATGAACTACAACATGCACTGCATGAACAAGACGTTGCCTGAACTGTCGTCCATGCTGAAAATTGCTGAAGTGGAGATCAAGAAGGAGCACCAAGTGTTGATGGTCAATAAGACCACCAATTTCAAGAAACGGGGAAAGCCTAAGAACAAGGGCAACTTCAAGAAGGACGGCAAGAAAGCTGCCGCACCTGCTAAGAAGCCCAAGGCTGGTCCTAAGCCTAAAACTGAGTGCTTCTACTGCAAGGGTGCTGGTCACTGGAAGCGTAACTGCCCCAAGTACCTGGCAGATCTGAAGAACGGCAACATCAAGAAGAAAGGTATATTTGATATATATGTTATAGATGTGTATCTTACTAGTAATCGTAGTAGTGCCTGGGTATTTGATACTGGTTCGGTTGCTTATATTTGTAACTCGAAACAGGAGCTGCGAAATAAACGAAGACTGGCAAGAGACGAGGTGACGATGCGCGTTGGAAATGGCTCCAAGGTTGATGTGATCGCCGTCGGCATGCTCCCTCTACATCTACCTTCGGGATTAGTTTTAAATTTGAATAATTGTTATTTGGTGCCTGCGTTAAGCATGAACATTATATCTGGATCCTGTTTATTGCGAGACAGTTACTCTTTTAAGTCCGAGAATAAAGGTTGTTCGATTTATATGAGTAATATCTTTTATGGTAATGCACCTGAGATGAATGGTTTATTCTTACTGAATCTCGATAGTAGTGATACACATGTTCACAACATAGATGCTAAACGACTAAAATTGAATGATAATTCTACATACATGTGGCACTGTCGTCTTGGTCACATTGGAGTGAAGCGTATGAAGAAACTCCATTCTGATGGACTTCTTGAATCACTTGATTTTGAATCACTTGAAAGATGCGAAGCATGTGTAATGGGAAAAATGACTAAGACTCCATTCTCTAGTACAATGGAGCGAGCTACAGACTTATTGGAAATAATACATACCGATGTGTGCGACCCAATGAGTGTAGCATCGCGTGGTGGATATCGTTATGTTCTCACTTTCACGGATGACTTGAGTAGATATGGGTATGTCTATTTTATGAAACATAATTCCGAAACTTTCGAGAAGTTTAAGGAATTTCAAAGTGAAGTGGAAAATCATCGTAACAAGAAGATTAAGTTTCTGCGTTCTGATCGCGGAGGTGAATATCTGAGTTATGAGTTTGGCATGCATTTAAAGAAATGTGGAATACTTTCGCAGTTGACACCGCCGGGAACACCACAGCGTAATGGTGTGTCCGAATGTCGTAATCGAAATCTCTTAGATGTGGTTCGATCTATGATGTCTCTTATAGATTTACCGTTATCATTCTGGGGCTATGCATTAGAGACAGCCGCATTCACTTTAAATAGGGCACCATCTAAATCCGTTGAAACGACACCGTACGAATTGTGGTTTGGTAAGAAACCTAAGTTGTCGTTCCTTAAAGTTTGGGGTTGCGAGGCATATGTAAAGAAGTTACAACCTGATAAGCTAGAACCCAAAGCGGAGAAATGCGTCTTCATAGGATACCCTAAAGAAAAAATTGGGTATACCTTCTATCATAGATCCAAAGGCAAAGTTTTCGTTGCAAAGAATGGATCCTTTCTTGAGAAGGAGTTTCTCTCGAAAGAGGTAACTGGAAGGAAAGTAGAACTCGATGAGGTTACTGAACCTTCTCTCGGATTTGAGAGTAGCGCAGCACCGGAAGATGTTTTTGTGCCGCCTACACTAATTGGAGAGGAAGCTAATGATAATGATCATGAAACTTCAAACGAAGTTATTGCTGAACCTCGCAGGTCAACGAGGGTTCGTACCACTCCTGATTGGTATGACTCTTCCTTGAACGTCATGTTGGTGGACAACACTGATGACCCTGTGACGTATGAAGAAGCTATGGTGAGCCCAGATTCCGACAAATGGCTAGAAGCCATGAAATCCGAAATGGGATCCATGTACAAAAACTAAGTATGGACTTTGGTGGACTTACCGGATGGCCGTAAGGCTGTCGAGAACAAATGGATTTTCAAGAGAAAAACAGATGTTGATGGTAATGTTACCGTCTATAAAGATCGACTTGTCGCGAAAGTTTTCCGACAAATTCAAGGAGTTGACTATGATGAGACTTCCTCACCAGTAGTGAAGCTAAAGTCTGTGAGGATTTTGTTAGCAATTGTTGCACATTTCGATTATGAGATTTGGCAGATGGATGTCAAAACGGCGTTCCTTAATGGTGACATTGAGGAAGAGTTGTATATGGTACAACCCAAGGGTTTTGTCGATCCTAAAGATGCTGACAAGGTATGCAAGCTTCAGCGCGCCATTTATAGACTGAAGCAAGCATCCCGGAGTTGGAATCAATGTTTTGATAAAGTAATCAAAAAATTTGGGTTTATACAAACTTATGGAGAAGCTTGTATTTACAAGAAAGTGAGTGGGAGCTCTGTAGCATTCCTAGTACTATATGTAGATGACATATTGTTGATTGGGAATGATATAGAACTTCTTAATAGCGTCAAAACCTATTTGAATAATAGTTTTTCAATGAAGAATCTTGGCGAACCGGCATACATTCTAGGCATCAAAATTTATAGAGATAGATCAAGACGCCTAATAGCGCTTTGACAAAGTACATACTTGGACAAAGTTCTAAAGAAGTTTAGAATGGAAGATAGCAAGAAAGGGTTCGTGCCCATGTTGTCAGGTAAGACCTTGAGTAAAACTCAAAGTCCAGCTACGGCAGAAGATAGAGAGAAGATGAATAATATTCCCTATGCCTCAGCCATAGGTTCTATCATGTATGCTATGCTGTGTACAAGACCAGATATAGCACATGCTGTTAGTTTGACTAGCAGATATCAAAGTGATCCTGGAATGGAGCACTAGACAGCGGTCAAGAATATCCTAAAGTACCTAAATAGGACTAAGGATATGGTTCTTTCTTATGGAGGTGATGAACAGCTTGTTGTAAACGGTTACACCGATGCTAGTTGGAACACCGATCCAGATGACTCAAAGTCACAGTCGGGATACGTATTTATTTTGAATGGTGCTGCAGTGAGCTGGAGGAGTGCGAAGCAAAGCGTTGTGGCGAAATCTTCAACTGAATCAGAATACATAGCTGCTTCGGAGGCTGCACAAGAAGCCGTCTGGATGAAGGAATTCATTACTGAACTTGGCATGGTTCCCAGTGCGTTGGACCCGATGGCCATCTACTGTGACAACACAGGTGCCATAGCTAATGCGCAGGAGCCAAGGTCACATAGCAAGCTGAAGCACATCAAGCTACGTTTCCACGCTATTCGCGAGTATGTCCGAGATGGTGACATAAAGATTTGCAAAGTACACACTGATCTGAATGTGGCGGATCCGTTGACTAAACCTCTCCCTAGGGCAAAGCATGACCAACACCAGAACGCCATGGGTGTTCGGTATATTACCATGTAATCTAGATTATTGACTCTAGTGCAAGTGGGAGACTGTTGGAGATATGCCCAAGAGGCAATAATAAAAGTGATTATTATTATATCTTTGTGTTTATGATGAATGTTTACATCCCATGCTATAATTGTATTATTAGGAAACACTAATACATGTGTGTTTTGTAAACATATAAGAGTCCCTAGTAAGCCTCTTGTTGAACTAGCTTGTTGATTAATTGATGATCATGGTTTCCTGATCATGGACATTGGATGTGATTAATAACAAGGTTATATCATTATGAGAATGATGTGATGGACACACACCCATAGTAAGCGTAGCATAAGATCAAGTCATTAAGTTCGTATTGCTGTAAGCTTTCATATACATAGTAACCTATTCCTTCAACCATGAGGTTATGTTAATCACCATCACCGGATGGATACTTTGATGACATCAAACGCCGCTTCGTAACTGGGTGGTTATAAAAGTGTCATTGGGTATTCTGAAAGTATGTGTTGAAGCGCATGAACCAAGATTGGGATTTGTCCATCCATATGATGGATAGATATGCTCTGGGCCCTCTCGGTGGAATGTCATCTAGTTAGCTTGCAAGCATGTGAGTAGGTCACAAGGGATGACATATCACGGAACGAGTAAAGAGTACTTATCAGTAACGAGGTAGAACTAGGTATGGAGATACGGACGATCAAACCTCGGATAAGTATAGTATCGCGAGACAAAGGGAATTAGTTTCGTATGTAAGTGGTTCAATCGATCACGAAGTCATCGTTGAGTATGTGGGAGCCATTATGGATCTCCAGGTCCCGCTGATGGTTATTGATAGGAGATGTGTCTCTATCATGTCTACATATTCACGAACCGTAGGGTGACACACTTAAGGTTTGAAGTTGTTTTAAGTAGATATGGAATATGCGTTGGAGACCGAATGTTGTTCGGAGTCTCGGATTGGATTCGGGACATCACGAGAAGATCCGGAATGGTCCGGAGAATAAGATTCATATATAGGGGATCATTTTCTGAGTTAGGAAATGTTCCGGAGTGTTTGTATGAGGATTCTAGAAGGTTTCGGAATGTTCCGGAAGGTTCTAGAAGATATCTTGGAGTTTGCTTGAAAATCAAGATAGGGATCAAGGAGTCCTGGTGGGTCAAGACTAGGAGTAGTGGGGGAGGAGGACTCCTCCCCCCACTCCCCAATCCGCCAGCCTAGAGGAGGGGAGTCCTACAAGGACTCCCCCTCCCCAAGGCGCCCTCCCCCCTTAAATAGAAGGGCAAGGGCGCCCCCTCCTCCCTTGCTCCCATAACCCCAATCTCTGCCGCCTCTCTCCTCCACCTTTCTTCTGCATAGGCATAGGCGAAGCCCTGTAGAATTCTCTACTCCACCACCACCATCACGCCGTCGTGCTGCTGGGATTCCGTGGAGAAGATCTACTACCTCTGCTGCTCGCTGGAACAGGGAGAGGAAGGTCTTCTTCGACTCCGCACGTGTGACCGACTGCGGAAGCGCTGCCGAAACGCGGCGCCGGAAGGATCGTCCACTTGACCGACTGCGGAAGCGCTGCTGGAACGCGACGCCGGAAGGATCGTCCACACGATCTTGAGATCGGCAAGTGATCGACTACATCAACCACGAGATCTAATCTCGTTAACGCTTTCGGATCTACGAGAGTTAGTTCCTATCTATCTCTTTGCTCATGTCTAATAGATTAGATCTTGGCTTTTATCTAGATTAGATCTAGGTTTTGTTCGTTCTTGCGGTAGAATTTTTTTGTTTTCCATGCTACGAACCCATCAATTGCAACCTGTAGCATCGTCGCCAGAGTAGCCCGACCATGCCGCCCAACCACCACACTGGGTGTATAAATTGAGGCCACCTCAGCCCTCAATCTCCACACCATTCCACTCCCCACTCAGCACAGAACCTCACCGTCCCTTCCCTGGAGCAAGGCGAGCACCACAATGCCAGAATTTGGCCGGAGTTCGCCGCTGCAGAGGAGAAAGGAGCCCGTTGATTACGACCACCCTAGGAGCCGCCGTGACCGCACCTCAAACCGCCATCGACGACAACCCCATTCACCCCCATCGCCGACTCTAGCTGGAGCCCAGGTGAGCCTCACGCGACCCCACCACCGCGTTAGGGTCCAGTTCTCGCCGGAGCTATTCGACATAGACGACGCACGTCAGCCGGTAGATGGTGTTCTAATCGTAGGGATAAGATTGAAACTTACTGTTTCGGTTAGATAGAGTCACTGACGAGTAGGACCTGTCTGTCAGTAGCCAGCTGCGCCGACGTAGTGTAGTTGGGCCGGCCCGTTTAGTTTCCCGCGCAGAGCCCACCCATTCAAATGGTATTTTTCCATTTTAGTTAAAACTAGATTCTGTCAGTAGATTAAAAAATCAATTCAAGGAGATTCGCTGAACCAAAATGCATGATTTCAATTTTGTTGGAAAGATATTGAAATTATATAATCACTCCCGTTGGATTCAAACCAATTAGAATTATAGTTGACTTATACCAAAAATAACAAGACAAAGACTTTTGACACTTCAAACATTTTTCTAAAATAAACTATAAATGCTTTTGAGATGATTCCACCTCTCAAAAATCACATTTGCCATGCGCTACATGAATATGTAAAATCATTTAGTGGTACAGATATTAAACTTGAAGTAGTACTAAAATAAAGCTATATAGGCTTTTGTAGTCATTTAAATCTTATTAAATAGTAATATTAAATCTTATAATACATGACCACCCTTTTTAAATCACATTCCCAAGATTAAGGATATATGGTGAGGACATGGTCCATGTGAACCTATATTCTAGTTGGAGAATATTAAATCTTAAACCATTTCAAAGAGTAGAAATTACTTTTCTCATTAAAGAGAAATAGAAATGTGCCATTATAACATGGAATGATTGAGATGATATTAGATCATCTAGTATGAGCCTTATGTGCTAAATAGGAGTAGTGAAGTGTTGTTTGGTGATTGTGTACATTGAATGTATTTATAGACGCTAGTACCAACCCGGGATTCAACGAAGAGGAGTACTTCGATGAGGAGGAGGAAAACTTCAATGACTGCAACAACTGCTCTACTCAAGGCAAGCTAATAATGCAAGCCAGCACTAAATACAAGCTAGAACTATGCATACTATATATGCAAGCCCCTTTTATACCAGATGCACAAGGCATACCTGGTTATGCAACTTTACCAATTCCCAGTTTTTACTCCAAGCTTTACTTTCCCCTTTACTACAGTCTTTACTTAGTTAATGAATTGTGAGTAGTGGAAAATAGAATGGATCCTATCAAGATCACAGGATTATCTTGGCTACTTATACTAGGTTAGCACCCTCAGATAGTGAATACCCTCAATATTAGTGGCTAGTGCTAAGCATAAAACTTGATCACTTTAGATGGGAATACTTGGTGAAAATGATTATGAAAACCTTGGAATGATGATTCATTCTATTGAAATGTTTTGACATGTCTTGAGAAACACAATGGTTGGTGATGAAAATGTTAAGGCATGAGCTTTGACCCTTTACAAAAATCGATGGTTGGGTTCGAATGCAATACCATTCCAATTTTACCGTACAACCACAATACCTGAGTTGGGTAGGGCTTGACTGGAAGTTTATATGTATTAGTATGGGTTCCCTTGCAGAAGAGGCTGAGCTGAGGCTACCTCGTGATGAATATACACCTATGCAGTACCAAAGATGACATATGGTCATGGTTGGGAGGCCAAACTCATAGGGGAGGTGCCTATACTAGGGTGTGTAATTGAAAGGTTAAGATTGATTATTCACATACTAAGTATGATGATTCAGGGTTATTCTTGACGGATTTATCGAATTTTGTGGTGAAAGTGTACAATCTCTGCAGAGTGTTAAACTATTCGAATAGCCACGTCTGCGGTTATGGATAGTTGGAGTGGCCATACTATTCCGTTGTCAGTTGTTTTCAAAATGATTTGTGACTTGAAAGATGACCTTGACTTGACCACAATAGAGTTGTGGACATGAAAACTAGTTTCCCCTTAAATGATATAGAGAACTAAACTAGGTCTTTACTCTTGAAAACCCTTATGAAGTAAATCCGTCTTTTTGCAAAACCAACCTAGAGCTTAAGATTCCTATTAGCTTTGATCTTACCTATACTAGTGTTAGTTTGCGAGTACTTAAAGAGTACTCATGGCTTTGTCCCTGGCTATTCCCATGGCCAGACTATGAGGAGGATTACACGGAAGATGGACATCAGGAGGTCTATGACAACTAGGATCATCTCCCATCGTCAGCATTGCCTGTGACCCTGAAGATGAAGCCCCGCTACATTTACTTTCCATTGCTTTGATTGTATTAAAGACTGGATCATGAGATCCTTTGTTTGTAAGAACCTTATTATGGTTTGTAATGGATGATGTACTGTGGTACCACTTCTGTTATGTCTTGCAAAAATGGTAATCCTGGGATTGCGATGTACGGCATAACAGGCATCTGGACTTAAAAATATGGGTGTTGACAAGTTGGTATCAGAGCCATCCTGACCATAGGAGACCCTAGTTAGAATGGACGCCTGAAAAAACCTAGCTTCAAAACAAAGAAAGTAAGTATTTACAAAAATCTATTCTCATTCTTATCCCCAAGATTCTTTCAAAAAGATATCACTTGTTACTTGATACGTCCATTTTGCATCACTATTCTATGTCATAATTCACTGTTATTCATTGATATATTTCATATTAAGAGGTGATACTTATGTTATTTCATCTGTTTTTGCATGGTTGATGACTATTGGAGCATGGACCGCTGCAGTCAGGATTCTGATGGAAAAGGTGATGTTTGGAGGCAAAATTCGCGAAGATCAGAAAATCCAGGAAAATATACAGAAAATCCTATTTTTCCAGAAGACGAAGGAAGCCAGAAGGGGGGCTAGAGATGGGCCACATGGGGCCCACACCACCCCTTGGCACGGGCCACCCTGGGTCACGCCACCAGGTGGTGTGGCCGCCCTGGTCCACCCCTAGAACTCCCCTCTAGCGTATATTATGCTCCCGTAACCCTAAGACTCGGGGGAGTGACCACAGAAAGATTCCGCCGCCTCTACGGGACGGAAAACACCGAGAGAGAAAGATCTCTCCGGCAGACAGCTTTCTGCAGGGAGAATTCCTTCTCGGGGAGGGGAGGCCGTCGCCATCAACACCACCATCAAGCTGGACTTCATCGGGATCATCATCATCACCACCATCATCACCATCAGCACCCTCATCACCATCTCCATATTGCTGTAACAATTGTGTTGAATCTTGCATAGTTCATACGGGAAACTTTCCCGGTGTTGATTACTCTTTGTAGTTGATGCTATTGAGTGAACCATTGAATTATTGTTTATGTTGAGATTGTTATACATCATTATTCCATCTCTGATCATGATCCATATGATGTCTTGTGAGTAGTTCGTTTTGTTCTTGAGGACATGGGAGAAGTCATGTTGTTAGTAGTGGAGTTGTGTTGAGAAAGATTCAATGGTTGATATTTAAGTTGTGGTGTACTTCTTCTAGTGGTGTTATGTGAACGTCGACTACATGACACTTCATCTATATGGGCCTAGGGGAATGCATTGTGTATTTGGCTACTAATCGTAGGGGTTGCCGGAGTGACAGAAACCTGAACCCCCGTTAGGAAACCATTGCACAAGGGACGTAAGGGTCTTAGATTTTAAGTTGTGGTTAGGTTTCTACCTCAATTACTTTCTTGTACTTACGGATGTTTACCCACAAAACACTTAGCAAGCTAAAGAAGATTAATTAATTTCATCATCTTTCTTTCTTGATTTGCTCATAAGTTAAGATCTTTTGTGCTTCCAAGGAAGATTGCATGTTTGTCTTTATCACTTGTATGTTTGTTTCTTTCCTTCAACTCTTGTACTTGCTACCCAGCCTTGCTAGCCAAAAACCTATATTGAGAGGGAATTCTTCTCGTGCATCCACCTCCTTTAAACCAAACCCATGCCATTTGAGTCCACCATACCTACCTATTAGCACTATTGCTATTCCAAGTAAATTCTTGTTATGTCTACCTTCCAAATTAAACTTGTTATGTGAAAATTAGTGATTAAAGCTCTCACGAACTTGATGGCACACTTTAATTTTCTTGCATTTAATAACCTGAACCGTTGGGTGCTTCTTTGTTGCGTATATGCTTGCGCTTTATGAGTTGAAGTTAGCAGAACCATGTATCATGGGGAACGCTTTCAACACTGCATTGGTACTTTGTACCTAGTTGATATCATGTTCTTTTGCTTATGGATCCCGGCGGTGTGAAATAAAAGTGGAACTTGTAAGATCATGGAGTTTATATGTGTGTTAGAGAAACTCCTGGGCCACTAGCCTAAGCATGCCTAATCATGATGGAAACTTGCAGCATAACTATAGTGAGCATTCTACGAAGCACCCTCAATAAAAACCTATACAAATAGAAAATAAAAAGATCGCTGAGATGCTCACTATCTTCTTGCCTTGTCATTTTGATTATGGGATAGCTCCTGTGTCATGTGCAAGGGGTACCCCATTGGCGGTTATCAATGATACACATGTATTTACAATGACAAGAGCTTACTTGTGACTGAAGTTGAGTAGCATGTGGTTCAGTACTCATAAGTAAGGGGCATGAGATTTCAACTTATAACTTGTCAAGCATATCCTCTTAGTTGTGTCACTTTAACCTTAATCACCAAAAGATGCCTATGATAGGGGCAATGAGAGCTGAAAGCTAGTAGGTATCATAATTTTTGGGAGCTCTTTATGAGACTTGCAATCCCATGCTTTCCTCTGCGAAGGGCCTTTCTTTTACTTTGTAGTTGATTCAGTAAACCTATTCCCTTCTATCTCAGTAAGTATTTTGAGTTGTTGTGTTCCATTCATTCATATGATGATTTATTCAATCATGTTTCTTATGTTCCTTGTTTTGCACTTTGCTCTTATCTTGATGTTTACTACTTTGAAAGCTATCATTGAAAAACCAGTTATTTGTGAACTCCAGCAAATTATTAACTATTCTTCGACAAAGAGCTAAGTTTGCCATTACCAATTATGATTCACTTTATGTATCTTTATTGTGTTTCCTTTACTTAATGCAAGTTAAGTTATATAATAGTGAGTTGTCTTCTACTATGATCTATGTATTGATGAATGTGATGCTTCTTGTCTGTATTCTTTTATCGACTCTTGACTCCATAAACTTGAGGCCATGTTAATTGAGCTCAGTTTCGCTTGGGGACATGCGAAGTCTAAGCTTGGAGGGAGTTGATATGTCCATTTTGCATCACTATTATATGTCATAATTCACTGTTATTCATTGATATATTTCATATTAAGAGGTGATACTTATGTTATTTCATCTGTTTTTGCATGGTTGATGACTTTTGGAGCATGGACCGCTGTAGTCAGGATTCTGATGGAAAAGGTGCTGTTTGGAGGCAAAATTCGCGAAGATCAGAAAATCCGGGAAAATATACGGAAAATCCTATTTTTCCAAAACACAAAGGAAGCCAGAAGGGGGGCTGGAGATGGGCCACAGGGGGCCCACACCACCCCCTGGTGTGGGCCACCCTGGGTCGCGCCACCAGGTGCTGTGGCCGCCCTGGTCCACCCCTAGCACTACCCTCTAGCGTATATTATCCTCCCGAAACCCTAAGACTCAGGGGAGCGACCACAGAAAGATTCGGCTGCCTCGAAAACACCGAGAGAGAAATATCTCTCTGGCAGATAGATTTCTACCGGGGGAATTCCTTCCCGGAGAGGGGAGATCATTGCCATCAAGACCACCATCAAGCTGGAATTCATCGGGATCATCATCGTCATCATCACCACCATCATCACCATCAACACCCTCATCACCATCTCCATATTGTTGTAACAATTGTGTTGAATCTTGCATAGTTCATAGGGGAACTTTCCCGGTGTTGATTACTCTTTGTAGTTGATGCTATTGAGTGAACCATTGAATTATTGTTTATGTTCAGATTGTTATACATCATTATTCCATCTCTGATCATGATCCATATGATGTCTTGCGAGTAGTTCATTTTGTTCTTGAGGACATGGGAGAAGTCATGGTGTTAGTAGTGGAGTTGTGTCGAGAAAGATTCAATGGTTTGATATTTAAGTTGTGGTGTAATTCTTCTAGTGGTGTCATGTGAACGTCGACTACATGACACTTCACCTATATGGGCCTAGGGGAATGCATTGTGTATTTGGCTACTAATCATAGGGGTTGCCGGAGTGGCAGAAACATGAACCCCCGTTAGGAAACCATTGCACAAGGGACGTAAGGGTCTTAGAGTTTAAAGCTGTGGTTAGGTTTCTACCTTAATTACTTTATTGTACTTACGGATGTTCGCAAGGGGTATAATCACAAGTATGTATTAGTCCTAGAAAGGTCGGTACATTAGCACAGGTTTACCCACAAAACACTTAGCAAGCTAAAGAAGATTAATTAACTATATGAAGCAAAACCACTTGACAGTCTTCCCATGTGTCCTCGAGAACGTTTGGTCATCTTAAGTAATACAACCAGCTTGTCCTTTGCTGCATAAAGGATTGGGACACTTGCTGCATTTATTCCTATTGTCTTTTATTTACTCGTACTTTGTTTACTTGCTATATCAAAAACCCCTAAAAATCCGTTTGCTAAGTATTTGCAGAGAATTCTTGATCCATACCACTAGCCAGCACCTTCTGCTCCTCGTTGGGTTCGACACTCTTACTTATCGAAAATACTGCGATACACCCCCTACACTTGTGGGTCATCATTACTCAAAACTCTTACAAATCTTCTAAAAATTTGACACACTTGAAACACTCCACTAACTTACTCATCTTACCTTCTTGTAGATGGAGGTTAAATACACTAAGTTCTATCAGCTAGGCAACAATGGCCACCTCATCTTTGAGAGGGACCTAGATGCACTTGCAGAGTATCTTGAACGCCCGCACCCAGAGTTCTTTAGGGCACAACTCAACGATCACGTGGGAGGAGAGCTACAATGGTTGATCATTGCCGACCTGAGAGGCAAGATGGAGCCACCTCTTTCTGACAAGATCCAGTTTAGTGTTCGGGAGAACAATTGGCTAGATGGATTAGCCAGGGCGATGCAAGAAGCTCTTGATCGCTTATGTGCCTAGAACATAAATCATACCATCGGAACCCATTTTGCGCACTATGCAAGACGTGACTCTTCACGACAGCCTCTATCCGTGCTAGCCCATCCTGAATTGCAGCATTACGTGGATCACATGGACTTCATGCTCCATGAGACACATAAGGAGTTAGACAACGCTCGTGATCACGTCAACCAGAGCAACACTGAAGCTGTTGAGAGAAACAAACCATCGCCATTCTCGCCAAGGATCGCAAGTATCTTTGTCAACAACGTGACAATAAGGATCGTACCATCGCCCGTCTTCGTCAGAAGATAGCTACCTTGGAGGAGACCGTCCACGACCAGGAGATCTAGCTGGAGGAATAGCAGGAGGAGGAAGGTGAAGACATCCAGGGGGATATTCACTCTTACCTTAGTGATGACAATGACTACCCGGAGGATGAGGCCATGGAGGACCACACTGATGAGGATGATGCTGATTTCCTAGATGATGATTAGTCGCACATGATCACTACCATAGGAGTGAGATGTACCCGGTCCCATTGTATCGTAGTTTCGCAGAATGGTTCTTAAAACCATATGTTTTCTAGTTGTGTTGTGGTGTGTGTTTGTATGGTGTGCTATGAATGAATGAAAATAAGTTGTTAGTTTGCAAAACCTGAGTCAAACTCAAAGTTTAAAGTTTTGAAAACAAACCCATGAACCTTAGAAATTTCCCTCTTGTCTCACTATCTATCTCAATCTTCAGATGACTCGTGGAAATCCCGGAGGATGCAGTTCATCTCAGGACCCATTGTTGCAAATTCTGCAAATGCTAGTTTCTGATCATGAAGCTGGTAGAGCTAAACGTCAAGCCAACTTAGCAACTCTTCAATAGATAGCCCAGATGGCCCACAATAATCAAGGCCATGGAAACCAAGATCATCATGGATCCAAACTTAGGAACTTCCAAAATACCAACCCACCCATGTTTAGCAAGTCTAAGGAGCCCTTAGATGTAGATGATTAGCTGCAGACCATGAAAACAATCTCAAAGTTGCAGGAGTTGATGCAAATGAGAAGGTGTTATTTGCTACCCACTATTTGTCTGGCTATGACAGATCATGGTGGAATAGTATCCGAACCATGCATGGAGGTCAGATGATGACTTGGGAGGAGTTCATACTCAAGTTCAGCAGAACCCATGTGCCCCCAGGTTTGATCAAGAGGATGAGAGATGAATTCCGAGACTTGAAGCAAGGAGGGATGATAGTAGTTGAGTACTGTGACAAATTTCTGTCACTAGCCAGTATGCCCGTGATGAGATTGACACAGAAGCCAAGAAGAAAGAAAGATTCCTGAACGGTCTGCATGATGAGATGCAGACAGTGCTAGTCAACATCCCCTTTGATGACCTAGAAGCCTTAGTGGACTCTGCCATCCAGATGGAAGGCAATATTAACCAGGCCAGTGAGAACCGCAAGCGTAGAATGATGCATCAACCAGGACCCCACGATACCCCGAAGTATCGCCCCAACCCATCAGCAGGATATGCACCCAAAAACAACAGACCCCCAATGACCCGCTTGAACTATCCCAATAGTGGAAGAGGAAACCCAAGGCCGGGAGAAAACCACAAAACCAACCCCGGCAACTCCAATAATTTCAACTATGCACCGCCCAAGTCCAACAACAACAATACTGCCACAAGGACTAGAAGCAATGTGTGCCTGTTGTAGGGAAATACATGTCAATGATCACTTGCTTTGAATGCGGAGTCACGGGTCACTACTCCAACAAGTGTCCCAAGAATCTTGCCGCAGCAACCAATGTGAATGCACCTGCCCAACAAAAACATCGTGTCCAGCCTGAAAAAGATTCGCCCCAGGAAACCCACACAACCGTAATGGCCGTCTATTTCACATGAATGCTGAGGAAGCCCAGGAAGTGCCAGATGTCGTGCTGGGTATGTTTTTTGTTAACTCAGTATTAGCCAGAGTGTTGTTTGATTCTGGAGCATCACATTCGTTTTTTCCAGAAGAATTTGCATGCACGAGTAAGATTCAACCAACAAATCTGAAGCGTGTTATGATAGTTCAAATCCCTAGTTCAACCACCAAAGCTAGACATTTTTGCAAAGCCGTACCCATCAGAATCCATGGGATAGATTTTTATGCCAATATATTAGTACTTGGAACCAAAGGTTTGGAAGTAGTACTAGGAATGGATTGGATGTCGAAACATCAAGGATTAATCGACTATTCTAAGAAAGCCATAACCATGACCAGTAGCACCGGAGTATGAGTAAAACATGTATCTGAGACCGTACCCTGTCAATTCAAGTGCAATAAGAGTCTAGCCAAGACAACCATTGACGAAGTCAGAGTAGTCTGTGAATACCCCGATGTGTTCCCAGATGAATTGCCCAGTATGCCCCTAGATCGGGATATCGAGTTCATCATTGAACTAATCCCTGGAACCAGACCCATAGTTCATAGACCCTATAGTATGAACCCATCTGAACCGGTGGAACTGAAGATGCAACTTGATGATATGCTGGGAAAAGGACTAATTCAACCAAGTGCATCGCCATGGAGATCACCTGTTATGTTCGTTGATAAGAAGGATGGTGCCAACCGTCTTTCTACGGATTATCGGAAGCTGAATGATGTCACCATCAAGAACAAATATCCCTTGCCAAAGATAGAAGATCTGTTTGACCAACTGACTGGTGCCGGTGTGTTTTCTAAGATTGATCTTAGAACTGGTTATCACCAATTGAAGATTCGTGCAACATATATTCCCAAGACAGCCTTCACCACCAGATATGGATTGTATGAGTACAATGTCATGTCTTTTGGATTAACCAATGCCCCCTCTTATTTCACAAACCTCATGAATAAGATTTCATGAATTTTCTGGATAAGTTTGTAGTTGTTTTTATCGATGACATTCTGATATATTACAAGTCAAAAGAAGACCTTGAGCAACATCTTAGAACTATCCTTGAAACCCTTAGGGAGCATCAGCCAAGTTCAGCAAGTGTGAATTTTGGTTAAAAGAAGTAGGATTCCTAGGGCATATCCTGTCGACATGAGGAGTCGCTGTTGATCCTGCCAAGATCAAAGATGCTGAAGAATGGAAAGCCCCAACCAACCAAATAGAAGTCCGCGCTTTTCTTGGATTAGCCGGATACTATCGCAAGTTTGTTGAAGGATTCTCGAGCATCGCAAGACCGATGACCCAGTTGTTGAAGAAACATAAGAAGTTTGAATGGACTGACAAATGTGAAGCAAGTTTTCAAGACCTCAAGAAGAGATTAGTTTCAGCCCCAATTATGATCATGCCCGATATAAAGAAGCCTTTTGATGTGTACTGTGACGCATCCAAGATTGGTCTTGGATGTGCGTTGATGCAAGAAGGCAAAGTTATTTCCTATTTGTCCAGACAATTGAAGCAACATGAACAGAACTACCCCACCCATGACCTAAAACTAGCTGCGGTAGTTTTAGCTTTGAAGACATGGCGTCATTACCTCATGGGTAATCGCTGTGAGATTTATTCGGATCACAAGAGTCTGAAGTATATCTTCACCCAAAAGGAGCTAAATATGAGGCAAAGGAGATGGATTGAGTTAATCAAGGATTATGACCTTGACATTCACTATCACCCCGGCAAAGCCAATGTGGTAGTGGATGCTCTTAACAGATTGTCGTGTAGATTAAACACCATGATTAAGCAAGCCCAACCAAGTCTGCATTAGGAGATGGAGAATTTCAGAGTGGAGCTAGTTAGCGAAGGATTCTTAGCTAGCATAGAACTCCAACCCACATTGATTAGTTAGATAAAAGAAGCCCAGAAAGGAAACACAAGTATCGATGGAATCAAGTGTCGTATCAGAACAGGAAAAGTACCTGGATTCACCGAAGATGAAGAAGGAACTTTGTGGTACAAAGGACGTATCTGTGAAACAAGTCATTATGCAGGAAGCTCTTGATACTCTTTATTCTATCCACCCGGGAGGAACGAAGATGTATCAGGATTTGAAGGAGCAATTTTGGTGGCACAAAATGAAGAGAGAAGTCAGAAGCTACATAGCCAAGTGTGATATCTGTCAGAGAGTCAAAGCGGAACATCAGAGACTCGCAGGACTATTGCAACCATTGCAGATTCCGGAATGGAAATGGGATTCCGTCAGAATGGATTTCATCATCGGTTTGCCTACATCTAGTAGGGGAAATGACTCTATATGGGTCATAGTCGATAGATTATCTGATGTTCACAATGTGTTCCATATCTAGTTACTTCCCAAATCCTTAGAACTTCCGGAGAAGACCTAAGTATTCAAAAACATCGATCATCGAGCCATAGATATTGACAAGGGTCTAACCTATCGTGAAGTGCCCATCCGTATTTTAGAAGAAACATTTAGAATCACCCGGACCAGAAGTATCAAGTTTCTCAAGATTCAGTGAAGTAACCGTACCGAAGAAGAAGCCACCTGGGAATGAGAATATTACATTAGGACTGAGTATCCCAATCTCTTTAGTTCCTAGTTTTTCCCGAATCTCAGGACAAGATTCTGTTTAAGGAAGGAAGGTTTGTAACATCCCAAAAATATTAATCAAGCTTATCAAGCTCTAATCACTCAAGTTTAGGGTTAACAAAAACTTTTCTATTTAAACCTAATAAGAGAGTGTGTGTGTGTGAGTTTGAATTTGTGTATGAATGATTGCAATTTCCATGTTTGATGGTTACGAATGATAAGGAATGGTTTAAAGATGAATACTACATCATCTAGATCAATTCCAAGCAGAATCAAATAAAGGAAAAATCAAATATAAGATATATAAGCAAATGGTCATTTTGGCCAAACTCATTCACTAGACCACTTTGAGTGTTCCTAGTAAAGAATTTTCAACATAAAAAATTCCAATTCTTTTCACCCCTTGCTAGACCAACTAAAAGTGAACCTAAACAAACTTTACAAAGTGGCTGAAAGTAAATTCAAATATATTTAAGAGGTAGTGCAAAATTGAATCAAGATCATATGTATAGATCACACTTTCTCAAAATCCACTCAAATCAATTCCACTAGGAAAATCCCAGCAACCACAGTCTACTAAGCAAACAACAAGATCACTCACCAAATATCTTTAAAAAATTCGAATTATGAATTCATGCAGCCATTGTGTTGAACACTTGGCATGCACAGTACAACCTCACCAACTATTCACTATTTGGAGTTGTCAATTGCTCACAAAATGTACTGCAATCAACCCATTAAATTGTCCTAGATCATCCCTGGTACTTTGCCATGCAGTGGAGAGCCCTTTGCCCACCGCTGCACCACTGACATGCCCACACCGAGCCATCCATGCCGGTCGAGCACGAGCCAGTTATTGTGTGCCGCGCCTCCCTCTACCACGACCTCCACAAGGTAGGCGTGATGTAACATCCCAATTTCAGCAACCTTGATTAGTTGTCCAGAATGCAAAAATCAGGGGGAACAAAAGCTTTTTCTTGTGCTTTAGTGCAGTGCTTGCTTGTTGTTTATTTGCACTTGTGCTTATGAAGTGTATCTTAGGATACCCCTTACCTCAAACTCAGTTGGCAAAAGCTCTTTACCAAAAACTATCTTGGCTTACTTTACATATTCTCAAATGTTCTGGCATTTCAAAACAGAAGCCAAGATGCCTATGTAACCAAAACTATTTTTGGTAGCTTCTATTAACAAAACTATGGAGAGATATATAATACAATCTCCTTATGTTTTCAAGATAGAAGACTCAACTAATCTTATCTCTAGCTTTACCAAAACCTCCTTTCAAAGCTTTTGAATTCTACTCTTGGTAGAGATACCAAGAACCCTCATCTTATTCAAAACTAAACCTCTTCAAAATGCCCCCAACCTTACCTCCAAGCTAAGATTGATGGTGACCCCTAGTAATAGTTGATTAGTGTATAAGATGAGTTGCCTTGATTTGCTGTCTGATGAGTTGCCTTGATCTACTGATTGATTTGTTTGCTTAGGAAGTAGATTGAGCTACTTTAGAAGCTCATCACTAGGATCAAGATGTTTCCAACTCCTCAATCCCTAAGCAAGAATACAAGTCTAGATATGATCCCTAGCCATTAGGTGATCATCTAAAACCCTCAACCAGATCCATTCTAAGGATCTCCATTCTAAATGTCTCCAATTCCATGAAGACCAATATCAAGCAAGGATATCTTCTACTCACTCTACACTTCCATATCACCCACTTGTTAAAGCTCTGATACCTTGCAACTCCTCCAAGAACATTCCGTCTCATACTCTAGTCAAATTCCTCAAAACTGCCAATTTTTGACCAAGTCTGGAAACAGTTTCAACATCACCCTTTTGAATGCTTCCCTTTCTCAAACCATGTGCATTTTTGGAAATGCACCTGAACCATATTGTTAAGCATCCTGAGGACTACCAAGGCCCACATTAGCCCCTGGTTAGATCCTCCTCCAACCCACTTGTCCATGATGGTTTTGCAGACAAGAAAATAACATTTCCTGCAAAACTAGCCATCATGCCTACTTTGGTAGAAGCTCACATCCTCATCCAACCCCCTTTGGACCAACTCTCTACATGGTTGTGATCTACTCATTGAGGTATATCAAAACCCACTTCACTTGTTCCAAGTGGACCATTGAGCTTATTAAACCCACTTGGTTTAGAAGGCTTCATGACACTTTCTGCATGGCAGCCTTATTTTCAACAAAGTTTGCCATCACTTCTAGAACACCTCAAATACAGTTAATTCAAACTCCTCCTGCCATGGTCATCTATATGACATGTTGTACATATCCACCTATTCCTTGCACCAAGGTGAGCGATAAGCTCCAAGATGCAAGCATGTTTTGGTGGTATAAAAATAACACCACCTTAGATCATCAACTCTTGGTTTTCCATCCTTTTCTAGTTGGAATTCCATTCCACAAGGTTGCAACTTCTTGCTACACCTTGTATATCTCATCTACTTTGATCCTCAATATTTATCAATAATTATCCATAATTATTATGGCCCCAAAACTATTTAATTCTCTAAATAGTCAGAATCTCCAAAACTCCCTCCATAAAGGAAAGTATGGTTTTTACCAAAACACTTTCCCAAATTTTGGCTCATGTGAGTCCCACCAGACATATCCTACCTTTCCATCTCAAAAATAAATATTTTTTAGAAGCTTTATTATTTCTTTTTGTCCATTTTCTTAAATGGCTGATTTGGAATAATAATTGTTTTAAATACTTTTAATCCCCAATAAATCTTGGGAAAATTCCCCTAAGTGTGTATTCAAATTTGGGACCCTTCCACATAAAAATCCATCCTTGTCCAATGGAAATTTAGCAAATGAACATCTAGAAATCACTTCTGTCCTTTTTGAGTAATTGATTTTAAGAGGACTACAACTACTCTGAAAAATCTCAAACAAATCCTGGAAGTATATCTTGACCTCATCTATCCACCAACACCATTCACCTCTCTGGTCCAATGCAAGTTGGTGGACTTCCTTCACAACCAACAATTGGATCAATTTTGGCAAACCAGCAATCTACTAGTCTAAACCACTTCTAAATTTCACCAAAGCTTGATCAAAGCTCATCCTTAACACCATGACACCTTCTTGGTCGACCACCACTGTAGCTCCACCTCAGCCTTGACCATTTTGCCCTTACCATAGCAGAAAGAAGGAGAAATAACCCCAATTCTTACAAGATCAACCTAACTTAATTACCACCGATGCCACCCCTCCCTCTCTGATCCAACATGACTTCAATACCCATCCTACCCCTCTCCACCTCCCCATGGACCAATGCCTGGCCAGCACTCCTGTCCACATGCCCATTTTGGTAATTTACCTTATCTAGCACCTCTCCCTAGTATATATGGCCAGAGGCCACTCCCAGCCAGCCTCTGCCCCTCATTTTCCCCCTCTCCACCTCACTTACCTCCCCCGAGAACCACACCCCCTCCTCGGCCTCCTCACAAAATCGAGCAAGGCTCTCTCCCCTTTGCTCCATTTCTTCTACATGTCAGCCTACAAGATCCTCTCCTCCTCCTCCTCTACCTGATGGTGCTCTTATTTTTGCCCAGGACCCACTCCTCCGTCGTCGGCATTGAGCTCCGACGAGGTCGCTCTCGGCCGCTGTCGCACGAGCTGCTTCTAGTGGTCCTCTGCCGCCGTGCCGCCCACCGATCTACTCGTCGTCGTTGACCGTATCGCCCTGCACCCTCCGCGCCACCTCCCGAGCCCTCTGGTGAGCTCCCCTCCTCTCCCTCCGGCGAGCTAGGGTTCATCGTCGGCGTTCTGTTTCGCGAAGACGACGACCCAGGTCCGTCCATCGCAACTTAAGCGGACGGCCAGATCTGGCCGATACCGCTTCGGCCTCCCCCTCTTGGTGACCGCCGGGCCCCGCCTGGCAGGTTCGAGCACCGACTACCGCGTGTCGCCCCGTGCGCCGTGGGCCGAATCTCCCCCTGCGGCCCATTCCCTCGTCAGATCCAGCCCAGCCACACAACTCCTTTTTCTTTATTTCCAGATCTTGAAAAAGGACCAGCAGGTTTAAATCTATTTAAAATGGTAAATCAAGTCCAAATGCCTAGATCTAATTTTCTGATGGTTCTCTGATGTTTTCTCAAACATGCAGAGGCAACCCAATGCCCAAAATAAATTCCAATATTGGCTAGTAATTATTCTGCTAGAATGTATCTGGTAGACTAAATAATTTCCACAGAGAGTTTCACATCTACATTTGAGATGAACCAAGGACCTACTAGAAGGTATTGGAAATACCTATCATCTAGCATAGGTCCCATGTCATGTTGAATAGTAGGTTGCCTTTAACAAAAATAACCCAACCAGCCCTTGTCTGCCTTGAATAATTTCTCCAGGTCTAACCAAATGTGGTATTGATCTGAGTGCAATTCCCAGTATCTCCTAGGATCAGTATGTACCCAATCCCAGCAGCTCATAATTTATTGAGCTATCGACGAATTTTAGTGATTTAAATACTTCTGTAATGGGTATTTTACCTAAATAAATCACTGAAGGAGTTTGGAAAATCCAAAAAGGGTGAATCCAATTTCCTACAGAAAGGTATTTTAAATACCAATCACCTACCATTGGAACCAACTCAATAGCTCCTGTAGTTTTAATCTGGTAAAAAAGAGAAACAATATACATAATTGCCTTTGGGAATTTACTGAGGGCATTTTGGTTATTATTTTCACTTGATTCCAACTCTAGGTGGTTCAGTACATAAAATTCTACGAAACCATCCAAGGAAATAATTTTTGGAACTCTAGAACTTTTCTGGTGAATTATTTCCTTAAACTAGAGTTTAATTCACTATAACAAGCATAACTAATTCTAGAAAATTGATAATCAAGTGAAACCACTTGTGATGGTTTTGTCTTGACAAGACCTATCTGAGGATATCACTTTTGCACATTGATATCCTACTTACCACAGAACCCTAATCCAAGCTCATTGTATCTAGCCTAGACAACTATCTTCCAAGAGAGAAACACACCAGTTGCAATCTTGTAAATTCCACCCTTTGAATCCCACTTCTCCAAAACCTCCCAAGTACAGTAGTATCTCTCATGCTTGTATGCTGTATGATTTGTTGTTGTATGCTTTGTATTGAGTGTGGTATTGTTTTCTTGCATGTGTACCCGATGACGACGATAGTGTGAGTGTCTGACGACAAGAAGGAAGGGATTTCTTATTATTATATTATTGGGTATTCTTGGTCATCTGAAGAAGTCCATGGACTTATTGCTGATCACGGGCAAGCCACCATTCCTAAACTCTGATATATGTCCTATTCTCTTTTACCTGTTTTATATCCTCTTTATAAATTGCAGGACTGCATGTTTTGTTTTACAAATACTGCAATAATAACTTGGCTCCTCCAAGTTATGATTTCGTGTCCTTCGAGGCACCACCCCGATGAACCCATCATTTACCCCCTTTAGACCGAGAGTATGATGATTAGCATCCTACCTCCATGGAAACCCCGGTTTTGAGAAAATAAATTGTTTTGGGATTTTTCCCTACTTCAAAGGTTTCAAAACGGCTTTGTAAAACCCTGGGAAGAGGCATCATTTCCAGTGGAAGTTTTATGAAAAGAAACGGTGATGAGAAGAAGTGGAAATGTGATGGGATGTTCTACGCCTTTGCTGGAACAATTTTATCCGCGCAACCACATTACCCCAGGTACTGGGGCTTAACTCGTAGTTTGTCCGCATTAGCCGAAGCAACTTCTACCATGCTTATAGGGAGGAATCCCTGGAATTCTAGGCGGGCACCCCAGATCAAGGATCTGACGCCTGTCGCTTGCTTCGGCAAGAGTGAACCTGAACAATCAGGAGTCCGGCGCAACAATTGGGTCTCCCGCGGACGGTATGACTTAGGTAGTACGGAAGGAAGTGGAGTCACCAAATTTAAGGTATACGCCAAGCTGCGGCTTGGGTATGCGCGTGTATGGAAGGAAGGACTATGGCTGGGAGCCACATACTCGTTGTCGGGCAGAACAAACCCAAGAGGAAAAGCATGTCTTTGCTAGTGTAGTCAATCGAAAGGTTAGGTTTGATTATCCGGACCCCCATCTACAGCGGTAGTGGGCCGTGGTTGTATCCCGGCGGATGTATTGATTCTTGTGGGTAAAGTGTGCTAACTTTGCAGAGTATAACCTATTCGAATAGCCGTGTCCACGGTCAAGGATGGTTGTAAAGGTGTTGGCTAGGAGTACCCAAACTGTGCTAGTTTGGGGAAACAAGTACTTTGAGGACGAAGGTTCCGGGGGAACCCGAGTTCGAAAAGCTTTGTTTTGGCCCGAGGGGTCGGAGATGGTTTAAAAAGGGGTTTTTACTATAAAACTGTTTTCAAAACTCTTTTTCAACAAAGATATGGAGATGTCTTGGTTTATAAAATAGGAGCATGTTTTCAAAACTCTTTTTCAACAAAGATATGGAGATGTCTTAGTTTATAAAACAGGAGCATGTTTTCAAAACTCTTTTTCAACAAAGATATGGAGATGCCATAATTTCAAAGTTAGGTTAGGCCTTTTCAAAAGCAACCCCAGATAGAGCTATCTCGCCACAACCAGAATTGGGTTTCCTTTGTTCACTTATCTTGGTCTTTTGCGAGTACATTCAAAGTACTCACGGCTTTGTCCCTGGCTATTTACTTGGCCAGAATTTCAAGAGATTTAAGTGACGTCCATGTGAGCTAGGCCATCTTCCCAATCAGTTGCCTGTAGGTTGAGGCACGATTGGGCTCTGTGCTTCGTGATGTTTCCGCTGCTAATGATGATGTAGCCATTATGGAAATTATGTAAGTCTTGTTTTTCGTTATGTTTCGGATGTTATATTGGTACATGTCGGTTATGTTCCACGGCTCACTGATAATGGGAACGTGGATGTATGCATAACAGGGATTTCTCGGATGAATAATCCGGGGAGCCCACAGACTTGGTATCAGAGCCATCCTGACTGTAGGAGACCTTAGTTAGCATGGACGTTAGACAGGAAGCGACAAACCTATTTTCTAAAAGACAAGGGAGAAAATATGACTATTTGCGAAAGTGCTTATATCTTTCCCCTCTCTAATTCTGAAAACTACTTGCATTAAACTGATTTCATAAGCTTAAAATCACGCACATATGTCACTAACCTAACCTGGACCTAAAACCTTCTGTAGATGGAGCCTATTGATGAAGAGTGGCTGAAGATTGGATTTCCCCAAATCCTATGGGACTCGATGCAACTGTGCAGTTACCAGCAGAAACCTACCTACACCCTCCACAAGGGATAGGAATCAGGAGATTATGTGGGATAGATTGTTATACTAGCCAAGCCAGGAACCAATGGAAGCCCAATCTACTCCACCGGACCTCAGATGCCTAGTCCCGTACTTGTTATTGACTTGGTATCCAGAGAAGCTTTGATGCGCATTCGTAGTTCCCTCCCAGAAATGAGGCAGCCCACAACCTTCTTCCTTCCCATGAAGGGAAATGTCGACTGCACCGGAGGAACTCAAGACCCCAGCCTGGCGTACCCTACCCTCTCCTTTCAGACCAGATATAGCTACTCTAGCAATGAGGCGTTAACAACAGTCATTGACGAATACTGCCACTCCCAGATGGAGGTCCGTCGCCTGCAAGCCTTTCTCAACCGTAAGGAAGCCCTAGAAACCCTGCAAAGGAGTCAAGCACGAACAACACCAACTGAAGGAACCTCGGGAGAAGCCGCCCCCAAGAAAAACAGGAAGTGCACCACCGCCAGTCAATACCTCCGTAGGTTCAAGCCCCTCAAGAAGGCGCAGGAAACCTCCAATGATCTGCTCGAAGCTAGCCCCGACTCCACCGATGCACCCTCCGCGTAATCACCCGCCTTACGATACTCGCCCACCTAGCAATAGGGTAGAGTCATGTATCGTCCCTGAATGCGTTTTGTCATGCCCAAGTACTATTAGCACCCTCGGGTGCAGTTTTGCTTGGTATGTAATGACTTCCTTGATTGCTATGCTTGCTTGAATTGTTCCTTTTTGTGTGTTTTACCCAAGTCGTTGCATCAGACCCAACCCGCATCGTCTGCCACCAACGAGACCTTCCCCAGGATGGCCATGAAGACCGAAAGCTCGAAGAAGGCATGTAGCCGCTGCGGAGACGAATGACACCAAGCCAATCGATGCTCCGGTAACTGCCCCAACTGTGGAGCACCCCATTCGCCCAAAGCTTGCCTAACTCGATTATCACTTGTTTCCTCTGCGAAGGCCAAGACCATGTCCCTATCCAGTGTCCAATTTATTCCCTCATTAGCATAGCCCGTCAACCTCCCTGTACCAGCAAAGGCAAGGCATCAAAGAGAAGTACCGTAGACCCTTACAGCAGTAAGATGCCTCCCCGCGAGCAAGGTTGAAGCCAGCTCGACCCTCGAGTTTCAAGAAGATTGGAGTTCAGCCTCGCTATCAAGATGTTTCTACTCGAAGGCAAAGTCGGCAAGTTAGTCAGCAAGGAACCCATAGTACTAACTCCGAGACAAATCCCCTAACCCTACTCTCTGGAATCTCGGGACGAGATTCTTTTAAGGGGGAAAGGTCTGTAACATCCCAATTTCAGCAACCTTGATTAGTTGTCCAGAATGCAAAAATAAGGGGGACCAAAAACTTTTTCTTGTGCTTTAGTGCAGTGCTTGCTTGTTGTTTGTTTGCACTTGTGCTTATGAAGTGTATCTTAGGATACCCCTTACGTCAACCTTAGTTGGCAAAAGCTCTTTACCAAAAACTATCTTGGCTTACTTTATATATTCTCAAACGTTCTGGCATTTCAAAACAGAAGCCAGGATTCCTATGTAACCAAAACTATTTTTGGTAGCTTCTCTGGCGATCCCGGATTTTCACCCGAGATTACCAAATTAGGCACACCACCACGATCCCATGATCAGCGCATCGTGGAGCATAACCGACATGATATCAAAGTACACACATCCATTATAGTACAATACAATAAGTCTTACAATAATAGTCTTACAACCTTTCCTCCATGGGCCCAAATAGATAATAGCAGCGGTAGTAAATAACGCGGAGGATCTGAGTCAAGCCATCGCCCAATAGGTGCATGACTCAGAGAAACGCCCTAGTTCGTGAAGTCATCACCGAACCCTCCGTTGTCCTCTTCATCCTGCTCATAGTCCGACCAAGTTGATAGCCAGGGAACATTGCCAGTGAGTACTTTGAATGTACTCGCAAACCTGTAGGGTAACAGGTAGGCTACACTAGCGTAAAATCAAAATTTTCTACCGCGTCAACCAGGAATACTATTTTCATAGATCACGGGATTACCGCTAGACGCGCAGGTGCGGAACTCGATGAAGCACGTTGCGGCAGTGTAGATGTTCTACGTCTCCTCCTCGTCCTCGTCCCACGAGCAGCTCCCCTTTGCGTGGCTCGTCCAAGTGCTACAGATGCAACACCTCCGAGGTATCCACACGTCCGAAGTGGAAGCCGTCACACGCCAGACTGCTAGGTCTACACGTGCAACACAGGCGGAAGAGGAGTGGCGGCTGGGTGGAATGCTCAACCCTATTCAGCTCGCCTCACCCTCTCTTATATAGGCATCCCTGGTGGGCTTCTACATTAGCAGCCCATTAGCAGCCTAAGCCTGGTCTAATTCAGATCCAATCCTCATTAGGCTTCCAGCCCCTAAAGTGTGTAACCCTGTAGGTTCATACACGTATAGACATGACGCGAGTACACTTACTCTGTGAATAGTTGGTAGCGGCCTCTAGCAAGACGTGCCAACTCCTAAACGCATATAAAGATCATTCGGACGAACCATCACAAGGTTGAGTACATGTCTTTCCTTTTGCCTCACGATATTTGGTCTAGCTCCAAGCTGACCTCTCTTTCTCGATACTGTGATTCGGAATCCCTTTACGAGGTTAACTCTTAACCATATGTAGCACGGCCATGCATTTCTGGATCCAATCACACGAGGGGCCCAGAGATATCTCTCTCAAGTAGAGAGGGGAAAATCCCATCTTGATTGACCGACGCCTTGCATCATGTATCAGGACAAACCCGAAAGCTACCTTTATAACTACCCAGTTACGGAGTAGTGTTTGATAGCCCCAAAGTAGGTCGATCCACATCTCAAGTACATGCGACAATCTCAGGTCTAAGGAAAAACGTACACGATGTTTAGAGAGAGCTGCAAGTATTATTGCCAGTCTCATGTTGGGTCAGTCCAACCCCATGTTTGTAATATGTGTCCACATCATTGGTTTGACATCTCCATGTCTATGACTTGCGAAACATAGTCATCAACCAATCGATGTGCTAGTCTAATATTCACGTGTGTCCTCGCATGATCTCTGACTAGGGACAATTATTAGATAACCATACAAGTAAAGAGTTTCACAAACAATTCACATAATTGCCAATCAATACAAGTTGCCTGGTATATGGATAGTCAAGGAACATTATAATAACTCACGGATACACATGAAATACAATCATCTCTATGATTGCCTCTAGGGCATATTTCCTTCAGTCTCCCACTTGCACTAGAGTCAATCTAGACAGTATCTAATACCTATTGCTCTTATGTGCGCTTCATGCGCAGGCTGCGGGAGTGGCTTAGTCAAGGGATCAGCAACATTTGAGTCTGTATGTATTTTGCATAACATGACACTACCATCATCAATGAACTCACGAATCATATGGTAACGCATGCGAATATGTTTGTTCTTCTGGTGCTGTCTAGGTTCCTTGGCTTGTGCAATAGCACCATTGTTGTCACAGTAAACGTCCAAGGGATTGGATTGGACGAGCCCTGAACCACACCAAGAGCGATCAGGAAATTCCTAATCCAAACAGCTTCCTTTGCAGCCTGCGAGGCAGCAATATATTCAGCTTCTGTTGAAGAGGAGGCCACTGTATCTTGCTTGGAACTTTTCTAGCTCACAGCACCACCATTCATGACAAACACATAACCTGGCTGCGATTTCGAGTCATCTGAGTCGTTAAGGTAACTCGCATATGTGTAACCCTTTACACTGAGTTCAACCTCACCTCCATAAACTAGGAACATATCTTTAGTCCTTCTCAAGTACTTAAGGACTTTACCGCTGTCCAGTGAATCTCACCTGGATCAGCCTGGTATCTGGTCGTAACACTTAGAGCATAGGAAACATCTGGGCGAGTACATGTCATTGCATACATGATGGATCCAATAGCCGAAGCATATGGAACCCTACTCATGCGTTCTCGCTCATCAGTGGTCGAAGGACACTGAGTCTTGCTGAGTTTAATGCCGTGAGACATGGGCAAGAACCCCTTCTTAGCCTCTTCCATGCTGAACCGTTTCAACACTTTGTCAATGTACGTACTCTGGCTTAATCCAATTAGCCTCCTTGATCTATCTCTATAGATCTTGATACCCAGAATATATGCCGCTTCTCCCAAGTCCTTCATAGAAAAACTATTTTTCAATGAGGTCTTAACAGACTCGAGCATAGGAATGTCATTTCCAATCAATAATATGTCATCCACATATAAGATTAGAAACACAAGTGATTTCCCATTTTCTTTCTTATACACACAAGGTTCTTGTTCGTTTTTGGTGAAGCCAAACTCCTTTACAACTTCATCAAATTGAATGTTCCAACTCCCAGATGCTTGCTTGAGCCCATAAATAGACTTTTGAAGTTTGCATACCTTTCCAGCATTGTTTGGATCGACAAAACCTTCGGGCTGCATCATATCCATGTCCTTAGAAAGGATTCCATTTAAGAAAGCCATCTTGACATCCATCTGCCATATCTCATAATCGAAATGTGCAGCAATGGCTAGAATGATCCGTATAGATTTAAGCATCGCTACAGGCGAGAAAGTCTCATCGTAGTCAACTCCTTGAACTTGTCGAAAACCTTTTGCAACAAGTCGAGCTTTATGGATGTGAACATTTCCATCCATATCAATCTTCTTCTTATAGATCCACTTGCACTCGATGGCTTTAAAACCATCAGGCAGGTCAACCAAGTTCCAAACTTGATTGTCTCCCATGGACTCTATCTTGGATCTCATGGCAATCAGCCATTTCTCAGAGTCTGGGTCCACCATCGCTTCTGCATAGGTCGCAGACTCATCATTGTCTAACAATAATAACTGTCGCGCTTCGCGGAGCCTCGCCGACCTTCGTGGCTGTGGTGCTTCTATTGCCACAGGTTCCTCAACTTGTTCTGCTACAATAGCATCACTCGTAGAAGCATCCCCGACTGGCTCATCTTGAACTTCTTCAAGTCGCACCGACCTTCCACTCGTTCCCTTTGTGAGAAACTCTTTCTCTAGGAAAACACCGCTACGAGCGACAAACACTTTGCCCTCTTCTCGGTTGTAGAAGTAATACCCTAAGGTTTCCCTTGGGTATCCCACAAAAATGCACTTATCTGATTTGGGTGTTAGCTTGTCCGACTGAAGTCGCTTGACAAATGCATCACAACCCCAAATATTTAGCAAAGACAAACTGGGATTCTTTCCAGTCCACATCTCATATGGTGTCTTAACTACGGATTTAGATGGTACCCTGTTTCGTGTGAAAGCTGATGTTTCTAGCGCGTAACCCCAAAATGATAATGGTAAATCTGACTGGCTCATCATCGATCGAACCATGTCCAACAAAGTTCGATTACGCCATTCAGAGACCCCGTTTCTTTGAGGCATTCCGGGCGGCGTGAGCTATGGAACAATTCCGCAACTCTTAAGATGATTGCTAAACTCGTGACTCAAATATTCACCTCCACGATTAGATCGCAAGGCCTTTATTTTCTTGCCACATTGATTCTCTACCTCATTTTGAAACTCTTTGAACTTTTCAAAAGTTTCAGACTTATGCTTCATCAAGTAGACATAGCCATATCTACTGAAATCATCAGTGAAAGTAATGAAGTAGTGATATCCTCCTCTGGCTGTCGTGCTCATTGGTCCACATACATCAGTATGTATGAGTTCCAACAAGTCTATCGCTCTCTCGGGAAACCCTGTAAAAGGCGTCTTGGTCATCTTTCCAAGTAAACAAGCTTGACATGTCTCGTATGATTCAAAATCAAACGAAGTTAGAAGACCATCACCATGGAGCTTCTTCATGCGCTTTTCACTTATATGCCCCAAACGACAATGCCATAAATAGGTAGGACTCAAATCATTTGGCCAAAGCCTTTTAGCACTAACATTGTAAACACATGCATTATCAAGATTTAAAATAAATAACCCATTCACAATGGGAGCATCAGCCACAAACATAGCATTCTTAGAGATTACACAACCATTGTTTGTACTCGCGAATGAATAACCATCCCTCATTAAACATGAAGGTGATAAAATGTTTCGACCCATACTAGGAATGTAATAACAATTATTCCACTCCATGATAAATCCTGAAGGAAGGTGAAGTTGCATGACGCCGACGAACAATGCAGCAACCCTTGCTTTATTTCCGACACAAAAATCCACTTCGCCTTTCTGCACTTCTCTAGTCGTTATTAGCCCCTGCATCGAATTGCAAATATGAGCAACCGATCCGGTATCAAATACCCAAGAGTTAACATAAGAATCTGCGAGAAAAATGTCCACAACATTTACAACAAGCGTACCTGAGTGGGAAGTACTCTTACTTCCACTCTTCTTCAAAGAAGCCTGGTCTTGCTGCAGTTTCTCTTCTAGTGGCCATATTCGTGACAAAAGAAACACTCAGTATCTCCTGCAGGACCAGCCTTTTGCTTGGGTGCAGGGTTTGGCTTAGGGATCGTATCCTTAGCCTTGCCCTTCTTCTTCTGCCAAGAAGTTCCCTTTTTCTTGAAGCTAGGCTTGTTCTGCACAGCCATCACATGGCTATGCCCTGCACACTTCTTAATGTCACATTCTGCTGTTTTCAGCATCCCACATAATTCATTAAGCCCCCTCTCCACCCCATGCATATGGTAGTTCGAAATGAAATGCCCATAGCTAGATGGAAGAGATGCCAAAATGAAATCAGTGGCCAACTCTTGGCCTAATGGAAAACCAAGTTTTTCCAAAGTCTGACTGTAACCAACCATTTTGATCACATGGGGGCCTACAGCTGCTCCCTCTGCCAGCTTGCATTCCACAAAGGACTTAGCGACATTGTACCTCTCAGTCCTAGCCTGAGTCTGGAACATGTCCTTAAGCGCAACGATCATATCGTACGCTTCCTGATCCTCAAACTACTTTTGAAGTTCAGGTTCCATGCATGCAAGCATAAGATAACTAACCTCAAGAGATTCATCACATGCTTTCTTATAGGCATTCTTAAGGGTAGAAGTTGCATTATCAGCAGGTTCATCCGGGATTGGGGTATCCAGAACAGTTTCCTTTTTCTCAGCCCTAAGAACAATTCTCAGGTTACGGACCCAGTCCGAATAGTTTGTTCCATTTAGTTTATCCTTTTCAAGAATCAAACGCAAAGCAAAAGGTGATGAATTGTTCGGTGCCATTGATCTACAACAAAAAATATGCAAAATACTAAGCCATGTATCCATGAAAGAGTAAAACATATTAAACAATTTAATAGCATATACTCCCACTTAAATCAACATCCCTCTATTGATACTAAGTGATTCAAGATCCACAATTAACAAGTCGACTAGTGAGCTTTAGCATCACTGCTAGAAGACAAGGTAAATCGGTAAGCAACCTTTGCTAATCATATCACATATGACTCTTGTTGTTGGGTGACATCTCTATGTCAAAACTAGGCGCCCAACCTTTATGCCACAAGGTCCTTAACTGTTAAGATAACCTTGTTAAGCTCACCAACCCTTATGCGTGTAGGTATCCGATACAAACCCATCCAGCCAAGGAAAACCGTGGCACCCTAATTTCATAGACACACCAACGATTGTACAGGGCATAGGATGGTGCAAGGTTTGGTTGGGAGGACATGGTTTAACTTAAACTTTGTGAGGGATCGTTCTAATTCTATCATCTAAGCATGCATAGTAGTAAAACATATAAGAATAGCATTCACATAGATGTGATACAGTAAGGCCCATTTTCTCATGGTGATCTCCATCGCCATAGAACCTGTCCACCATGATGATCTCCATCTTCATGCTCTATGCGAGCCATCCTCCAAGTTATGAGTTCTCCAAGAACTAATACAAGCTATTACTCCTAACAGCTAGTAATCAAATTTACATGGTATTGGGATCATCACAAGTTGGCACGCAGGCCATTACAATAATTGACAACACATATGGCTCCAGCCGTGTTGCCCTACTCACAACATGCATGTCATGAAAAATACATACATGCATCACATACATTTTTGGGCCATAATGATCACATAAATCCTGCAAAAAACAAGTTGTGCATAGAATCGCATTCTACTGGATCATGTGAAATCGTAGCACCTATGAACCTTAACAAGATACAAAAGGGGGCTATGACAAAGGGGGGTCTAGGGGGTCTCCCCTGCGGGGTTCGAAGGGGCAGCGCCCCTCGTGAAAAATGAGAGATAAAATCTATACAATTTTCTTTAAGGATTTTGATCGGCAAATCAAATTTACCATAAACCGACCATAGTTCTGATTTGACCAACCTCCTTTGATCACGGTACATCGATTCAGATATAATTCCTGGTTCGATCAATCATATTGATCTTCACGTGATTCAAAAGGATTTATGTGTCACTGTCTACCCCGATGGCGGAAACCGACCGGTAGGGGTAAGTCATTCGACAAGCTTAGAATCACGATCACGGAAAGTAAGATCATAGGTCAATCTAGAAACACCGCCATACAAACGGTCATATCAATCTACATATCACCATATGCAAACTTCCCGAACCTATAACTGAATAGCATCGGCTCTGATACCACTGTAGGGTAACGGGTAGGCTACACTAGCGTAAAATCAAAATTTTCTACCGCGTCAACCAGGAATACTATTGTCATAGATCATGGGATTACCGCTAGACGCGCAGGTGCAGAACTCGATGAAGCACGTTGCGACAGTGTAGATGTTCTACGTCTCCTCCTCGTCCTCGTCCCACGAGCAGCTCCCCTTTGCGTGGCTCGTCCAAGTGCTACAGCTGCAGAACCTCCGAAGTATCCACACGTCCGGAGTGGAAGCCGTCACACGCCACACTGCTAGGTCTGCACGTGCAACACAGGCGAAAGAGGAGTGGCGGCTGGGTGGAATGCTCAACCCTATTCAGCTCGCCTCACCCTCTCTTATATAGGCATCCCTGGTGGGCTTCTACATTAGCAGCCTAAGCCTGGTCTAATTCAGATCCAATCCTCATTAGGCTTCCAGCCCCTAAATTGTATGACCCTATAGGTTCATACACGTATAGACATGACGCGAGTACACTTACTACGTCAATAGTTGGTAGCGGCCTCTAGCAAGACGTGCCAACTCCTAAACGCATATAAAGATCATTCGGACGAACCATCACAAGGTTGAGTACATGTCTTTCCCTTTGCCTCACGATATTCGGTCTAGCTCCAAGCTGACCTCTCTTTCTCGATACTGTGATTCGGAATCCCTTTACTAGGTTAACTCTTAACCATATGTAGCACGGCCATACATTTCTGGATCCGATCACTCGAGGGGCCCAGAGATATCTCTCTCAAGTAGAGAGGGGAAAATCCCATCTTGATTGACCGACGCCTTGCAGCATGTATCAGGACAAACCCGAAAGATACCTTTATAACTACCCAGTTACGGAGTAGTGTTTGATAGCCCCATAGTAGGTCGATCCACATCTCAAGTACATGCGACAATCTCAGGTCTAAGGAAAAACATACACGATGTGTAGAGAGAGCTGCAAGTATTATTGCCAGTCTCATGTTGGGTCAGACCAACCCCATGTTCGTAACATGTGTCCACATCATTGGTTTAACATCTCCATGTCTATGACTTGTGAAACATAGTCATCAACCAATCGATGTGCTAGTCTAATATTCACGTGTGTCCTCGCATGAACTCCGACTAGGGACAATTATTAGATAACCATACAAGTAAAGAGTTTCACAAACAATTCACATAATTGCCAATCAATACAAGTTGTCTGGTATATGGATATTCAAGGAACATTATAATAACTCATGGATACACATGAAATACAATCATCTCTATGATTGCCTCTAGGGCATATTTCCTTCAAAACCACCATACAAGAAGGTACAAGGAGTATGCAATATGGCTGTGAATAGGAGGGGTCCAAAGAGGCTATTTGAGAAATCTATTAGCAGTATATTCTCAACTCTACCACTTGATGTTTGCCCACAAACCTTTTTAGGGTAAAAATAGTTAATAAAACTTGAAAATACTAGGCTGGGGCCAGCCCTGTTATTTACTTCCACAGTAGTCATCCCATGACCAGTACTTCAACTAGGTCCGACCATCCCATGGCCCATCCTCCTTGCCCTTCGACCATCCCATGGTCGAATCTCTTTTTATAAAACCTTTTTATAAACCAAAACCAGCACCGCTCAAGATCCGATACATCCGCCACGACTGTCGTGGATCGTCATACAGCAGTATGCGGGTTTCGGATAACCGGACAAGATGTTTCGGAAAATCCCCTCTTAACACCAGCACCTACCCTATGAGTGTTATTCCCCTCAAAACCAAGATGTCGGGCGAGGACCTACTGGAGCGCTTTTGCCACTCCTCGAGAGTGTGCACTTTCAATGAGGGGCCCATAGTAACATGTGGAGGCCTGCCGACCCTTCGTTCCTTCTCCAGGTCCCACCTTTATCGGAGAAGGCCCACCCTCCAGGGATCCCCGATCCCTTGTAGTAGTTGCAAGGCACCGGTATCAGAGAGAACCACTTTCGGGTCAAGCCCCTTCCCATATAGGAGTAGTGTGGTTGCATGGATTTAAGTTGTTATAGCTAGACTGCAAAGAACCAGGTGCGTTTTCGAAAACAGTTTTTCCTCCTTCTTCAACTTTGGTGCCTCCATCAGTGGCATGAATGCCAAAACATTTTAAAAATTCCTTGACAAGTCCCACTTGCCTGGTTTTCTGTCAAAAACTTTTTATAAAACCATCCCTGCCTTCGGGTTCCCCACCTAGAGTTTTTGTTAGGCTAAATCGGGGTTTCCAAGGGGTTGTGGTATAATAGACCACCTAAACTACTAGGATAGGAGTAGGAGGTTCAAGGGGGGTACTTAAACAGTACCATAGGCATAAGTTTGGTGGAGCCAAACTAATACCATAATAATAATTTAGTGAGGAAAAACAAATGTAATAGTAGTATAAGTAAAACAAGGTGCATGGAAATAAAGATGGGACAAGTTTCATGAACTAGTAGGTGGCTTGCCGTGGTTGGCAGCTTGTTCCTGCTCCTCTTCTTCAAAATCCTCCTAATTACCTTCCTCAAACTCGTCCTCGTTCGTATCTATTGCCGAAAAGGGAAATTATAATCAAACCACTATACCAAGCATCACCCAAGGCACAAAAAATGAAATCAGTATAGAAAAATGGCACAGCCAAACCAATCCAACCACATAGTAGTAGCTACTGACTCTAGCAATCCTAGGCCATTGGAACCAATCAAAAAGGTTTCATCAAACTTAAATGGTGATTTTTGTGGTTAAGACTAGATTAGCATTCAAGCCGATTTTTCAACTAGTATAAGTTAGTGAAAGTAGACCACAAAATACATATCCGAATAGTAACAGAGGAAACCAAGCTAACCCCACTGGTTTCACAATTTTATCACAGAGGGATGATTTTTAATAAATAAAATACTAGAAACAGATTAGAAACTTGTGCTAAATTCACCAGGGCAGTCTCTAGGAAATACTAGTAGGTGCAGAGGCCTAACTCTAGGAGTTGGTTTCATCCCAGAATTAGATTCACAACAACCTCTGGAAAATAAATAAGAGCTCTCTGTCCATAACTTGCAAAAATAAGAACAGAGGCCTCATACCTCCAAAAAGGATGATTCTAGTTTTGCACAGAAGGAAATTGCAAACGCAATGCCTGGGACTTGGTTTCACATTTTTCTGAGCTCTAAAAGTGAAAGTATACATTTATTACACTAAACAGACACTATTTACCACAGAAAATCTCTGTAAATATACAGACAAGCTTTGGACTAGCTACAGAGGACATGCATTAGGGAAATACCAAGGCTACTCTACAAAATTGGAATTAAGCCAAAACACTACACAGATTTTATTTGGTAGAATTAAAGCTACATAACAAGTTTATGGGAATTAAATTGTCCTAAAAAGAAAAGAAAAGAAAAGGGGCAGTGCAGAGGCTGGGTCACGGCCCGCTACTGAGCTAGGCCAGCCCACATGCACGGTGGCCTGTGCGGGGAGCTGGGGGTTTAAATCCCGCAGCGGGGCCCGGACGTCATAGGCACAGCGAGGCGAAGAGGTATCTGGCGATGCTGGCCGTTGGATTAGAATCCAGATCGACGGCCCGCCACGCTTCTCCTTCTCGGATCGAAACTCCGGCGAGCTAACCCTAGGTGGACCGGGCGGGGCTCGGGAAGGCTCACCTAGGGACGGAGAGGGTTCGGCGACGGTGTGGTTTGAAGCGGTCGAGGGAGGGGCGTCGAAGGAGGTACGGAACGGTGGCTCCAGTCGTCTGGATGCGTCGCGACAGCAACGGCGCGGCTCGGGTCCGTCGGTCTCCACGCTGCTCCGGCGTGCCTGCCGACAAGAAAAGCCACAGGAGAGGGGGATTAGGGCCTGGTTAGGGAGAGGAGTGCAGTGGGAGGGTTGCATGGAGGAGAGGTGGAGCAGGGAGGGAGAAACTTCCCGTTCATCGTCGGCACCGGGGCAGGGTGGAACGGAAGAGAGAGGGAGAGAGCTAGAGGCTCTGCCTCCGCTCTGGGGTGACGCTGGGGAGCTCTGGGGTGGAAATGAGGGGCGGGAGGAGCGCGTGAGGGGTAGGAGGGCTTTTAAAGGGGCAGGGCCAGAGGTGGTGCATCGGGTGCACGGCGAGGTGGTGGTAGTCACGCTAGGGGCTGGGGATTGGCCAGGAGGGACGGTGGCGACGCCTGTGGGTGACCTGGGGACGGTCTTACCCCAGGGGGCTGTCTGGGCCTACTAGACAGCGAGAGGGGGCAGTCGGTGCGCGGTGCGGGGAAGCTGTTCGACGCGACAGCAGAGAGAGGCAGCGCGCTGTCCGCGCGGCTAGGGCCTGGGAGGAGTAGGAGGGTAGGGGCGCCGTAGGGTGGAGGAGAGGGAGTGGTCACGTCCGGGCGGAGGTGGCATCAAGACATACCGAGCGAGCGGGGGAGACGGGGTGGCCAGCGCAGCGCTCTGTCGACATGGCCGGCGCGGGTTGTGGGTAATCGGGGCCACGGGTAATGGAGTGGGAGGTGGCAGTAGGGCGACGGGGCTACCTTCTGTCCCCTGAGGGCTTTTTGCACCGCGGGTAGGGAGGGAGCGAGCGGGGCCAGGGGGTGCTCTGCCGAGGTGGACGCCGGCGGTTGGGGGTGGCTGGGCACGCGGGAGAGAGAAGGGTGGAGGGAGCGCCTGGGGAGTTGGGGCTGTCTGAGGCGAGGCCAGATGGGATAGGAGAGAGGAGGGGTTGCTGGTTCTCGAGGTGGACAAGGATCTTGCGATGATCTCTCATCTCCCTCCTCGATGTAGTGTGCCAGAGAGTGCGTGTGGGCTGGGTGTGTGCAAGGGGGGTAGCTAGGGTGGTGCTGCATCGATTCTAGGTCCAGGAGAGGGAGTGGCACATGCAGGGAAGAGGGAGAGGGTTTTGGGGATGATCTAGGTTAGGATTAACGAGGTGGCCACTTTGGGGGCTTGTCATTTTTGGTTAGGGTCACAAATGGCAGAGGGAAGGGTTCAGGGTGGTAGAGGGTGACTTGGTGATCAAGCTTAGGCTATGGTTGATCCTTGGATCATAGCCAGATGCTCACAAGGGCCAACCAAACTTGGAATAAAAATTAAGGGTGCCATTCCTTAAATGATCACTAGAGAGGAAAGCACCTACATGCAAGAGGCTAGGGCTAGGGGTTTTACCAAGATTAAGGGGTGGTTCACAGGTACTGGTAGCCTAGTACCACTTGGTACTCTTGCATGGTAGGGAAGGTGAAGGATTTACCCAAACCATTGCTCCAAGGTTGGAGGAAAATTAGTTTTTCCAAGACTTAACCAATTTAGGGGTGGGTGAACCCTTGGTGGTCAATCAAGGATGTAGACTAGCAAACAAGATTACCAAAACAACAAGAGTGATCAAACAATGCTAAATAAGCTAGGCATATAAGCACACAAGTATAAAAGTTTTACTTCCCCCTACTTTCTAGCTTCCTAACCCTAAACAACATGGATGTAGAAAAATGAGATGTTACAGACCTTCCCCCCTTAAAAGAATGTCGTCCCGAGATTTGCTGGTTTTGCTGACAGGAGATGGGGAAATTCCTTCTGGAGGAAATCCTCTCGTTCCCAAGTGGCTTCTTCTTCCGAATGGTTGCTCCATTGTACTTTGTAGAAGTTTATGTTCCGACGTCGGGTGAGTCTGTTAGCCTTCTCTAGGACTTTGATGGGCACCTCACGATAGGTTAAATCACGGTTGAGGTCGATGGCTTGAAAATCAATCTCCTTGAACGCTTCGGGCTTGTTGGTTGTTTGGAGGCACTTCCGAAGTTGGGACACATGAAAGACGTTGTGGAACTCTGAAAGGGTCCTACACTTCCTTCCGTAAAGGAACTGAAAGGGTGCCATCTTCAGACTGGCTTGGTAACTGTTATTGTAGGAGAATTCCGTGAATGCCAGACAGTCCTCCCACTTAGCTCCGTAGGCTAGAACGCAGGAACGGAGCATATCTTCTAGGACTTGATTGACTCTCTCTGTCTGTCCTCCAGTCTGTGGGTGGTAGGCGGTGCTAAAGGATAGAGTGGTGCCTAAGGCCACTTGTAGCTTGCCCCAGAAACATGAGGTAAACTGCTATCCGACACAATTTCCTTAGGGACACCCTGGAGACTGACGATATGGGAGATATGCAATTCCGCTAACTTCTTTCCATTAAAGGTCGTCTTCACAGGGATGAAATGGGCGACCTTGGATAAGTAGTCGACTATAACCCAGATTGAGTCGTGACCTCGGTTGGAGGTAGGTAAGCCTGTGATAAAGTCCATCCCAATCTTTTCCCATTTCCACTCCGGAATCTTCATGGGTTGAAGCAGTCCAGCAGGTCGCTGGTGCTTATCCTTGACTCTCTGGCATATATCGCATCTAGCTACGAACAAAGCGATTTCGCGCTTCATTCCATGCCACCAGAATTGTTCCTTCAGGTCCTGATACATCTTGGTGCTACCGGGGTGGATGGAGTAGAGGGTCTCGTGGGCTTCTTTCATAATCATCTGCTTCAAGTCATGCTTGCTAGGTACGCAGATGCGCCCTTTGTACCATAGTACACCCGTGTCGTCGACCTTAAATCAAGGGACAGTTTCTCTCTCCATTCTTCTCTTAATGCCTTCAATACTTTTGTGACCCTTCTAAGCTTCTTTGATTTGGTCTAATAAGGTCGGTTTTAGTTCCAGATGGGATAGGAATCCATGGCTGACTATCTCAAGTCCTAGCCTTTCCAGTTCTCGACTTAGTTCTGGTTGTTCTTTTACAACCATAGCACTCAGGGAACATGGTTCCCGACTAAGGGCGTCAGCTACAACATTAGCCTTGCCCGGTTGATAGTGAATGCCAAGATCATAATCCTTTATCAGTTCAATCCATCGTTGCTGTCTCATGTTCAACTCTTTTTGGGTAAAGATGTATTTCAAACTCTTGTGATCTGTGTAGATCTCGCAGCGATTCCCCATCTGATAGTGGCGCCAAGTCTTGAGTGCATGAACCACTGCTGCGAGTTCCAGGTCATAGGTGGGGTAATTCATCTCATGTGGCTTTAGCTGTCTGGAGAGGTAGGTGATGGACTTGCCTTCCTTCATAAGCACACTCCCAAGTCCTAACTTGGGGGCGTCGCAATAAACTTCAAAGTTTTTGGTGATATCTGGCATGGTCAGGACAAGGGCAGACACTAGTCTCTTCTTGAGTTCCTGAAAACACTCTTCACACTTCTCGGTCCACTCGAACTTCTTATCCTTCTTCAGTAGTTGCGTCATTGGGCTCGCGATACTTGAGAAACCTTCCACAAATTTACGGTAGTATCCGGCTAAACCCAGAAAGCTTCAGATTTCTGAGGGGTTTGTGGGGGCTTTCCATTCCACAACCGACTTAATGTTGGTGGGGTGGACTGAAATTCCTCCTGCAGACAGGATGTGGCCAAGGAATCCAACTTCCTTTAACCAAAATTCGCACTTGCTGAACTTAACATATAGTTGATGCTCCCTGAGGGTTCCCGGTACGACTCTCAGGTGTTGCTCATGCTCGGCTTCATTCTTGGAATATATGAGGATGTCGTCGATGAACACTACGACGAACTTGTCCAAGTAGGGCATGAATACCTTATTCATGAGGTTTATGAAGTAGGCAGGGGCGTTGGTTAAGCCGAAGGACATGACGGTGTATTCATAGAGACCGTACCGGGTGGTAAAAGCGGTCTTGGGAATATCTGAGATCTATTTTGGACAAGATTTGGGCTCCATTTAACTGATCAAACAGATCTTCGATCTTGGGTAAGGGGTACTTGTTTTTGATTGTGACTTCGTTGAGCTTCCGATAGTCATTCACTAGCTGGGTGGTTCCATCTCTCTTGTCCACAAAGAGAACGGGTGATCCCCAAGGGGAGGCACTCGGCTGTATGTGACCCTTGCGTTCCAGGTCGTCCAACTGTTTCTTCAACTCGACCAGTTCTTCGGGGTTCATACGGTAAGGCCTCTGAGCTATGGGGGATGTTCCAGGGACTAGTTCTATGATGAACTCGATATCCCTGTCAGGGGGCATACCGGGCAACTCTTCCGGGAACAAATCCAGATATTCACAGACTACGGGGACTTGATCTAGAGTAGGTCCAGCTAGACTCTTCTAGCAATAGATTCGAGATGAGGGCAGAATTGCCTTATACTCGACTTGTATTCCATCGCTACTTGTCAGGGATATGGACTTTCTGACACAATCTATGATTCCATGGTACTTGGTCATCCAATCCATTACTAGGATCACGTCTAGACCTTGGGTTCCCAAAACTATTAGGTAAGCCGTGAAGGTTTTACCATGAATAACTATGGGGATATCTCAGAAGACGGATTGGGTTTTGGCCGTCGAACCAAGTATTTGTACTAGCATGAGTCTGCTCAGCTGACTAGGTTCCATCCCACTTCTTTCCACAAACGGCTCCGTAACAAAAGAAAGCGAAGCCTCGGAGTCAAACCGTACTGTAGTAGGGATGGAGTTGACAAGGAACATACCCAGAACAATGTCGGGGGACTCCTGGGCTTCCTCAGCAATGATGTGGTTCAGATGTCCTCTAGCAGCAGTAGCAGGCTTCTTGGGGGCGACGCCTTTAGCTAGGGCTCCACTGGCGTGACCTTGATTCAGGCGGGCTGCATTAGGGCGGGGTACGTTATCCTTCTTTCTTACGGGGCATTCATGGGAGAAGTGCCCCCACTTGACCACAGTTGAAGCATCCAGCAGTATTGGGGCGGGCATTGGGGTTCACAGGACCACTTGGGGCGGGTCTTGGGTTCCCGCCTCCAGGGCGAGGGTTGTTGTAGTTGCGATTGTGGTTGTTGGGGCACGGAGCATAGGACGAAGTCCTCTGCGGTGGGGGTGCAGGCCTTGAGGGTGGCATGCTTCGCAACCTCTGTCCACTGGGTCCTCCCTATTGAATCATACGGCGCTGGCGACTCTCTATTACTCCGTTGCGCTTGTTCTCTACCAGGATGGCGGCATCAACAAGGGCATCCAGTTCCTTGAATCCCTGGGCTACCAGGTGGCACTGCAGTTCATCTTGGAGTCCATTCATGAAGTTATCCACCTTCTTCTCTTCAGTATTGGTGTCATCTGGCGCGTACCGGGCTAGATTAGTGTACTTCTCTAGGTATTGAAGCACGGACATTCCTCCTTGCTTCAGATCACGGAATTGATCTCTCATCATCTTGATTAGACCAGGTGGGATACGACGCTTGCAGAACCTTTTCTTGAAGTCCTCCCAGGTGATGGCTTGTCCTGCGGGCATAATCTCCTTGACACTAATCCACCATGTCCTAGCTTGTCCCGCGAGAAAATGAGTGGCCAAGGTGACTTTCTCATTCTCTTCTACACGGGCAACCTCCAGGTTATTCTCAAGGGTGCGAAGCTAGTCATCTGCGTCAAGGGGATTGGTGCATTTGGTGAACATAGGTGGGTTGGTGTTCTGGAAGTTTCTAAGTTTGGATCTCTGCTCGTCGCCCTCAGGGTCGGGGGTATTTCTATCTGCGGCTTGCACCAGCTGCTGGAGAGCGGCAATGTTGGCTTGGCGTTCCTCATTGGCGGCTTGGCGGTCTTGTATGAACATGTGCAGGAGTTGCGTCATGGTTGGTGGTGGAGGGGGTCCGCTTGGGCGCACCATCCTAAAGGTGCATGATTTGAAGGGGTTACTAATGGGGCGATTTGCAACACAAATAACAAGGTACGGGGAGGAATTAACTAAACAAACAAACACTCCTAAGAAGAACGGGTACTTAGGAGCTAAGCACTCATAAAGATAACCGCAAAATAACCAAGTTCATGCGTCACATCTCGACGCTAGACAATACTACGAGTTCAACCATACAAGAAAGCAGAATGCAGACAAATCGCCACTCAAAAAGGGGACACGGCGATATTCTCACTTGCTCTCATAGACTAATCGTGAAACCTACTCTGCGTCGTGACGTGCAGTGGTGTCTTCCTCAATGATGACCTCAGCATCTTCCTCAGACTCGAAAATGCACTCTTCGAGATCCTCTTATTCCTCACCTATCTGATCATCATCCTCAGGTTCACTCTGTGGCTCCATGTCAAAATCATCCTTGTAGGCGGCATCATTGTCGGTCTCATTCAGCAGTTCATTTTTATCCTTGTCGAGCTGGGTGCATTCCTCCTCCAATGCTTCTATCCAGGCCTCCATGGTCACTAGGAGTTCCTTCTGCTCCTTGGTGGTCTTCATTAGACGCTTGTTCCTTGCCACAACCGCCTGCTTGTTCAGCTTGGTCTGATCGTGCTCTAATTTCTCGATCCTCAAGTCGTCAATGAGGGTGAGGTACTCCATAGTCTTGTTGTCCAAGCGAGTGCGAACATCATCCAAAGATGCCTGGGTCTTCTTCAGGAGAAATTCCATGTTCTGGATATGCTCTCCAAAGTCATGGTGCTGAGGGTTCAAGGCGGCGTAACCTTGAGGGTGGCGTCTCCCAAAATGGTAGAACTTGGTTCCCTCCAGCTGCTCACGGTGATGATAGGCGAGGCGTGCTAGGGATTCTTGAGCCACAGGAAGCACCCCATCGCCCCAATCCTTCTCTAGTACCTCTACCTTCAGCTCCTCTGAGAATGGAGGTAGTACACCACCTCTCATGGTGCAGATAACCAACCAATTCTTCTCTCCTTCGACCATCCTGGGAAGGAAAGCGCCTTGGATTTCTAGAGTGGGACGACCCACAAGCTTGGCCAAGTCTCTCAGCTCAGCCTCAAACAACTGGAGTGGCAAGTCCAATCCGACTTGACGATACATGTTGAACACCACTGCCATCTACAAAATTTTAGTTAAGTTAGTGAACAGTGTGCAAAATTTTAGATATGCAGAAATATAATTTAATGCAAGTTGTTTTTGAAATAGAGGGGAGGAGGCATAAGCAATATTTTCCAAATATCAAACTCCTTCCTTTATAAAGAAAATAGTTTTAGGGGTCCAGGTATAACGTCCAAGCTAACTAGGGGCTCCTAGGGTCAGGATGGCTCTGATACCAAGTCTGTGGCGACCCCGGATTTTCACCCGAGATTACCAAATTATGCACACCGCCACAATCCTATGATCAGTGCATCGTGGAGCATAACCGACATGATATCAAAGTACACACATCCATTATAGTACAATACAATAAGTCTTACAATAATAGTCTTACAACCTTGCCTCCATATGCACAAATAGATAATAGCAGCGGTACTAAATAACGCGGAGGACCCGAGTCAAGCCATCGCCAAACAGGTGCCTGACTCGGAGAAAGGCCCTAGTTCGCGAAGTCGTCACCGAACCCTCCGTTGTCCTCTTCATCCTGCTCATAGTCTGACCAAGTTGATAGCTAGGGAACATTGCCAGTGAGTACTTTGAATGTACTTGCAAACCACCATACAAGAAGGTACAAGGAGTATGCAATATGGCTATGAATAGGAGGGCTCCAAAGAGGCTATTTGAGAAATCTCTTAGAAGTATATTCTCAACTCTACCACTTGATGTTTGCCCAAAAACCTTTTTAGGGTAAAAATAGTTAATAAAACTTGAAAATACTAGCCTGGGGCCAGCCCTATTATTTACTTCCACAGTAGTCATCCCATGACCAGTACTTCATCTTGGTCCGACCATCCATGGCCCATCCTCCTTGCCCTTCGACCATCCCATGGTTGAATCTCTTTTTATAAAACCTTTTTATAAACCAAAACCAGCACCGCTCTAAAGAAGTTTGTCCAACCCGTCCTTAACCGCGGACACGGCTATTCGAATAGATTTTTAATCCTCTGGAGAGGTTGTACAGTTTACCCACAAGATCCGATACATCTCCCACGACTGTCATGGATCGTCATACAACAGTATGCGGGTTTCGGATAACCGGACAAGACCTTCCGGAAAATCCCCTCTTAACACCAGCACCTACCCTATGGGTGTTATTACCCTAAAAAACGGGACGTCGGGCGAGGACCAACCGGAGCGCTTTTTCCACTCCTCGAGAGTGTGCACTTTCAATGAGGGGCCCATAGCAACGCGTGGAGGCCTGCCGACCCATCGTTCCTTTTCCAGGTCCCACCTTTATCGGAGAAGGCCCACCCTCCAGGGATCCCCGATCCCCTGTAGTAGTTGCGAGGCACCGGTATCAGAGAGAACCACTTTCGAGTCAAGCCCCTTCCCATATAGGAGTAGTGTGGTTGCACGGATTTAAGTTGTTATAGCTAGACTGCAAAGAACCAGGTGCGTTTTCAAAAACAGTTTTTCCTCCTTCTTGAACTTTGGTGCCTCCATCAGTGGCATGAATGCCAAAACATTTTAAAAATTCCTCGACAAGTCCCACTTGCCTGGTATTCTGTCAAAAACTTTTTATAAAACCATCCCTGCCTGCGGGTTCCCCACCTAGAGTTTTTGTTAGGCTAAATCGGGGTTTCTAAGGGGTTGTGGTATAATAGACCACCTGAACTACTAGGATAGGAGTAGGAGGTTCAAGGGGGAGTACTTAAACAGTACCATAGGCATAAGATTGGTGGAGCCAAACTAATACCATAATAATAATTTAGCAAGTAAAAACAAACACAATAGTAGTATACGTAAAACAAGGTGCATGGAAATAAAGATGGGACAAGTTTCATGAATTTGTAGGTGGCTTGCCTTGCTTGGCAGCTTGTTCCTGGTCCTCTTCTTCAAAATCCTCCCAATTACCATCCTCAAACTCGTCCTCATTCGTATCTATCGCTAAAAAGGGAAATTATAATCAAACCACTATACCAAGCATCACCCAAGGCACAAACAATGAAATCAGTACAGAACAATTGCACAGCTGAACCAATCCACCACATAGTAGTAGCTACTAACTCTAGCAATCCTAGGCCATTGGAATCAATCAAAAAGTTTCGTCAAACTTAAATGGTGTTTTTTGTGGTTAAGACTAGATTAGCATTCAAGCAGATTTTTCGACTAGTATAAGTTAGTGAAAGTAGACTACAAAATAAATATCTGAATAGTAACAGAGGAAACCAAGCTAACCCAACTGGTTTCACAATTTTATCACAAAGGATTGATTTTTAATAAATAGAATACTAGAAATAGATCAGAAACTTGTGATAAATTCACCAGGGCAAATCTACAGAGCCAAAAATTATGCCCTTCCAGGAAATACTAGTAGGTGCAGAGGCCTAACTCTGGGATTTGGTTTCATCCCAGAATTAGATTCACAACAACCTCTGGAAAATAAATAAGAGCTCTCTGTCCATAACTTGCAAAAATAAGTACAAAGGCCTCATACCTCCAAAAAGAATGATTCCAGTTTTGCACAGAAGGCAATTACAAGGGCAATTCCTGGGACTTGGTTTCACATTTTTTTGAGCTATAAAAGTGAAACTATGCATTTATGACTCTAAATAGACACTATTTACCATAGAAAATCTCAGTAAACATATAGACAAGCTTTGGACTAGCTACCGAGGACATGCATTAGGGAAATTCCAGGGCTACTCTACAAAATTGAAATTAAGCCAAAACACTCCACATATTTTATTTGGTAGAATTAAAGCTACAAAACAAGTTTATGGGAATTAAATTGTCCTAAAAAGAAAAGAAAAGGGGCAGTGCAGAGGCTGGGTCGCGGCCCGCTACTGAGCTGGGCTGGCCCGCGTACACGGTGGCTTGTACGGGGATCTAGGGGTTTAAATCCCTCAGTGGGGCCTGCACGTCATAGGCACAGCGAGGCGAAGAGGTATCTAGCAATGCTGGCCGTTGGATTAGAATCCAGATCGACGGTCCGCAGCGCTTCTCCTTCCCAGATCGAAACTTTGGCGAGCTAACCCTAGGTGGCAAGGGCGGGGCTTGGGGTGGATCACCTAGGGGCAGAGAGGGTTCGGCGACGGTGTGGTTCGAAGCGGTCGAGGGAGGGGCATCGAAGGAGGTACGGAACGGCGGCTCCGGTCGTCTGGATGCGTCGCGACAGCAGCGGCGCGGCTCGGGTCCGTTGGTCTCCACGCCGCGCCGGCGTGCCTGCCGACAAGAAAAGCCAGAGGAGAGGGAGATTAGGGCCTGGTTAGGGAGAGGAGTGTAGTGGGAGGGTTGCATGGAGGAGAGGTGGAGCGGGGAGGGGAGAACCTTCTCGTTCGTCGTCGGCACCGGGGCGGGGTGGAACGGCAGAGAGAGAGGGAGAGAGCTAGAGGCTCTACGTCCGCTCTGGGGTGGCACTGGGGAGCTCTATGGTGGAAATGATGGGTGGGAGGAGCGCGTGAGGGGTAGGAGGGATTCTAAAGGAGCAGGGCCAGAGGTGGTGCACCGGGTGCACGGCGAGGTGGTGGTAGTCACGTTGGGGGCTAGGGATTGGCCAGGAGGGACGGTGGCGACGCCGTGTGGGTGACCTGGGGACGGTCTTAGCCCAGGGGCCTGGCTGGGCCTACTAGACAGCAAGAGGGGGCGGTCGGTGCGCAGTCCGGGGAAGCTGTCTGCGCGGCTAGGGCCTGGGAGGAGTAGGAGGGTAGGGGCACCGTAGGGTGGAGGGGAGGGAGTGGTCATGTCCGGGCAGAGGTGGCGTCAAGAAATACCGAGCGAGCGGGGGGAGACGGGGTGGCGAACGCGGCGCTCTGCCGATGTGGCCGGCACGGGTTGGGGGTGATCGGGGCCGCGGGTGAGGGAGTGGGAGGTGGCAGTAGGGCGACGAGGCTACCTTCTGTCCCCCGAGGGCTTTTTGCACCGCGGGAAGGGAGGGAGCGAGCGGGGCCAGGGGTGCTCTGCCGAGGTGGACACCGGTGGTTGGGGGTGGCTGGGCGCGCGGGAGGGAGAAGGGTGGAGGGAGCGCCTAGGGAATTGGGGCTATCTAAGGCAGGGCCAGATGGGACAGGAGAGAGGAGGGGTTGCTGGTTCTCGAGGTGGGCAAGGATCTGGCGATAATCTCTCGTGTCCCTCCTCAATGTAGTGTGCCAGAGCGAGCGTGTGGGCTGGGTGTGTGCAAGGGGGGTAGCTAGGGTGGTGCTGCATCGAGTCCAGTTCGGGGAGAGGGAGTGGCATGTGCAGGGAAGAGGGAGAGGGTTTTGGGAATGATCTAGGTTAGTATTAGCGAGGTGGCCACTTTGGGGGCTTGTCATTTTGGGTTAGGGTCACAAATGGCAGAGGGAAGGGTTCAGGGTGGTAGAGGGTGACTTGGTGATCAAGCTTAGGCTATGGTTGATCCTTGGATCACAGCCAGATGCTCACAAGGGCCAACCAAACTTGGAATAAAAATTAAGGGTGCCATTCCTTAAATGATCACTAGTGAGGAAAGCACCTACATGCAAGAGGCTAGGGCTAGGGGTTTTACCAAGATTAAGGGGTGGTTCACAGGTACTGGTAGCCTAGTACCACTTGGTACTCTTGCATGGTAGGGAAGGTGAAGGATTTACCCAAACCATTGCTCCAAGGTTGGAGGAAAATTAGTTTTTCCAAGACTTAACCAATTTAGGGGTGGGTGAACCCTTGGTGGTCAATCAAACATGTAAACTAGGAAACAAGATTACCAAAACAACAAGAGTGATCAAACAATGCTAAATAAGCTAGGCATATAAGCATAGAAGTAGAAAAGCTTTACTTCCCCCCACTTTCTAGCTTCCCAACCCTCAACAACATGGATGTAGAAAAATGGGATGTTACAGCTTCTATAAACAAAAATGGGATGTTGCAGCTTCTATTAACAGTTTCAACATCACCCTTTTGAATGCTTCCCTTTCTTAAACCATGTGCATTTGAACCATCTTGATAACCATCCTGAGTACTACCAAGGCCCACATTAGCCCCTGGTTAGATCCTGCTCCAATCCACTTGTCCATAATGGTTTTGCAGACAAGAAAATAATATTTCCTGCAAAACAAGCCATCATGCCTACTTTGGTAGAAGCTCGAATCCTCATAAAACCCCCTTTGGACCAACTCTCTACATGGTTGTGATCTACTCATTGAGGTCTATCAATACCCACTTCACTTGTTCTAAGTGGACCATTGAGCTTATTAAACCCACTTGGTTTAGAAGGCTTCATGACACTTTCTACATGGCAGCCTTATTTTCAACAAAGTTTGCCATCACTTCTAGAACACCTCAAATACAGTTAATTCAAACTCCTCCTGCCATGGTCATCTACATGACATGGTGTACCTATCCACCTATTCCTTGCACCAAGGTGAGCGATGAGCTCCAAGATGCAAGCATGTTTTGGTGGTATAAAAATAACACCACCTTAGATCATCAACTCTTGGTTTTCCATCCTTTTCTAGTTGGATTTCAATTCCACAAGGTTGCAACTTCTTGCTACACCTTGTCTATCTCATCTACTTTGATCCTCAATATTTATCAATAATTATCCATAATTATTATGGCCCCAAAACTATTTAATTCCCTAAATAGTCAGAATCTCCAAAACCCCCTCCATAAAGGAAAGTTTGGTTTCTACCTTTCCATCTCAAAAATAAATATTTTTTAGAAGCTTTATAATTTAGTTTTGTCCATTTTCTTAAATGGCTGATTTGGAATAATAATTGTTTTAAATACTTTTAATCCCCAATAAATCTTGGGAAAATTCCCCTAAGTGTGTATTCACATTTGGGACCCTTCCACATCAAAATCTATCCTTGTCCAATGGAAATTTAGAAAATGAACATCCAGAAATCACTTATGTCCTTTTTGAGTAATTGATTTTAAGAGGACTGAAACTCCTCTGAAAAATCTCAAACAAATCCTGGAAGTATATCTTGACCTCATCTATCCACCAACACCATTCACCCCTCTGGTCCAATGCAAGTTGGTGGACTTCCTTCACAACCAACAATTGGATCAATTTTGGCAAACTAGCAAACTACTAGTCTAAACCAATTCCAAATTTCACCAAAGCTTGATCAAAGATCATCCTTAACACCATGACACCTCCTTGGTCGACTACCACTATAGCTCCACCTCAGCCTCGACCATTTTTCCCTTACCATAGTAGAAAGAAGGAAAAATAACCCCAATTCTTACAAAGATCAACCTAACTTAATTACCACCGATGCCACCCCTCCCTCTCTGATCCAGCACGACTTCAATACCCATCCTACCTCTCTCCACCTCCCCATGGACCAATCCCTGGCCACCACTCCTCTCCACCATGCCCATTTTGGTAATTTACCTCATCTAGCACCTCTCCCTAATATATATGGCCAGAGGCCACCCCCAGCCAGCCTCTGCCCCTCATTTTCCCCCTCTCCACCTCACTTACCTCCCCCGAGCACCACACCACCTCCCCCGCTCTGTGCTGTCTGGAGAAAGAAGAAGAGGAGAGCCTCGGCCTCCTCACAAAATCGAGCAAAGCTCTCTCCCCTCTGCTCCATTTCTTCTGCATGTCAGCTTACAAGATCCCCTCCACCTCCTCTACCTGATGGTGCTCTTATTTTTCCCCAGGACCCACTCCTCCATCGTCGGCATTGAGATCCAACGAGGTCGCTCTCGGCCGCCGTTGCACGAGCTGCTTCCAGTGGTCCTCCGCCGCCGTGCCGCCCACCGATCTGCTCGCCATCGTCGATCGCGTCGCCCTACACCCTCCGCGCCACCTCTCGATCCCACTGGTGAGCTCCCCTCCTCTCCCTCCAGCGAGCTAGGGTTCGTCGCCGGCGTTCTGTTTTGCGTAGACGACGAGCCATGTCCATCCATCGCCACTTAAGTGGACGGCCAGATTTGGCCAATACCGCTTCGGCCTCCCCCTCTCGCTGACCGCCGGGCCCCGCCTAGCAGGTTCGAGCGCCGACTCACACGCGTCGCCCCGTGTGCCGTGGGCCGAATGTCCCCCTGCGGCCCATTCCCCCGTTAGATCCAGCCCAGCCACACAACTCCTTTTTCTTTATTTCGAGATCCAGAAAAAGGACCAGCAGGTTTAAATCATTTTAAAATGGTAAATCAAGTCCAAATTCCTAGATATAATTTTCTGATGGTTCTCTGATGTTTTCCCAAACATGCAGAGGCAACCCAACGCCCAAAATAAATTCAAATATTGGCTAGTAATTATTCTGCTAGAATGTATCTGGTACACTAAATAATTTCCACAGAGAGTTTCACATCTCCATTTGAGATGAACCAAGGACATACTGGAAGGTATTTGAAATACGTATCATCCAGCACAGGTTCCATGTCATGTTGAACAGTAGGTTGCCTTGAACAAAAATAACCCAACCAGCCCTTGTCTACCTTGAATAATTTCCCCAAGTCTAACCAAATGTGGTATTGACCTGAGTCCAATTCCTAGTACCTCCTAGGATCAGTATCTGCCCAATCCCTGCAGCTCATAATTTATTGAGCTATGGATGAATTTTAGTGATTTAAATACTTCTGTAATGGGTATTTTCACTAAATAAATCACACAAGGTGTTTGGCAACTCCAAAAAGGGTGAATCCTACAGAAAGGTATTTTAAATACCAATCACCTGCCCTTGGAACGAACTCAATAGCTCTTGTAGTTTTAATCTGGTAAAAAGAGAAAAACTATATAGAACTGCCTTTGGGAATTTCCTGAGGGCATTCTGGTAATTCTTTTGACTTGCTTCCAACTCTAGGTGGTTCAGTACATAAAATTCTACCAAACCATCCAAGGAAATAATTTTTGGAACTCCAGAACATTTCTGGTGAATTATTTCCTTAAACTAGAGTTTAATTCACTATAACAAGCATAACTAATTCTAGAAAATTGATAATCAAGTGAAACCACTTGTGATGGTTTTGTCTTGACAAGACCTATCTGAGGATATCAAATTTGCACATGGATATCCTACTTACCACAGAACCCTAATCCAAGCTCATTGTATCTAGCCTACACAACTATCTTCCAAGAGAGAAACACACTAGTGGCAATCTTGTAAATTCCACCCTTTGAATCCCACTTCTCCAAAACCTCCCAAGTCCAGTAGTATCTCTCATGCTTTTATGTTGTATGATTTGTTGTTGTATGCTTTGTATTGAGTGTGGTATTGTTTGCTTGCATGTGTACCCGATGACGACGATAGTGTGAGTGTCTGACGACAAGAAAGAAGGGATTTCTTATTATTATTATATTATTGGGTATTCTTGGTCATCTGAAGAAGTCCAGGGACTTATTGCTGATCACAAGCAAGCCACCATTCCTAAACTCTGATATATGTCCTATTCTCTTTTACCTGTTTTATATCCTCTTTATAAATTGCATGACTGCATGTTTTGTTTTAGAAATACTACGATAATAACTTGGCTCCTCCAAGTTTTGATTTCGTGTCCTTCGAGGCACCACCCCGATGAACCCATCATTTACCCACTTTAGACAGAGAGTACGATGATTAGCATCCTACCTCCTTGGAAACCCCGGTTTTGAGAAAATAAATTGTTTTGGGATTTTCCCCTACTTCAAAGGTTTCAAAATGGCTTTGTAAAACCCTGGGAAGAGGCATTGTTTCCTGTGGAAGTTTTAACAAAAGAAATGGTGAGGAGAAGAAGTGGAAATGTGATGGGATGTTCTACGCCTTTACTGGAACAATTTTATCTGCGCAACCACATTACCCCTAGTACTGGGGCTTAACTCGTAGTTTGTCCGCATTAGCCGAGGCAACTTATACCATGCTTATAGGGAGGAATCCCTGGAATTCCAGGCAGGCGCCCCTAGATCAAGGATCTGACGCTTGTCGCTTGCTTCGGCAAGAGTGAACCTGAACAATCAGGATTCCGGCGCAACAATTGGGTCTCCCGCGGACGGTATGACTTAGGTAGTACGGAAGGAAGTGGAGTCACCAAATTTAAGGTATACGCCAAGCTGTGTCTTGGGTATGCGTGTTTACGGAAGGAAGGACTATGGCTGGGAGCCACATACTCGTTGCCGAGGAGAACAAACCCAAGAGGCAAAGCATGCCTTTGCTAGTGTAGTCAAGTGAAAAGTTAGGTTTGATTATCCGGACCCCCATCTACAGCGGTAGTGAGCCGTGGTTGTATCGCGGTGGATGTATTGATTCATGTGGGTAAAGTGTGCAAACTCTGCAGAGTATAACCTATTCGAATAGTTGTGTCCACGATCAAGGAGGGTTGTAAAGGTGTTGGCTAGGAGTACCCAAACTGTGCTTGTTTGGGGAAACAAGTACTTTGAGGACGAAGGTTCTAGGGGAACCCGAGTTCGAAAAGCTTTGTTTTGGCCCGAGGGGTCGGAGATGGTTTAAAAAGGGTTTTTTACTACAAAATTGTTTTCAAAACACTTTTTCAACAAAGATATGGAGATGTCTTGGTTTATAAAACAGGAGCATGTTTTCAAAACTCTTTTTCAACAAAGATATGGAGATGTCTTGGTTTATAAAATAGGAGCATGTTTTCAAAACTCTTTTTCAACAAAGATATGGAGATGCCATAATTTCAAAGTTAGGTTAGGCCTTTTCAAAAGCAACCCCAGATAGAGCTATCTCGCCACATCCAGAATTGCATTTCCTTTGTTCACTTATCTTGGTGGTTTGCGAGTACATTCAAAGTACTCATGGCTTTGTCCCTGGCTATTTACTTGGCCAGACTTTCAGGAGATTCAAGTGACGTCCATGTGAGCTAGGCCATCTTCCCAGTCAGTTGCCAGTAGGTTGAGGCACGATTCGGCTCTGCGCTTCGCGATGTTTCCGCCGCTAATGATGTAGCCATTATGGCAATTATGTAAGTCTTGTTTTTTGTTATGTTTCAGATGTTATAATGGTACATGTCGGTTATGTTCCACGGCTCACTGATCATGGGAACGTGGATGTATGCGTAACAAGGATTTCCCGGATGAATAATCTGGGGAGCCCACACGTGACCTCACCGCCACCCCGTGACCACCCCTGGACCAATGGCGAGGCGAGAAGGAGCCAGACCAGCCGCGCCCATTTAACCCTGGCCATGTAGAGAGAACGACAGAGCGCCGCAACTGCCTCGCTCGCACACATCGCGCCTCACTCTCTCCGGACGTAGCCGCATTCGCCGTGGCAGTAGTAAGCTGCTAGGCATGATCGTTCGCCATCTCGCGCCCCGTGACCACCGTACCAAGTGACGAACACCAGCATACCCGCCCAGAGCACCGACGTATTCCGGCTAATGGAGAGCGCCCCTTGCCGTGTCATCACTTCCATGACGACCGCCATAGTCCACCGCCTCGACCCATGCCCTCTGTCGTGACGATTGCAACCTGTAGTAGCGTCGCCAGAGTAGCCCAACCATGTCACCCAACCGCCACACTTGGTGTATAAATAGAGGCCACCCCAACCCTCAATATCCACACCATTCCACTCCCCACTCACCAGAGAACCTCACCGTCCCTTTCCGGGAGCAAGGCGAGCACCACAGCGCTGAAATTTGGCGGGAGTTTGCCGCTGTAGAGGAGAAAGGAGCCCGTTGATTGCGACCACCCTAGGAGCCACCATGACCGCGCCTCGAATCACCATTGATGACAACCCCATTCACCCCCATCGCCAACCATAATGGGAGCCCAGGTGAGCCTCACGGGACACCCACCACCGCGTTAGGGTTTAGTTCTCGCCGGAGCTGTTTGACGTAGACGACGCATGTCAGCTGTGAGATCGTGTTCTAATCGTAGGGATAAGATTGAAACTTACCGTTTCGGTTAGATAGAGTCACTGAAGAGTAGGACCCGTCTGTCAGTAGCCAGCTGCGCTAGCGCAGTGCAGTTCGGCCGGCCCGTTTAGTTTCCTGCGCAGAGCCCACCCATTCAAATGGTATTTTTCCATTTTAGTTAAAACTAGATTCTGTCAGTAGATACAAAAATCAATTCAAGGATATTCACTGAACCAAAATGCATGACACCAATTTTGTTGGAAAGATATTGAAATTATCTAATCACTCCCGTTGGATTCAAACCAATTGGAATTATATATCACTTATACCAAAAATAACAAGACAGAGACTTTTGACACTTCAAACATTTTTCTAAAATAAACTATAAATGATTTTGAGATGACTCCACCTCTCAAAAATCACATTTCCGATGATCTACATGAATATGTAAAAACATTTAGTGGTACAGATATTAAACTTGGACTAGTACTAAAATAAAGCTATATAGGCTTTTCTAGTCGTTTAAATCTTATTAAATAGTAATATTAAATTTTATATACATGACCACCCTTTTTAAATCACATTCCCAAGCTTAAGAATATATGGTGAGGACATGGTCCATATGAACCTATATTCTAGTTGGAGAATATTAAATCTTAAACAATTTCAAAGAGTAGAAATTACTTTTCTCATTAAAGAGAAATAAAATTGTGTCATTATAACATGGAATGATTGAGATGATATTAGATCATCTAGTATGACCCTTGTGTGCTAAATAGGAGTAGTGAAGTGTTGTTTGGTGATTTTGTACATTGGATGTATTTATAAACGCTAGTACCAACCCAGGATTCAACGAAGAGGAGTACTTCGATGATGTGGAGGAAAACTTCAACGACTACAACAACTATTCTACTCAAGGCAAGCTAATAATGCAAGACATCACTAAATACAAGCTAGAACTATGCATACTATATATGCAAGCCCCTTTTAGACAAGATGCACTAGGCATACCTGGTTATGCAACTTTACCAATTCCCAGTTTTTACTCCAAGCTTTACTTTCCCCTTTACTACAGTCTTTACTTAGTTAGGGAATTGTGAGTAGTGGAAAATAGAATGGATCCTATCAAGAACATAGGATTACTCTTGGATACTTATACTAGGTTAGCACCCTCAAATAGTGAATACCCTCAATATTAGTGGCTAGTGCTAAGCATAAAAATTGATCACTTTAGATGGGAATACTTGGTGAAAATGATTATGAAAACCTTGGGAGGATGATTCATTTTATTGAAATGTTTTGACATGTGTTGAGAAACACAATCGTTGGTGATGAAAATGTTAAGGCATGAGCCTTGACCCTTCATAAAAACTGATGGTTGGGTTCGGATGCGATACCATTCTAATTTACCGTACAACCACAATACCTGAGTTGGGTAGGGCTTGACTAGAAGTTTATATGTCTTAGTATGGGTTCCCTTGCGGAAGAAGCTGAGCTGAGGCTACCTCGTGATGAATATCCACCTATGCAGTACCAAAGATGACAGATGGTCATGGTTGGGAGGCCAAACTCATAGGGGAGGTGCCTATACTAGGGTGTGTAATTGAAAGGTTAAGATTGATTACCCGCATACTAAGTATGATGATTCAAGGTTATTCCTGACGGATGTATCGAATTTTGTGGTGAAAGTGTACAATCTCTGCAGAGGGTCAAACTATTTGAATAGCCGCGTACACGGTTATGGAAAATTGGAGTGGCCATACTGTTCCGTTGTCAGATGTTTTCAAAATGATTTGTGACTTGAAAGATGACCTTGACTTGACCACAACAGAGTTGTGGACATGAAAACTAGTTTCACCCTTGAGTGATATAGAGAAGTAAACTAGGTCTTTACTCTTGAAAACCCTTATGAAGTAAATCTGGGTTTTTGCAAAACCAACCTAGAGCTTAAGATTCCTATTAGCATTTATCTTACCTATACTAGTGTTAGTTTGCGAGTACTTAAAGAGTACTCATGGCTTTATCCCTTGCTATTCCCATGGCCAGACTATGAGGAGGATTACCCGGAAGATGGACAACAGGAGGTCTATGACAACTAGGATCATCTCCCATCGTCAGCATTGCCTGTGACCCTGAAGATGAAGCCCCGCTACGTTTACTTTCCGCTTCTTTGATTGTATTAAAGACTAGATCATGAGATCCTTTGTTTGTAAGAACCTTATTATGGTTTGTAATGGATGTTGTACTGTGGTACCACTTTTGTTATGTCTCGCAAAAATGGTAATCATGGGATTGCGATGTACGGCACAACAGGCATCTCGACTTAAAAATCCGGGTGTTGACAACTATTCCACGGAGGTCGGTGATTTAAGTTATTATGTAACTATTCCGGTGAGCTTGAGCTAGGTTGGTGACAATTCATGCGATTAACTAGTCCGCAAGGTCGGTGACAAAGTTAACCGTGAATATTCTGGAATGCTCAAACTATAAATATAATATGCATAAAAAACAATTCTATTTTGTCCTCGAAATGAATGTTGGAAGGTGTATGTGGTTCTTTTGGCTCTAAATTGCACTTGTTGAGTATCTCTTTTACTCACCATTGTTTTTTCTTTGGTTTTTATTTGGTTTTGAGGTACAAATTGTACCGACATGCATGGGAGGGAGTAGTTCACCAACACGTTGGCACACTCCTCTATCCTACACATCATAGACTTCTACATCCCATAATATTTAGATTATCATTAGTACCTATCATAGTTTGTGGAGTCCTTTGCACGTTCTTGTGAGCCTTTGGTTCGTCTAGTTTTAATGCTCATCTTATGGAATGGTCATGCATTATATGAACCTCCTGGATGCTTATGTATGTTGTCGTCATATGATACATATATTGATTTGAGTTTTTCCTGTCATGGATGTCTTTGAAACAAAGGAGATTTATAGAATCTTTGACATGTCATTCATTTGGTAGTAATTTGAGAAGTGTGGTAGCACTGCCATGTAGGTAGAAACCAGGGGTGTTATAGGCACCACGACATTGTTGGTCACCTACTGCTCGACAGCGACGGCCACTAGCTGGATGGATGAGCTCGAAGCCTCGATGGCGCGGTGATGAGCGGCGTGCGTGCCCAGAGAAGACGCCTCCTCCTGCTTGGCGATGACCGAGCCATCTGCTGCTGCGCCTTAAACTAGTTCACCTCTGGCTCGTCTCCATGCATACGCTTCAGCGCACCTAGGGAAGGCGGAGGTGCAAGCGAAGGAGCTTCGGCGTGCGTGGTAGGTGTAGTTTGTGGTTTTGGGACTAGATAGATTGGGGAAAATGCACGAGCTCATGGAAGAAGAAGGCCAAGCGGGTTTATAAACACTGGACCTTTGGTAAGCCTCGAGTGGACACGTGTGATGGGCGGGGAGATGGGGCTACCATGATCTCCACGTTTTTTGAAACAACCATGATCTCTACTTTATAACTGCATTGAAAACACACACATGGCAGACCTCGATTCCACTGCATGCAAGTGGCATATAACCAATTTCTAGCAACGTTAGGTCTCCTCGAGGGGCCCCAGATGCATGGAAGTTACTTGCGATAGGGACTAGTTGAAAGTGAGATTGTGAGCGCGTAGCGTAAAAATGGGATATCTCTTATTAAAATCAAGTGGCAGTAATTTGCAGCGTCCCGTCGACAACCATGCACTCGATGACCCTATTGCCTCTGCATGTGTTGTGGTAGTAGTAGTAGTAGTAGGCTTTTCAGACGTCATTAAACATTCCATGACCACTAGACGAATTTTTTCCATGGACGGCTTTGTGTTCTTTCTTGTAGAAGTCTCACTAAGTGAGAAGTCCGTGTTGTCTCATGTTGTACTGCAAAGGGTAGGATGTGTGCAATGATCTACGTTGGATCACATAGGATCAACGGTTGGTGCGCACGATCCGCGTGACAACTGTGACAACCAATCAGGGCGTAGCAGCCATAGTGAACACATGTTTGGGCTTATACGAGAGAGAGGGGGGCAAAACAGAGTAGTATCAGAAAACCAAGGGCAAAACTGAGTAATATATAAATGGAAAGTGAGTGTCTTATACAATGAAATGCAATGAAATGCTGCATCACCACACCTCATTGGATGTGTGTGTGTGTGTCAGTGTGCATCATTGTGGTTTTGGAAAAGAACAAGTGTAGTGATGCCACCACAACATGTGTCCAACCATGTCCAGGAACCCTGGCAGCATGCTGGGATTCAACTATAGTATGCATTCTACCACCAGCTTGAAAGATGATGCATCACCACACCTTATTGGATGTGTGTGTGTGAGTGTATCAGTGTCTAACCATGTCCAGGAACCCTGGAAGGATGCTGGGATTCAACTACATCATGCATTCTACCACAAGCTTGAAAGATGCTGCATCACCACACCCCATTCGATATGTGAGTGTATTAGTGTGCATCATTGGGTTTTTAGGAAAAGAACACATGCAATGATGCCACCACAGTATGTTTTTTTCATAACCACATGGATCCACAAGATTTCATTGCATGTGTGTTCTTTTCATAAACCAAATGGATCCACTAGAGTTCATTGCATGCGTGTTCTTTTCATCAACCACATGGATCCCTAGAATCAGTACATGTGTGATCTTTTAATAAACCACATGGATCCACCAGTGTCATTGAATGTGTGTTCTTTTTCTAAACCACATATGGATCCACTAGAGTCATTGCACGTGTGTTCTTTTCATAAACTACAACTAGAGTATTTGCATGCGTGTTCTTTTCATAAACCAAAACTAGAGTCATTGCATGTGTGTTCTTTTCATAAACCACATGGATTCACCAGAGTCATTGCATGTGTGTTCTTTTCATTGGATGTGTGAGTGTATTAGTGTGCATCATTGGGGTTTTAGGAAAAGAACACATGCAGTGATGCCACCACAGCATGTGTGTTCTTTTCATAAACCGCATGGATCGACTAGAGTTCATTGCATGTGTGTTGTTTTCATAAACCACATGGATCACTAGAGTTCATTGCATGTGTGTTCGTTTCATAAACCACATGGATCTACTAGAGTCATTGCATGTGTGTTCTTTTCATAAACCACACGGATCCACTAGTGTCATTGAATGTGTGTTCTTTTTCTAAACCACATATGGATCCACGACAGTCATTGCCTGTGTGTTATTTTCATAAACCACATGGATCCACCAGTGTTATTGCATGAGTGTTCTTTTCATAAACTACATCTAGAGTCATTGCATGTGTGTTATTTTCATAAACTACATGGATCCACCAGAGTCATTGCATGTGTGTTCTTTTTTCATTGGATATGTGAGTTTATTAGTGCGCATCTTTGGGGTTTTAGGAAAAGAACACATGAAGTGATGCCACCACAACATGTGTGTTCTTTTCATAAACCACATGGATCCACCAGAGTTCATTGCATGGGTGTTCTTTTCATAAACCACATGGATCCACTAGAGTTCATTGCATGCTTGTTCTTTTCATAAACCACTTGGATCCACTAGAGTCATTGCATGTGTGTTCTTTTCATAAACCACATGGATCTAGCAGTGTCATTGAATGTGTGTTCTTTTTCTAAATGACATATGGATCCACTAGATTCATTGCATGTGTGTTCTTTTCATAAACCACAACTAGAGTTATTGCATGTGTGTTCTTTTCATAAACCACTCTAGAGTCATTGCATGAGTCTTCTTTTCATTGTTGGGGGGATACCCCCGGGTAGGGTCACGCCGGGGTATAAAGGCCGAGTTAGCCGAGGTTCGGCAAGGCCAAAGCAGATGCTGGCCGGGTCACCTCAAGGCAGGCCGAGTCACGGGGTAATCCGGACCTGGGGGCATTCGCCTAACTAGGTCTCATCCGACCTAAGCAGTACGTTGGAAGTGTATGTCTAACCTGTATGCAGGAAAAGGGTGTGGCCGGATGAACCATCGTCCGGGTCGCAGTAACCTTCTAGGAGAAGGAAGGAATCTTGCTGGTCAAAAGGAGCCCCAGTACGCACTGCCTGAGCGAAGCGAGCAAGGACTGGACCACCGGGGCGTGGCCGACAAGCGTGACGACGCCCGTGTGAGCTGACGAGCTAAAGCGTAGCTGACGAGGGGCGGGGCGTGGCTCACGTAACTAAAGCATAGCTGACTAGGGGGAAAAAGCACCCCGGTCGGTTTGCCACTTTGGGAGGAGGCATATTCTTAGGAATATGCCTCCACATATGCCCTAGGCAGGAACCGAGCCTCCTCTATAAAAGGGGGGCTAGGGCTTCTGTAGGGGGGGGGTTGATTTCTCTACGATTCAGTTTTGGGCTAGAGTTTCAGGTGTGATCCGTGGGTGTGAGTAAGAGAGCTCTTTCTTCCTCCTCTCGCCAATACAGCTCTAGGAGCACTTGTAACCTTGGAAGCAAATCAATACAAGCTCTTGTGTGGAGAATCACTTCACTATCCCTCCCTGGATTCCCCTAGCGAGTATTAGTCCCCACCTTTAGCCTATACATGGCATCTGCCATGACACCACCACGACAGTTGGCGCCCACCGTGGGGCTAGCGGCGCTAGCAGGGGTCAAGATCCGGACGGGAAACTTCATCGTCACTGGAGAGCGCATCGTCTCCGGGCTCGTCCAGCGCTTTGAAGCGCGGGACGTCGTCAGCGACAACGCAGGCTGCTTCGGCACGCGCCCTCTCCCGCGCAACGGCGTTTTCCTCAAGCTTTTCACACACAAGGTCTACGTCACGGTGGACGTGTCAGGCATTCATCCGCGCCACATTATTGAAGCAGGCGAACCGCCCCTCACTGTGGCTCGCGGGGGACATACCGCTCGTTCCCCGGACCGTGCGGAGGTAATGATGACAGCGTCGGGAGCGGTTACGAGCAAGGATCCGGCGCCAGATCCGGAGGAGACACCCAAGGCACCAGGGAAAGGTAGGGGTCCTCCGCTAGAGAGGCCGGAGAACGTGCTAAGAGAGGCAATAGATAGCCTGGCAAACCCTGTAGTAGCAGCGATAGATTCGGCTCGCGCACAGGCCGAGTTGGAAGAAACTCGGCAGAAAATACTTGAGGGCGCAAAGAAAATAGCCGAGGCCCAGCGGTCGTTGAACATGACGCTGCGTGAGTACGCAAAGGCGAACAAAGTTGATGCTGTAAAAGTTAAAGGAAGGAATCTCATGAGCGAAATGAACAGAGAAGGTGATGTCGAAATCGAGGAATCAGAAAACTGTTTTTCCGTGGGGCTGCCGAGGTACAGTACACCGACCAAGAACCTCAGAGCGGCGGATGCTGCTACATCCAAGTTAGAGGGACTGACGGGTGAAGCCCGGCAAAAGCAGCAAAACCGGGTTAACGAGCTGGTTCGGATTGCGAACAGGCAAAACAAGGAACTGCTCAGGGCGAACCCGGAGAGAGCTGGGGCCTCCAAGATCGTCCATTCGGCGATGGATAACCCGGAGAAATCCGCTGGAGCTGCGTCGTCCCCTCATGGCGATCCAAGGAGAGAGGAGGTGGTAACCTCAGCCAGACGGAACAAACAGATTGTCCCGTATGACCCGACACAGGCAGGGAAAGAAAAAGAAGCGCAGAAAAATGATGATCGACGGAGTGTGAGCCGAGGCGTAGCTGGCCGAGGTAACCGTGACCAAGGCAATGCCGGTCGGAGGAACGTTGTCAACGGCAATGCTGGGCAGCAAAACTCAGCAGGGGCAAGACAACCGCAGCAGCGGAACATGGCGAGGCAAGAGCACGGTGCCGGCCGAGGTATGCAACAGAAAGGTGCGCCGCAGGAACGAAACCGGTATAACGACGGTGATTCGGAGATGGCAAATGCGGGATATCCGAGACCGGACTATCATGTGATAGGTTCGAGACTGGGAAGTAGGGATTTGATGCCGGACGATGCAAGATTGAAACTGGATCGACTATATAGGTCAGAACAGATAGAATGTCAGGGTCCACCGGGTCCAGCATGTTTTGGACCCCGGATCATGAAAGAGCCACCAGTCCTGAACTTTCAATTGCCCAGGGGGACCAAGACCTATGACGGTAGTACCAAGCCAGAGGATTGGCTGATAAACTATGCTACTGCGGAAAAAATTGCCACATGTAACCTGAGATGGGCCGTACGATATGTACCCCGGATGTTGGAAGCCCGGCAAGGGTGTGGTTGAACAACTTGCCGCCAGGAAGCATCAACTGCTGGATTGATTTCGAGGAAATGTTCATCAGCAACTTTTCGAGTACGTATCAAAGGCCAAATAGGCCACAAACCCTAGCTATGTGCAAACAGCGACCCAATGAGACGGACCGGGAGTTCTTGACCCGGTGGTGTACCGTGAGATATTCGTGTGAGGGCATGATAGAATCACAGGCCATAGCATGGTTTGCACAGGGGTGCAGGTATGGAACCGAGTTATGGATGAAGTTGCAACGGAAAATGCTGGCAACATTGTCAGAGATGATCCGGATCGCAGATTCGTATGCATTGGGTGACCCGACCAAACCGAGGCTCGCCTCAAACGAGTCAAGCGATGAGTACTATCAGAGGGATGGATCCGGATCGTCCCGGAGAAATGATTACAGAGGAAAAAGGAGAGATGATTGACTGGACCATCGGTACGGTTCGCACCAAGTAGCGGCCGTGAGTCAAGATCAACCCGGAGCAGGGGGTAGTCAGCGCCAGAAAACTGGAGGTCAGTGGACCCCAAGGAACGATGGGAAGAAAACTTGGACACCGGAGCAAAAGAAGAAATGGCAAGAAAGGAAAGACCGTCCGAGGTATACTTACGAGTCGATGTTGGACCAGCCGTGTAAGTTTCACACGCCAAATGCGAACAGCCTAGCGGGTCATACGACGAGGCAATGCGAGTGGATGCGCAAGATCGAGCAAGGTGGTTCGGGGAATGCTCAGGCACCCCAGAACGATCAGCCTCGGCAAGAATTACCCCGGCAGCAATTGCTCTCCGGAGCAAACACGCAACAGCTAATGTTACCTCCCCCTCTGCCGAGGTATGATAACAATGAAAGAAGGGATGCAGTGCATCAAGTAGAAAATCAGCAGCAGCCGGATCAGAGGCACCCTGGAATTGAGGGGAGAAACGAGTACAAGGAGCATCACCAGAGCTACTGTGTATTTACCACAGAAGAAACTGATAGAAAAAGCTTGCAGCGTAGACATATGGAGGTGAATGCAGTAATGCCGGTGGTGACGAGGTACATGCCTTGGTCTGATCAGGAAATCACTTGGAGCATTAGGGATCATCCCGAGCTCATGCCGAGCCCTGGTTCGTATGCGTTGGTGCTAGATCCTACATTCATTGGGCCTAACATGAAGGTGAGATTCTCAAAGGTACTGATCGACAACGGCATTAGCATAAACATCATGTACGCGGACACAATGTGCAAGTTGGGTATCTCGGAGAACATGCTCCAAGCCACGAGGACAACTTTCCATGGCATTGTGCCCGGCATCTCTTGCGAGCCGATAGGCAAGGTCCGGGTCGACATCTTGTTCGGCACAAGGGACATTGCTGAATTGAAAATCTGGAGTTCGAAGTAGTGAACTTGGAAAGCGCGTATCATGTGTTGCTCGGAAGGCCAGCGCTGAACAAGTTCATGACAAGTTGTCATATAAGCTATTTGAAAATAAAATTGCCCGGACCAAACGGAGTAATTACGATTGCTGGGGACTTCTGACGTTCCATGGAGTGTGCGTCGGCCGGATCAAACTTAGCCGAGTCACTTGTGATCGCGCAGGAAAAAAGGAAAATTCAAGAGGTGGCAGCGTTGGCTCAGTCCGCGCAACAGTGTATTCCGGCGCTGAGTAACCCGCATGGAACTGTCTCCTTCCATGCCGCGAAAGATACCAAGAAGGTCCCTGTTGATGACATGTTCCCAGAGCGCACAGTTACAATTGGTGCCGGGCTAAGTGATAAATAGGAAAGCGAGCTCATCAGCTTCCTCCGTGAGAATCGGGACATTTTTGCTTGGTCCACACAGGACTTGCAAGGTGTTCCGAGGGAGTTGGCCGAGCACTCTTTAATGTGAGACCCGGAGCTAAGCCGGTGAAGAAACCTCTCCGCCGCTTCGCCGAAGATAGGAGAAAAGTCATTGGGGATGAGATAGCTCGGTTGCTAGCTGCAGGATTTATCATGGAAGTTCTTTACCCGGATTGGTTGTCTAATCTAGTGCTGGTGGAAAAGAAGAAAGATGATCCGAACGTGGCAGTGGTTTGGCGCATGTGTATCGACTACACGAACCTGAACAAGGCGTGTCCAAAAGATCCATTTCCGCTGCCAAGAATAGATCAGGTCATAGACTCAACTGCGGGATGTGAACTGTTGTCATTCATCGATGCTTACTCCGGATTCCACCAGATACCTTTGAATCCAGATGATCAAATAAAGACTGCGTTTATTACCCCGTATGGGGCTTATTGCTATCACACCATGCCATTTGGTTTACGTAATGCAGGTGCAACGTACCAGAGATGTATGCAAAAATGTTTGCATGACCAAATAGGTCGAAATGTACAGGTATACGTGGATGATGTGGTTATCAAGACCAAGGAAAGCAAAACGCTCCTTGACGATATCAGGCAGACATTCGCAAACCTAAGGAGGTTCTGGATGAAACTTAATCCGGAAAAATGCACCTTCGGTGTCCCGGCTGGAAAATTGCTCGGCTTTCTGGTTTCCAGCCGAGGTATCGAAGTTAATCCAACCAAGATCCGAGCCATCGAACGAATGGAGCTGCCGAAGTGTCTTAACGATGTCCAGAAGTTTACAGGTTGCCTGGCCTCATTAAGTCGGTTTGTATGTCGGTTAGGAGAAAAGGCATTGCCTCTCTATCAACTCATGAAAAAGTCGGATAAGTTCATTTGGACGCCGCAGGCGGATGAGGCATATACCCACCTAAAGAAAATGTTAGCCACGGCGCCAGTGCTAGCCTCCCCACTATCAAAAGAGCCAATGTTGCTCTATATAGCCACAACCAACCGAGTTGTAAGTGCAGTGATAGTGGTGGAGCGTGATGAGGAAGGAAAGTCAGTGCAAAGGTCGGTGTATTATTTGAGTGAAGTGTTGTCAACCTCAAAGCAGAACTACCCACACTATCAAAAAGTTGCGTATGGCGTGTACATGGCCGCCAAGAAATTGAAGCATTACTTTGAAGAGCATCCCATCCGGGTCATATGTGAGGCCCCTATATCCGAGATAATGAGTAACAAGGATGCAAGCGGCAGAATTGCAAAATGGGCAATTGAGCTAGCTCCTTACGCCCCGCAGTATGACCGGAGAGAAGCCGTAAAGTCTTAGGCTATGGTGGACTTTTTCGTGGACTGGGCCGAGGTACAGTACGAACCACCACCTCCAGATCCGAACTATTGGCGGATGCACTTTGACGGATCAAAAACCAAAACCGGGCTAGGTGCCGGAGTCGTACTGACATCGCCAAAGAAGGACCAGCTGAAATACGTGCTGCAGATCCACTTCACCGCATCAAATAATGTCGCTGAGTATGAAGCACTTGTGCATGGGCTCAAGGTAGCAAAGAAAATTGGTATACGTCGGATTATATGCTTTGGCGACTCGGATTTAGTGGTGCAGCAAGTGTAGGGAGTATGGGATGCTCTTGATCCAAACATGGCACTATACAGATTCCACGTGCAGAAGATTTCTGGTTACTTTGAGGGATGCGAATTTCATCACATACCCCGGGTAGAAAATGAGGCTGCCGACATGCTGTCAAAGCTCGGGTCAACCAGACAAGCAATTCCACCGGGTGTAGCATTAGAGGACCTCAAGAAGCCATCCATCAGGCCATCCCTGGAATCCGAGTCCATCTACGTCCCGGAGGACACAGAGTCCGGAGCAGCGCCCATGGACATTGACACGGGGAGTGGTGCGCAAAACCCGGGGACTGATTCGGGAAACCCGGGGACTGCTCCACAAAACCCGGGGACTGCTCAGCGTAGTCCAGTTGAAGTTATGCCGGTGGATCATATGGAGATAGAGGAGGACGTCTTCCCCGCGCGGCAAATACCGGCTTGGGCACTGCCTATATTTCAATTCCTGAAAGATGGAACGTTACCCACTGAGGAGGTATTGTCCAGGCAAACACAGGGGAGGGCAAAGGCTTACACGATCATCAATTCCGAGTTATACAAAAGAAGTGTGACCAATGTCCTCCAGCGATGTGTTGACCCGGATGAAGGGCTTGAAATCATCCGAGATATACATCAGGGGGAGTGCGGGCATGGCGCCTCATCCCGAGCCTTAGTAGCGAAAGCTTTTCAACACGGATTCTACTGGCCAAACGCCTTAGAACAAGCAGAAGATCTGGTGAGAAAATGTAATGGTTGTCAGAGGTACACCACAAAGATGCATATGCCAATGTCGGAACTCAAGACCATCCCAATCACTTGGCCATTTGCCGTATGGTGCCTGGATATGGTTGGCCCGTTCAAACCAGCAAGAGGAAACATGACTCACATTTTGGTGATGGTGGACAAGTTTACGAAGTGGATCGAGGTAAAGCCTATAAGAAAATGTGATGGAGCTACGGCCGTAACGTTCCTCAAAGATATCATCTTGAGGTATGGTTATCCACACAGTATCATAACTGATAATGGCACAAATTTTGCGGAAGGAGCATTTGCTTGTTTCTGCCGGGATAAGGAGATCCGACTTGACGTAGCTTCGGTAGCCCACCCCGCATCGAACGGGAAGTGGAAAGATCCAACGAATTAGTATTATCCGGGATAAAACCCCGGCTCATTGAGCCGCTGCAAAGATCAGTGGGGTGCTGGATAGAAGAACTACCAGCGGTACTGTGGAGTTTAAGAACAACTCTGAATCGATCAACAAGCTATACGCCGTTTTTTCTGGTATATGGGGCAGAAGCTGTATTACCAGCCGACATAGAGCATGATTCGCCTAGAGTCACCCAATACACAGAAGCCGAAGTGCAAGCAGCCCGGCAAAATGATGTTGATCTGCTGGAAGAAGCGAGAGAACTGGCAGTGTCCAGATCCGCCATATATCAGCAAAATCTCCGACGCTATCATAGCCGGAAAGTGTGCCTCCGGGTCTTCCGGGAAGGCGATCTGGTGCTCCGGTTGGTACAGCGTACTATTGGAATGCATAAACTATCCCCCCATGGGAAGGGCCATTCATCGTGAGCAAAGCATTGCACAATGATTCTTATTATCTTATAGATGCAAAGCCACAGGAAAAGGACAAGGCGGACAGGTCCAGCGAGGAATCTAAACGTCCATGGAATGTAGCTCTCCTTCGTCCTTTCTACACTTAGCGAAGAAGTGTATGTATCCGGGTTATCTCATATGTCGGTATGTACGTCGGCAATGAATTTATCAATAAAATGTTGGCACCTCGAGCAGTAACTCAGGGACTGCCTTAATAATATTTGTTGTCTTTTGTTATTTGTCCATCGGCTGGAATAGATTATTCTACTTAGCTCGGATTAGTAGTGTGTGAGCACCAAAAACCCAACTCTTCGACTTGCTGCTGTCCAATAAGAATTGGCTTCATGGCAAGCAAGAGAACAAGTTTGGAATTGTGTAGCACATGAAAAACGACTAAGGAAAAGAATTTATTCGAGCCGATGTTTATTTTTCGGAATAATCCCGTATTTATTTTCGAGCTAAGTCTAATTGTTAGGCTCGGATTCGTAAGTTGTAAAACCGAATCAAGGTAGACACGACCCGAGCCAAAAGATTGAACGAACAAGAAAAAGAAACTTGGGGACTACGCCCACGTTAATCCGGCATAAGTACTCAGTAGCAAAATATCGTATGTATTTGGAATACAATTCCACCCGGCATACCGGGGATCTCACGAATTTTTAAGTGTTTTTACTTAGGAGCAGCAGGACGGAGTTCGGCATCATCATCGCCCTCTTCGATATCCGAGGCTGTGTCCTCCTGCGATTCACCCGAGTCATCTTCGCCTGCGGCTTCCAGGAAGCTCGGACCCTCAGTCCATTCATGAATGGGGGCATATTCAATGAGGCTGTGGGCGCAAGCATGGCGCCGAGCTACCCACTCCGGATCATCTGTCCATTTGGACCCGGTGCGCAGCCGTGTGAGGAGGCTGAGGTCTATTTTTTCGTACCACATCAAAACGTGGTGAAGGATGGTATTGGCAGCAGCACAACCAGCGGATTCTCGCCAGAGGTCGAGTTGGGTCTCAACTTCTGAAAGCTTTTTAGCGAGATGCGTAATTCTCTCCGGAGCGTCATCGGCGGGCCAGAAGGCGTGGAAGATCCAGACTGAAACATCGAGGAGGTCCCGGCCGTAGTTCTTGATAATTTCCACGCGAGATGACAGGCTGACCAATAGGTCCTCCGTGTCATAGGGAATGGACTCACCCTCAGCAGCGACCGGAGTACCTCTCTCTCAGCGGAAATTAGCAACAACAGCACGTGCAATGGCCGTACCCTCTGGAAAGTGGCCTGGGAGACAAGGCAAAGGACAAAGTTGAGAAAATAAGACATGAGATGTAACCCGGAGAAGTAAGGTGGACAAAGGAAGAGAAGTTACGAGAGATATGACTGTGAATTCGGGTCAGCTCCTTGATGCAAGCATCATGCCTTTTCCGAAGCTGCTCGAGCTCAGCATTTGCCGACCCAAGTTTGACCTCGGCTTCCTGGAGGAGTTCGCGATCCTTAGCACTTTGGAGTTGGAGGCGCTCGCGTTCCTCGGTGAAGTCCTGGCCAACCCTTTTCAGCTCGGCTTGGTGCTGCACCTTCATTTTAGACATTTCAGCTTTGAGCTTGGCTATGTCATCATCTTTGGTCCGGAGGAGGACGAGCTCATCATCCTTTTTCTTCAGCTCGGCTTGATGCTGTCCTGCTTGTTCGAGAAAATGCAGCATCATGTCAGGCACATGCACACTTTCTTCAAGCAATGCTGAAACCATGTGTTGGCCCGGCAGAGCCGAGGTATGAATATTTGCCGAGCCAAGGAGGTAAAAGGATGAGAAGCATAGTAGGAACAGATAAGAAGGACGTACCCTTGATCTGCTTCAAGTTCTTTCGCATGATTTTGTTTTCAGCTTCCACCCCAGCTGCGGAAATTGAACAATCAGATTCATTCGGCAAGTGAAGTGGAAGAAAAATGAGGAAGGGAGTAAGAAAGAAATTTACCCCTTTTCTCATACTCAGCGATGAGTGCAGCCTGTTTCGTGCGAAGATTTTTATGTGTATCCAACAAGCGATGGAATTCGGCACTTCGGCGGTTGGTGGTCACCTGAAGAGTATACAGAAACTTTAGTCAGGTGTGTGCATATTCGAAGTGTACTAAAATCCGGGCCAAGTGGAACTTAACCCGGCTCTAGGTGTGTGCATGTTCGAAGTGTACTAAAATCCGGGCCAAGTGGAACTTAACCCGGCTCTAGGTGTGTGCATGTTCGAAGTGTACTAAAATCCGGGCCAAGTGCAACTTAACCCGGCTCTTGGTGTGTGCATATTCGAAGTGTACTAAAATCCAGGCCAAGTGGAACTTAACCCGGCTCTAGGTGTGTGCATGTTCCAAGTGTACTAAAATTCGGGCCAAGTGGAACTTAACCCGGCTCTAGGTGTGTGCATGTTCGAAGTGTACTAAAATCCGGGCCAAGTGGAACTTAACCCGGCTCTAGGTGTGTGCATGTTCGAAGTGTACTAAAATCCGGGCCAAGTGGAACTTAACCCGGCTCTAGGTGTGCGCATGTTCGAAGTGTACTAAAATCCGGGCCAAGTGGAACTTAACTCGGCTCTAGGTGTGTGCATGTTCGAAGTGTACTAAAATCCGGGCCAAGTGGAACTTAACCCGGCTCTAGGTGTGCGCATGTTCGAAGTGTACTAAAATCCGGGCCAAGTGGAACTTAACCCGGCTCTAGGTGTGCGCATGTTCGAAGTGTACTAAAATCCGGGCCAAGTGGAACTAACCCGGCTCTAGGTGTGTGCATGTTTGAAGTGTACTAAAATCCGGGCCAAGTGGAACTTAACCCGGCTCTAGGTGTGTGCATATTCGAAGTTATTATGGAGCTACGTTAGTTCTATAAAAGAGCATCTGACCGAGTAACAAGTTACTCCCCCGGAGGCTCGGGGACTAATGGTTATTATCTACAATTTACGAAGGAGAAAACGGCGTACCTCCATCATCCATCCAGCGAGGTTGATGGCCTTGGCGGCGGTATTCACTTCATCAGACTCTTGGATTACCTCGGCATTGTTCCAGTTCATGACGAACTCCATCAAGCTTGGGGGGTACCGTTCGCCTGAGGGCATATGTGGCGTCACCAAACCCTTAGCGTGTGCTTCCTTCCTCTCCACCAAGGCAAGGGCCGGGCTGGTATGAAGAACCAACTGCTGAGACTCAGTTGGCTCAGCAGGCGCGTCCTTTGCCGCTGGTGTTTTCTTGGGGAGCATGGACTCAAGGGTATGTTGCCCAGGCTCGGCAGTGCTGGGCTTGGTAACGTCTTGAGTCTTCTTACCCTTGGCTTGCTGGGAAGAAGAAGCCGTAGCAGCGGTTTTCCCCTGCCGAGGTTGGGAGGACTCGGAAGATGCAGAGGAACTGGGCGCTGCTACTTTCGTTGCTGGACTTGGTGCCGGCGCTGATGTTTTCGCTGTCGGGGTTGGTGCTGCTAACGAGGCTGGAGTTGGTGTTGTTTTGGCTGCTGGTACTGGAACAGATGCTGGAGTCGAAGTAGCTTTGGAGGCTGCTAGTTGTGGCGTCACCGAGGTAGTGGCTACCGTTGTTCTGGTTGGGCCAGTTTCCCCCGCCCCAGGTTGATCCAGAGCGGCCGCAGAGCTTTCCGGAATGGGGCTCAGCGGACGTGGCTCGTCGTCGCGACGAGGCGAGGGGCTGGCCCGGAGAGGCGATGAGATACTGGACCCACTCTGAGGGACCTCCACCGGAGCCCTGTGAGATCAGGTAACGTCAGAAGGAAAGTTACGACGAGGTAAGGAAGAACGAGTTACAGAAGAAAGAAGGACTTACGCATCCGAGGTTTCGGCTGCTCTGGGTTTCCGAGCCCTTCATACTGGGGCCTTCTTTTGCCTTTTAGCGGGATCGGAAGGTCCGGAGGTAGAGCTTGAGGAGGCCGTGCGCTTTTTATTCGGCGCCACCGGAACTGGCTCGCCCATGGCGAGAGGAGGATCCTCGTGGATATGGCCACCAGCGTGAGCTGATGGCGGAAAAGCAAAAGAAAGGGGGACAGCCTCAAATAGTTCAATTATCTCGATATCCGAGTAATCTTCATCATCGGGCCAATCTCTGGCAGAAGAGAAGTTACTCGTGGGTCGTTTCGTGGCGTCAGTCATGGGGAGAAACATCTCTTGGTCCGGCTCCTCCACGTCCGAAATCTCCCGGTCCGGTGCCCACTTAAGGGTCGGATCAGTGCCATCCTCGAGCGTTTGCTGAAGGAATGGCTGAGGAAAAGAATAAACAGACGAATTAGAAATGCAACAATAATAGACAAGTAACTGGTCCGGGGTAGGTTTGCTACATGAAACTCACCATGGGAGGAAGCCGGTCACGGCAGAAGTGCTCAATCCCCCAAGTCCAATCAGGGGAGAAATCCTTCTGAGTGGTGAAAAGAGCCTTAACCCGGCGGAAGATCTCCGTGTTGTTCAGCTCGAAAGATGAAGTCCGGTTGGGATCGCGGCCGTAGCTCATATGGCACACCTTGTGGGTGCGCTTCTGGAGAGGGGAGATTCGGTTGCGCACGAAAGTGATCATCGCATCCTCGTTGCGTAACCCGAGCTCCTTCAGCTCCGCGAACCTCTTGCTCACTTGGTTGGCCAGGGCCGTAGGTTTCTTCAGAACGGCGTCCCACAGATCCGGGTTCGGCGGACCCGGGGTATAGGGAAGCAACCGGATCAAATCTTCGGTGCCTGTGTTCCGGACATAAAAGAACGTTCAGGCCCAACCTTTGCAGGATTCTAGCCCTGTGACCCGAGGGAAAACAGAAAACGTCCGGGGTGAGATGGAGGCTGCTCCGAACTGCGTGAGCTGCTTGTCCTCCGGGTCAGCGTGAATGTCGGGGATAACGTTGCGGCAAAGGGCGAAAAACCGGATCCACAGCTCCTTTGTGGGCCATAATCCGGCGTAGCCCTCAATCGTAGAGGCGAAAGCAGAGAGGGAAGTAATGGCATTGGCCGGAAGATGGTGCGGCTGGAGATGGTAGGTGCTGAGCCAATCGTGGAAGAAGTCACTCACCGGGAGTCCGAACCCTGCTGAAAATGAGACAGGAACACAACGAACTCCACGGGGTTGGGCGAAGGAGCTAGCTCAGCGGAGGCGAGGCGAGCGGCGACGCCGGCAGGGAGGTGTCTGGTCCGGTAGAGCCAATCCAGATCGTCCTAGCAGACCCAGGAGCCGGCCCATGCAGCGCGGTCCCTAGCGGCGGCGTCCTCCTCCATGTCTTGCTCAGCAATGGCGAGCTCTTCTTCAGTCATCTGCTCCTCAAAGCCCTCGCTGGCGCTGGAGGCGGCGGGGGACAGCGGCTTGGATTGGCGAGGACCCGTAGCGGGAGATTGACATCACAGTGATGGAGACGTAGAGGTGAAACGGAGAAGTGCGGCGGTGACGCTGTTTTTTGGCAGTACTGGCGGCAGCGCAGTCGCGAGGAAGACGAAGGAGAGTAGCTGCAGGCAGAGGCGTGCGGAGGGGAAAAATCCTAAGGAACGCACGCCTCCGCTATTTAACCCCCACGTAAGCGGCGAGTGGGATCGCACCCTGTGGACCGACCACATGATGTGGCTGTGTATTACCTGTCCGGACCAATCAGTAAGGAGCCACATGGAAGGCCTCAGGGCGGAAAGAATCCTGGGACGTGACGCACTGATGCGGTAAACGAGGGGGCAGGCGTGACGTGACCCGCGCACAGTGATGACTGATGGTTACTGCGGCAATTACTGTACCGTCCCTTAAAATAAGACAACACAATGATTACCGTTCACATGGGTTAGCGTATGAGAGAAGGAAGCAAGACCCGGATGGAACTGTGGTAACCCGGCCGGCAAGTGAAAACTTGAAATGTGTGAAGGGAATGTAAATCCATACAAACTGAGGTAAAGAGGTAACTCGGCAATAACGACCAGGCCACAAGATTGAACCTGGTGTGGCCTTAGCGGCCACGGCAGCAAAGACCGCACCAGCTTCGGGGACTAATGTTGGGGGGATACCCCCGGGTAGGGTCACGCCGGGGTATAAAGGCCGAGTTAGCCGAGGTTCGGCAAGGCTAAAGCAGATGCTGGCCGGGTCACCTCAAGGCAGGCCGAGTCACGGGGTAATCCGGACCTGGGGGCATTCGCCTAACTAGGTCTCATCCTACCTAAGCAGTACGTCGGAAGTGTATGTCTAACCTGTATGCAGGAAAAGGGTGTGGCCGGATGAACCATCGTCCGGGTCGCAGTAACCTTCTAGGAGAAGGAAGGAATCTCGCTGGTCAAAAGGAGCCCCGGTACGCACTGCCTAAGCGAAGCGAGCAAGGACTGGACCACCGGGGCGTGGCCGACAAGCGTGACGACGCCCGTGTCAGCTGACGAGCTAAAGCGTAGCTGACGAGGGGCGGGGCGTGGCTCACGTAACTAAAGCATAGCTGACGAGGGGGAAAAAGCACCCCAGTCGGTTTGCCACTTTGGGAGGAGGCATATTCTTAGGAATATGCCTCCACATATGCCCTAGGCAGGAACCGAGCCTCCTCTATAAAAGGGCGGCTAGGGCTTCTGTAGGGGGGTTGATTTCTCTACGATTCAGTTTTGGGCTAGAGTTTCAGGTGTGATCCGTGGGTGAGAGTAAGAGAGCTCTTTCTTCCTCCTCTCGCCAATACAGCTCTAGGAGCACTTGTAACCTTGGAAGCAAATCAATACAAGCTCTTGTGTGGAGAATCACTTCAGTATCCCTCCCTGGATTCCCCTAGCGAGTATTAGTCCCCACCTTTAGCCTATACATGGCATCTGCCGTGACACCACCACGACATTCATAAACCACATGGATCCACCATAGTCATTGCATGTGTGTTCTTTTCATTGGATGTGTGAGTGTACTAGTGTGCATCATTGGGGTTTTAGGAAAACAACACATGTAGTGATGCCACTACAACATGTGTGTTCTTTTCATAAACCACATGGATCCACTAGAGTTCATTACATGTGTGTTCTTTTCACAAACCACATAGATCCACTAGAGTTCATTGCATGTGTGTTCTTTTCATAAACCACATGGATCCACTAGTGTCATTGAATGTGTGTTCTTTTTCTAAACCACATATGGATCCACTAGAGTCATTGCATGTGTGTTCCTTTCATAAAGCACAACTAGAGTCATTGCATGTGTGTTGTTTTAATAAACCACAAGGATCCACAAGAGTCATTGCATGTGTGTTCTTTTCATTGCATGTGTGAGTGTATTAGTGTGCATGATTAGGGTTTTAGGAAAAGAACACATGCAGTGATGCCACCACAACATGCGTGTTCTTTTCATAAGCCACACGGATCCACTAGAGTTCATTGCATGTGTGTTCTTTTCATAAACCACATGGATCCACAAGAGTTCATTGTATGTGTGTTCTTTTCATAAACCACATGGATCCACTAGAGTCATTGCATGTGTGTTCTTTTCATAAACCACATGGATCCACCAATGTCATTGAATGTGTGTTCTTTTTCTAAACCACATATGGATCCAGTATGGTCATTGCATGTTTGTTCTTTTCATAAACAACATGGATCCACCAGTGTCATTGCATGAGTGTTCTTTTCACAAACAACATCTAGAGTCATTGCATGTGTGTTATTTTCATAAGCCACATGGATCCACCAGAGTCATTGCATGTGTGTTCTTTTCATTGGATGTGTGAATGTATTAGTGTGCATCATTGGGGTTTTAGGAAAAGAACACATGTAGTGATGCCACCACAGCATGTGTGTTCTTTTCATAAACCACATGGATCCACAAGTGTTCATTGCATGTGTGTTCTTTTCATAAGCCACATGGATCCACTAGAGTTCATTGCATGCTTGTTCTTTTCATAAACCACATGGATCCACTAGAGTCATTGCATGTGTGTTCTTTTCGTAAACCACATGTATCCACCAGTGTCATTGAATGTGTGTTGTTTTTCTAAATGACATATGGATCCACTAGAGTCGTGGCATGTGTGTGCTTTTCATAAACCACAACTAGAGTCATTGCATGTGTGTTCTTTTCATAAACCACATCTAGAGTCATTGCATGAGTGTTCTTTTCATAAACCACATGGATCCACCATAGTCATTGCATGTGTGTTCTTTTCATTGGATGTGTGAGTGTACTAGTGTGCATCATTGGGGTTTAAGGAAAAGAACACATGCAGGGATGCCACCACAGCATGTGTGTTCTTTTCATAAACCACATGGATCCACAAGAGTTCATTGCATGTGTGTTCTTTTGATAAACCACATGGATCCACCAGCGTCATTGCATGTATGTTCTTTTCATAAACCACATATAAAGTCATTGCATGTGTGTTCTTTTCATAAACCACATCTAAAGTCATTGCATGTGTGTTCTTTTCATAAACCACATGGATCCACTAGAGTTAGTGCATGTGTGTTCAATTCATAAACCACATGGATCCACCTGTGTCATTGAATGTGTGTTGTTTTTCTACACCACATATGGATCCACTATAGTCATTGCATGTGTGTTCTTTTCATAGAACACAACTAGAGTCATTGCATGTGTGTTCTTTTCATAAATTATAGCTAGAGTCATTGCATGTGTGCTCTTTTCATAAACCACATGGATCCACCAGAGTCATTGCATGTGTCTTCTTTTCATTGGATGTGTGAGTGTATTAGTGTGCATCTTTAGGGTTTTAGGAAACAAAAACATGAGTGATGCCACCACAGCATGTGTGTGTCAGTGTGCATCATTGTGGTTTTGGAAAAGAACAAGTGTAGTGATGCCACCACAGCATGTGTCCAACCATGTCCAGGAACCCTAGCAGCATGCTAGGATTCAACTGTAGTATGCATTCTACCACCAGCTTGAAAGATGATGCATCACCACACCTTATTGGATGTGTGTGTGTGTGTGAGTGTATCAGTGTCTAACCATGTCCAGGAACCCTGGCAGGATGCTGGGATTCAACTACATCATGCATTCTACCACCAGCTTGAAAGATGCTGCATCACCACACCCCATTCGATATGTGAGTGTATTAGTGTGCATCATTGGGTTTTTAGGAAAAGAACACATGCAATGATGCCACCACAGCATGTTTTTTTCATAACCACATGGATCCACAAGATTTCATTGCATGTGTGTTCTTTTCATAAACCACATGGATCCACTAGAGTTCATTGCATGCGTGTTCTTTTCATCAACCACATGGATCCCTAGAATCAGTACATGTGTGATCTATTAATAAACCACATGGATCCACCAGTGTCATTGAATGTGTGTTCTTTTTCTAAACCACATATGGATCCACTAGAGTCATTGCACGTGTGTTCTTTTCATAAACTACAACTAGAGTATTTGCATGCGTGTTCTTTTCATAAACCAAAACTAGAGTCATTGCATGTGTGTTCTTTTCATAAACCACATGGATTCACCAGAGTCATTGCATGTGTGTTCTTTTCATTGGATGTGTGAGTGTATTAGTGTGCATCGTTGGGGTTTTAGGAAAAGAACACATGCAGTGATGCCACCACCGCATGTGTGTTCTTTTCATAAACCGCATGGATCGACTAGAGTTCATTGCATGTGTGTTCTTTTCATAAACCACATGGATCCACTAGAGTTCATTGCATGTGTGTTCGTTTCATAAACCACATGGATCCACTAGAGTCATTGCATGTGTGTTCTTTTCATAAACCACACGAATCCACTAGTGTCATTGAATGTGTGTTTTTTTTCTAAATCACATATGGATCCACGACAGTCATTGCCTGTGTGTTATTTTCATAAACCACATCGATTCACCAGTGTTACTGCATGAGTGTTCTTTTCATAAACTACATCTAGAGTCATTGCATGTGTGTTATTTTCATAAACTACATGGATCCACCAGAGTCATTGCATGTGTGTTCTTTTTTGATTGGATATGTGAGTGTATTAGTGCGCATCTTTGGGGTTTTAGGAAAAGAACACATGAAGTGATGCCACCACAACATGTGTGTTCTTTTCATAAACCACATGGATCCACCAGACTTCATTGCATGTGTGTTCTTTTCAAAAACCACATGGATCCACTAGAGTTCATTGCATGCTTGTTCTTTTCATAAACCACTTGGATCCACTAGTCATTGCATGTGTGTTCTTTTCATAAACCACATGGATCTAGCAGTGTCATTGAATGTGTGTTCTTTTTCTAAATGACATATGGATCCACTAGATTCATTACATGTGTGTTCTTTTCATAAACCACAACTAGAGTTATTGCATGTGTGTTCTTTTCATAAACCACATCTAGAGTCATTGCATGAGTGTTCTTTTCATAAACCACATGGATCCACCATAGTCATTGCATGTCTGTTCTTTTCATTGGATGTGTGAGTGTACTAGTGTGCATCATTGGGGTTTTAGGAAAACAACACATGTAGTGATGCCACCACAACATGTGTGTTCTTTTCATAAACCACATGGATCCACTAGAGTTCATTACATGTGTGTTCTTTTCATAAACCACATGGATCCACTAGAGTTCATTGCATGTGAGTTCTTTTCATAAACCACATGGATCCACTAGTGTCATTGAATGTGTGTTATTTTTCTAAACCACATATGGATCCACTAGAGTCATTGCATGTGTGTTCTTTTCATAAAGCACAACTAGAGTCATTGCATGTGTGTTGTTTTAATAAACCACAAGGATCCACAAGAGTCATTGCATGTGTGTTCTTTTCATTGCATGTGTGAGTGTATTAGTGTGCATGATTAGGGTTTTAGGAAAAGAACACGTGCAGTGATGCCACAACAACATGCGTGTTCTTTTCATAAGCCACACGGATCCACTAGAGTTCATTGCATGTGTGTTCTTTTCATAAACCACATGGATCCACAAGAGTTCATTGTATGTGTGTTCTTTTCATAAACCACATGGATCCACTAGAGTCATTTCATGTGTGTTCTTTTTATAAAACACATGGATCCACCAGTGTCATTGAATCTGTGTTATTTTTCTAAAACACATCTAGTCATTGCATGTGTGTTCTTTTTCTAAAACACATGGATCCAGTATAGTCATTGCATGTGTGTGCTTTTCATAAACCACATCTAGACTCATTGCATGTGTGTTATTTTCATAAACCACATGGATCCACCAGACTCATTCCATGTGTATTCCTTTCATTGGATGTGTGAGTGTATTAGTGTGCATCATTGGGGTTTTAGGAAAAGAACACATGCAGGGATCCCACCACAGCATGTGTGTTCTTTTCATAAACCACATGGATCCACAAGAGTTCATTGCTTGTGTGTTCTTTTGATAAACTGATGAAGAAGGGGATGCCTTGGGCATCCCCAAGCTTTGACGCTTGTACTTATTGGATATTTCTTGGGGTGACACGCGTGGCATCCCTATGCTTGAGCTTTAGTCCATTCTTCATCTCATTACTCATTCCTTCCATACACCTGAATATTTTCCTTCATACAAAACTTCACACAATCTTTATTACAACATTAGTGCACTCAAGATAATAAGTCTTTAGGTTCAGTTCTAACACCAATAAAACTTCCAATAAAACACAAGATACTGTAGCACTTCTCTCAAAAAGCTCAATTCCCCAAAAGAACTCAAAAAGGAACCAACAAGAAGCGAATGCAAATAATGGCAGAAATCTGTCAAAATAGACCAGCAGGTAAAGACGAATTTTTTCGAAGACCTTCTATTGCTCAAATTGAAAAGTGTTGAACTAACAAAAGTTAGATAACAACATGGGGCAGAAGTACAAACATTCACTCCTCAAAAGGACGTACAGAGATTGTACATGGATTTTTACGGTGAAGCGCAAAAATCTATTTTGGGACATCAACTTTCCCAATCATTACTTCTCTCTCATTAGAGGTTACTCTTGGCACAAAAACCAAATAAAAAGGATAAGGAGCGGTTATTACAGAGGTAATAACTTCCAAGACTCATCTAAAACTTTTGGGTTATCTCCCAATAAGTACTTTTGTTTAACGCCTTTAAGTTAGGCATGCTAGTTTCGAGAAGATGCTCACATAGGAAATATGAATTGAAGTAAAAGAGAGCATCAAGAAGCAAATTCAAAGCACATTTAAGTCTAACCCACTTCCTATGCGTAGGAATCTTGTAAAGAAACAAGTCATGAAATCACAAAGAGACAAGCATAGGAAAACAAAACAAGTGCAACTTTAAGACTTTCAACATAAAGAGGGGAAACATAATATTATTGAGACATATAAAACCATGTTTCCCTCTCTCATAATAACTTTTAGTAGAATCATGAACAATGAAAAAAATAGCGCGCTATAGCATCGCAATAGCGTATTCGGAAGGCAGACGCTACACTATGCATAATATGCTTGCTATGATGCTAATCACGTTTTAGCGGCGCTAAATGGCGCTAAACACACAATACGTTATAATGTAATAGCGTGCTACAAAAAACTTAATATCGGAAGTCCATCTGACCCATTCAGCCCGCACGAGTCAACAAAGCTAGCTTACCCAACTCCCAGTCCCATGTCGCATCCAATTCCACACCATGCGACGGTGGTGGCGGCTGCAAGCCGTAGCATCTCCCTTTATCTCCTCTAGTTCGGCCGGCCGGCCGCCTCCATCTGGCACGTCCCCGACCAAAAGGAGTGCAGCTAGCAATGCCGCAACAAGCGACACCCCGTCTAGCTTCAGCCCTGCGGATCTCCACTGCTCCACCATCTTGGAGAGCACCGGAATGTACTGATGTAGCATTTAGTATTGTAGATGTAGTTGTACTGATATAGTAATTACTAATTAGCTGAATTACTGATGTAGATGCAATGTTGTGTAGATGTACTGGTTTCTTGAAGGAACACGATCACTTTATGTGACTGTCTGGAAAATATATGTCCTTCATTTCGGATTTGGTTATCATTTTAATATATACTCTATGATTTGGTCATCACTGGTTAATTGGCTATGCATGTATTACTTTGCACAGTTCTTTAGCTACTGTAATCCTTACTATAGAGACTATATCTATCAAAAAATTATTATTTTACAAAACGCTATTTTGAAAAATAACACGCTATTAGCACGCTATAACTTGCGTAGCGTTTGGAGAGAGGCGGCGCTAAAGTAAATAGTGCGCTATTTTTTTCGTTGATCATGAATAAAATTAACAATATAACTAGCACATAAAACATTCTTATCATAGCCACATGCATAAAAGAATTAATACTCCCCACATAAACATAGTCATTCTTATTAATTATAGTGGGAGCAAATTCAACAAAATAGCTATCATTATTATTCTCATCACCATAATCATCAAATATAGGAGGCATATTGTAATCATAATTAATTTCCTCCTCAATAGTAGGTGGACTAAAAATATCATATTCATCATTGTAATCATCGTATATTGGAGGCATAGTATCATCAAAGTAAATTTTCTCCTCCGTGCTTGGGGGACTAAAAAGATCATGCTCATCAAAACTAGCTTCCCCAAGCTTAGACTTTTCCATAGAATTAGCAATTATGGTGTTCAAAGAATTCATACTAATAACATTGCTATTAGCATGCAAATAAAGTTCCATAGGTTTTTTAATTTTCTCTTCAAACACTTCATGTGCTAACTCAAGATAAATACTATAAAGCTCTCTAATTTTTTGTTGTTTTCCATTAAGCCTAACTAGTGAAAACAAGAAACAAAAAGACAAAATTGCAGAATCTAAAAGAAATAACTTCGAGCACTCACACCGGAGGATGTGAGTACCTTTTACCTTACCTCCCCGGCAACGGCGCCAAAAACTAGCTTGATGTCTACGCACTTCTATTCTTGTAGACAGTTGTTGGGCCTCCAAGTGCAGAGGTTTGTAGAACAGCAGCAAGTTTTCCCTTAAGTGGATCACCCAAGATTTATCGAACTCAGGGAGGAAGTGGTCAAAGGTATTCCTCTCAAGCAACCCTGCAATCAAGATACAAGAAGTCTCTTGTGTCCCCAACGCACCCAATACACTTGTCAGGTGTATAGGTGCACTAGTTCGGCAAAGAGATAGTGAAATACAAGTGGTATGGACATAAAACAACGGTGCTAGAAAATAGCTTGCTGGCGTGTGGTTGACGTGGAAAAAGACTAAAGGCAAACTGAAATAAAGATGGAAGCAAGCAAACATGTAACATATCTAGTTGCAAACGGTGTTTCAATGTTTAGAAACAAGGCCTAGGGATCATACTTTCACTAGTGAACACTCTCATATAAATATCTTCTCTTTATGATACTACTCTCCGATTGGACACTCTAAGCCATGGTAGGGCTATAACAGCACACCTCAAAGTAAGCCTTTCCCATCTAGAAAACCCCACACTGTCACCTTGGGCACTAGATGGTTCCAACAAACACCACAATTTCATAGAAACATCCAACTCCAAATATAACTCATAACAAGTATTTGTAATCTCTAGCCTAAGTGCCACCATGGTGTGCACGCTTTCACTTTCACACACATGGGGAGAGCAGAGATCTATTAATGCACTTGAGTAGCAAGGTAGATCTACTTGATTACAAAGCTCATGATCACAATATGATCATGCATAGAGAGAGAGAGAGAAAACGTAAGAAAGTAGATAAAACCAAGCATGGAACATCAAAAATTATAGATACATTTGCAATGTATCAGAAACCCGCACAACCGTAATGGCCGACTGTTCCACATGAATGTTGAGGAAGCCTAGGAAGCGCCAGATGTCGTGCTGGGTATGTTTTCTGTTAACTCAGTATTAGCAATAGTGTTGTTTGATTCTAGAGCATCGCACTTGTTTGTTACCGAAGAATTTGCATGCACTAGTAAGATTCAACCAACAAATTTGAAGCATGTTATGATATTTCAAATCCCTAGTTCCAGTACCAAACCTTGAAAAATTTGCAAGTCCGTACCTATCAGAATCCATGGGATAGATTTTTATGCCAATCTAATAGTGCTAGGGATGGATTGGATGTCGAAACATCAAGGATTAATTGATTGTGCCAAGAAAGCCATAACCATGACCAGTAGCACCAGAGTATCAGTAGAACATGTATCTGAGACATTGCCCCGTCAATTCAAGTGCAACAAGAGTTTAGCCAAGACCACCATTGACCAAGTCAGAGTAGTCTGTGAATACCCCGATGTATTCCCAGATGAATTGCCCGGTATGCCCCAGATCAAGATATCGAGTTTATCATTGAGCTAGTTCCTAGAATCGGACCCATAGCTTAGAGACCTTATATTATCAACCCATATGAATTAGTGGAGCTCAAGAAGCAACTTGATGATATGCTGGGAAAAGGTTTGATACAACCAAGTGCATCGCCATGGAGATCACATGTTCTATTTGTTGATAAGAAGGATGGTGCCAACCATTTATGTATGGATTACCGGAAGCTGAATGACATCACCATCAAAAACAAGTACCCGCTGCCAAAGATAGAAGATTTGTTTGATCAACTGACTAGTGCCAGAGTGTTTTCTAAGATTAATCTTAGAACTGGTTATCATCAATTGAAAATCCACGCGACGGATATCCCAAAGACTGCCTTCACCACTAGATATGGATTGTATGAGTACAATGTCATGTCTTTTGGATTAACCAATGCCTCGCTTATTTCATGAACCTCATGAATAAGATTTTTATGAAATTTCTAGATAAGTTTGTTATTGTGTTTATCGATGACATTCTGATATACTCCAAGTTAGAAGAGGGCCATGAGCAATATATGAGAACCATCCTTGAAACCCTTAGAGAGCATCAGCTATATGCCAAGTTTAGAAAATGTGAAATTTGGTTAAAGGAAGTAGGATTCCTAGGCCATATCTTATCGGTAGGAGGAGTTGCTATTAATCCCGCCAAGATTAAAGATGTTGAAGAATGGAAATCCCCAACCACCCAAACGGAAGTCCGTGCATTTCTTGGATTAGCCGGATATTACCGCAAGTTTGTTGAAGGATCTTGAGCATCGCAAGACCGATGACCCAGTTGTTAAAGAAAGACAAGAAGTTTGAATGGACTGACAAATGTGAAGCAAGTTTTCAAGATCTTAAGAAGAGATTGGTTTCAGCCCCAATTTTGATCATGCCCGATATCAAGAAGCCTTTTGACGTGTATTGTGATGCATCCAAGATTGGTCTCGGGTGTGTGTTGATGCAAGAAGGCAAAGTCATATCCTATCTGTCCAGACAACTGAAGCATCATGAGTAGAACTACCCCACCCATGACCTAGAACTAGCATCTATAGTTTTAGCCTTGAAGACATGGCGTCATTACCTTATGGGTAACCGCTGTGAGATTTATTCGGATCACAAGAGTCTGAAGTATATTTTCACCCAGAAGGAGCTGAATATGAGGCAAAGGAGATGGATAGAGTTAATCAAGGATTATGACCTTGACATTCACTATCACCCCCGCAAAGCCAATGTGGTAGTGGATGCTCTTAGTCGACTGCCGTGTAGATTAAACACCATGATTAAGGAAGCCTAGCCAAGTCTACATGAGGAAATGGAAAATTTCAGAGTGGAGCTAGTTAGCGAAGGATTTCTAGCTAGCATAGAACTTCAACCCACGTTGATTAGTCAGATAAAAGAGGCCTAGAAAGGAAATGCAAGTATTGATGGAATCAAGAATCATATCGGAACAGGGAAGGTACACGAATTTACTGAAGATGAAGGAGGATTTCTGTGGTATAAAGGACGTATATGTGTTCTAGCAGATTCAGAGCTGAAACAAGTTATTATGCAGGAAGCCCACGATACCCTTTATTCTATCCACCCGGGAGGAACCAAGATGTATCAAGATCTGAAGGAGCAATTCTGGTGGCACATAATGAAGAGAGAAGTCGAAATCTACATAGCCAAGTGTGATATCTATCAGAGAGTCAAAGCGGAACATCAGCGACCCGCGGGACTTTTGCAACCATTGCAGATTCCGGAATGGAAATGGGATTCTATCAGAATGGACTTTATCATAGGTTTGCCTACATCTAGTAGGGGAAATGACTCTATTTTGGTGATAGTAGACAGATTGTCCAAGGTAGCCCATTTCATACCCGTCAAGACTACCTACCAAAGTTCGACGCTAGCGGAGTTGTATATTGCTAGAATAGTCAGTTTGCATGGAACCCCCAAGACCATAGTGTTGGATCGAGGAACCCAGTTTACCTCAAGATTTTGGCAGAAGGTCCAAGAATGATTAGGAACCAAACTAAATTTCAGCACAACTTATCACCCGCAAACCGACGGACAAACTAAAAGAGTCAACCAGATCCTAGAAGATATGTTGAGAGCTTGTGTGCTAGAATATGGATCTAAATGGGAAGATTTTCTGCCTTTCGTGGAATTCTCATATAACAATAGTTATCAAGCCAGTTTGCAAATGGCCCTATTTGTGTTCTTATATGGAAGAAAGTGTTGTACCCCGTTGAATTGGTCGCAAGTAGGAGAGAGTCAGATCTTTGGACCCGACATCCTACGAGAAGCCGAAGAGAAGGTTCAACAAGTCCGTGAGAACCTCAAGACCCCTCAATATAGACAGAAGAGTTATGATGACAAAAGACGTCGAGACCTTACCTTCAATGTCGAAGATTTTGTGTATCTCAAAGTATCACCCTTGAAGGGAATGCAACGTTTTTGACTGAAAGGGAAGCTTGCCCCAAGATATATTGGACCCTTCAAGATTTTGAATCACCGAGGAGAAGTATCCTATCAACTGGAACTGCCCGAGGAGATGTTAGCCATGCATAATGTGTTCCATATCTCGTTACTTAGAAAATGCCTAGAAGTTCTGGAGAAGACCGAAGTTTTCAGGAACATTGATCATAGAGCCATAGATATCGACAAGGATCTAACTTATCATGAAGTTCCCATCCGTATTTTGGAAGAAGCATTTAGAACCACCTGGACCAGAAGTATCACGTTTCTCAAGATCTAGTGGAGTAACCATACTGAAGAAGAAGCCACTTGGGATCGAGAAGATACTATTAGGTCTGAGTTTCCCAATCTCTTTAGTTCCTAGTTTTTCCTGAATCTCAAGACGAGATTCTGTTTAAGGAGGCAAGGTTTGTAACACCTCAAAAATATTAAACAAGCTTATCAAGATCTAATCACCCAAGTTTAGGGTTAACAAAAACTTTTATTATTAAACTTGATATGAGTGCATGTGTGATTTGTATTAATGCATGAATGTTTGCAATTGCCATGTTTGATTGCTACCAATGGTAAGGATTAGTTTAAAAAGGATTACTACATCATCTAGATCATTTCCAAGAAAAATCAAATTAAAAGAAAGTCAAATATGGATCATATGAGCATATGGTCATTTGGCAAAAGTTAACCACTAGACCACTTTGGGTGTCTCTAGTAAAACATTTATAACATAAACAATTCCAATTCTTTTCACCCCTTGCTAGACCAAGTAAAAGTGAATTCAAGCAAACTTTACAAAAGGGTAGAAACTATTTTCAAATATATTTAAGAGGTAATCCAAAATTGAATCAAGTTCATCTGTCTAGATCATCACTTTTCAAAAACCACTCAAACAATTTCCACTTGACAAATCTCAGCAACCATAGACTACCAAGCATATGACCAGATCACTCACCAAAAATCATTCAAAAATTCCTAAATTAATTTCATACGACCATTAAGTCGAACACTTAGCAGGCAGAGTATAACCTCAACCACTATACACTGTTTTGATCTATCAATTGCTCACAAATTGTACCACAATCAACTCCATATCTTACCCATGATCATTCCTGGTACTTGGATGTGCAGTGGAGAGCCTCATCTCCACCGTTGCACCAGTCGCATGCCTGTACCGAGCCAGCCATGCCAGTTGACCACGAACCAGTCGCTGCGCGCCATGCCACCCTCTCCCACGACACCTAGACGATAGTCGTGACCTCACCGCCACCCCCTATCCACCCTTTGCCAAAGGCGAGAAGTGGAGACGCTGGAATCGCTGCGCCCATTTAAGCCTCTGCCATGCCGAGCGCACGACGGAGCGCCACAGCCGCCTCGCGCGCATACGCTGCGCCTCGCTCTCTCCGCCCGTACCGGCAGTCGCCGTGGCACCAGTGACCTCCCAGACATGATCGTTCACTACCGCGCACAACGTGACCACTTTACTGAGTGACGAACACCTGTGTACCCGAACAGAGCGCTGACGTCGCCTGACCAACGGAGACTGCCCCTTGATGTGCCGTCACGCGCGTGATGATCATCGTAGTACCCCGCATCGACCCATGCCCTCTGCCATTCTTAGCTCGACCTGTAGCAGCGTCGCCGGAGAAGCCCGACCATGCCGCCCTGCCTCCACCACTGGGGTATAAATAGAGGCCACCCCAGACCTCATTTTGCACACCATTCCACTCTGCACTCACCCAAGAACTTCACCGACCCATCCCTGGAGCAAGGCAAGCACCGTCAACGACTCGCCGTCAACGACCAGCCCGTTCGCCCCCATCACCGAACCTAGCTGGAGCCTCGGTGAGTCCCCAGCGATCCCCACCGCCGCGTTAGGTTTAGAATCTAGGTGGAGCCATTCGACGTAGACGATGAACCTCACCCGTAGATTTCATTCTAATCGTAAGGCTGAGATTGATAGATACTGTTTCGGGTTTGATGAGCCGCTGACGCTTGGGACAGTTCTGTCAGCTGCCTGCCCCGCCAACGCTGTGCAGTTGGGCTGGCCCATTTCATTTCCCATGTAGAGCCCGTCAGTTCAAATAACATTTTGTCTATTTAGTTAAAACCCTATTCTGTCAGTAGATTCAAAATTCAATTCAAGGAGTTGTACTGATCCAAAATGCATGATTCCAATTTTGCTAGAAAGGTATTGAAAATATATAGTCACTCACGTTGGATCAAACCAATTGAAACTATAGATCACCTATACCAAAAATAATAAGATAGAGGCTTTTGCCACTTCAAACATTTTTAGAAAATAAACTATAAATTCTTTTGAGTTGATTCCAACTCTCAAAAATCAAATTTGCTATGCTCTACTTGAATATGTATAAGGATTTGGTTTTACAACTATGAAACATGGATTAGTATTAAAAGAATGCTACATAGGCATTTCTAGTCACTTTAATATTATTAAATAGTAATATTAAATCTTGTTATATATGATCACCATTTTAAATCACATTCCCAAGTATTGGAATAGATGGTGATGACATGTGTCAACATGAGCCACTATTTCAATTGGAGAAAATTAAATCATAAGGATTTAAAATGAGTAGAAATTACTTTTCTAAAATAAGAAGAATAAGAAAATGTTAATATTCCATATGATGATTGAGATGATACTAGATCATCTAGTGTGAGCCCTTGTGTGCTAAATAGAAGTACTGAAGTATTATTTGGTGATTGTACTTTGTGTTCATTTATAGACGCTGGTATCGACCCGGGCTACGACGAGGAGTACTTTGAGGAAGAAGAGGAGAACATCAACAACTACACTACTCAAGGCAAGCTATCAGTGCAAGCTAGAACTATGCATGCTATATATGCAAGCCCTTATATCAGATGCCCTAGGCATGCCTGGTTATGCAACTTTGATTATACCATTGCCAGTTTTACTCCAAGCTTTACTTTTCCTTTTACTAAAGTTTCTTATCTAATTAATGAATTGTGATTAGTGGAAAAGTAGGGTGGATACCATCAATATTATAGAACTAGTCTTAGATACTTATAGTTGATTAGCACCCCCAATAGTGACACCCTCAATACTAGTGGCTAGTGCTAAAACTAAACTTGATTACTTTAGGTGGGAATACTTGGTGAAAATGATTATGAAAACCTTGGAATGATGATTCATTCTATTGAAATGTTTTGACATGTGTTATGATACCCAATGGTTTGGTGATGATAATGTTGAGGCATGAGCCTTGAATTTAATAAAAAATGATGATTGGGTTTAGATGCGATACCATTCCAATTTTACCGTACGACCACAATACCTAAGTTGGGTAGGGCTTGACTGGCAGTTTATATGTCTTAGTATGGGTTCCCTTGCGGAAGAGGTTGAGCTGAGGCTACCTCGTGATGAATGTCCACCTATGGAGTGCCCAAGATGACAGATGGTCATGTCTGGGAGGCCAAGCTCATAAGGGAGGTGTCTATACTAGGGTGTGTAATTGAAATGTTAGGATTGATTATCCGCATACCAAGTATGATTATTCAGGTTTATCCCTGACAGATGTATTGAATTTTGTGGTGAAAGTGTACCACCTCTGTAGAGTGTCAAACTATTCGAATAGCCGCGTCCACGATTATGGACAGTTGGAGTGGCCATACTATTCCATTGTCAGATGTTTTCAAAATGAATTGTGAATTGAAGGGTGACTTTGACTTGACCATAGCAGAGTTGTGGACATGAAATCTAAGTTCCCACTTAAGTAATTTAGAGAACTAAACTTAGGTCTTTACTCTTAAGGCTTTATGAAATAAACCTGGCCTTTTGCAAACAAACCTACAGCTTATGACTCCTACTAGTTTTAATTTACTTATGCTAGTGATAGTTTGTGAGTACATAAAGAGTACTCATGGCTTTGTCCTTGGCTATTCCCGCTGATTTGATTGTATTAAGACTGGATCATGAGATCCTTTATTTGTAACACCATTAAAATGGTTTGTAATGGATGATGTACAATGGTACCACTTATGTTATGTCTCGCAAAAATGGTAATCCTGGGATTGCCATGTACGGTATAACAAGCATCTGGACTTAAAAATCCGGGTGTTGACAATGTGGTTTATGAAAAGAACATACATGCAATGACTCTGGTGGCTCCATGTGGTTTATGAAAATAACACACATGCAATGACTCTAGATGTGGTTTGTGAAAAGAACACACATGCAATGAAGTTGGTGGATCCATGTGGTTTATGAAAAGAACACACATGCAATGACTATAGTGGATCCATACGTGGTTTAGAAAAAGAACACACATTCAATGACACTGGTGGATCCATGTGGTTTATGAAAAGAACACACATGCAATGACTCTAGTGGATCCATGTGGTTTATGAAAAGAACACACATGCAATGAACTCAAGTGGATCCATGTGGATTATGAAAAGAACACACATGCAATGAACTCTAGTGGATCTATGTGGTTTATGAAAAGAACACACATGCTGTGGTGGCATCACTGCATGTGTTCTTTTCCTAAAACCCCAATGATGCACACTAATGCACTCACACCTCCAATGAAAATAACACACATGCAACGACTCTGGTGGATCCATGTGGTTTATGAAAAGAGCACACATGCAATGACTCTAGCTGTGGTTTATGAAAAGAAACACACATGCAATGACTCTAGTTGTGGTTTATGAAAAGAAAAAACATGCAATGACCATAGTGGATCCATATGTGGTTTAGAAAAAGATCAAACATGTGGGCTCCTCGGATGATTCATCCGAGAAATCCCTGTTATGCATACATACATGTTCCCATGATCAATGAGCCGTGGAACATAACCGACAGATATATTTACATCATCCGAAACATCATGAATTACAAGACTTACATAAATGCCATCATGGCTACATCATCCTTAGCAGCAGAACATCATCACACGTAGAGCCCAATCGTACCTCAGCCTACAGGCAACTGACTGGGAAGATGACCTAGCTCGATGGACGTCACATCAATCTTCCGACGTCGAACCTCTGAAAGTCTGGCCAAGTAAATAGCCAGGGACACATCCGTGAGTACTTTTGAATGTACTCGCAAAACCACCAAGATAAATGAGGATACGGAAATGCAAGTCTGGTTGTGGCGAGATAGCTATATCTGGAGTGGTTTTTGAAAAGCCTAGACTACCTCGGGTAGTTATGGCATCTCCATATCTTTGTTGAAAAAGAGTTTGAAAACATGTCGTTGTTTCATAAGTCAAGACCTCTCCATATCTTTGTTGAAAAATAGTTTTGAAAACAGTTTTGGAGTAAAAACCCTTTTTAAACCTCTTTGACCACCTCGGGTCAAAACAAAGCTTTCGAACTCGGTTTCCCCTGGAACCTTCGTCCTCTTCGTCCTTGTTTCCCAAACAAGCCCGGTTTTGGTACTCCTAGCCAACACCTTTACAACCGTCCTTGACCGTGGACACGGCTATTCGAATAGGTTATACTCTGTAGAGTTTGCGCACTTTCCCCACAAGAATCAATACATCCATCGGGCTACAACCACGGCCCACTACCACTGTAGATGGGGGTCCGGATAATCGAACCTAATGTTTTGGTTGTCGACCCTAGCAAAGGCATGATTTTCCTTTTGGGTTTGTTCTCCCCGGCAACAAGTATGTGGCTCCCAGCCAGAGTCCCGCATTCCGTACATGCGCATACCCAAGATGCAACTTGGCGTATACCTTAAATCTGGTGACTCCACTTCCTTCCGTACTCCAAGTCATACCGTCCGTGGGAGACCCAATTGTTGCACTGGCCTCCTGCCAGTTCATGCTCACTCTTGCCGAAACAAGAAACAAGCTTCAGATTCAAGATCTGGTAGCGCCTGCCTGGAATTCCAAGGATCTCTCCCTATAAGCATGGTAGAAGTTGCCTCGGCTAATTCGGACAAACTACAAGTTAAGCCCTAACACCTGGGGTAATGTGGTTGCATGGATAAAAATTGTTCCAGTAAAGGCATAGAACATCCCATCACATTCTCACTTCTCATCATAACTATTTCTTTCGTTAAAACATCCGCTTGATCTAAAGGGATAAAATGGTAGGTACATCGGGATGGTACCTCGAAGGACACAAAGTCATAACTTGGAGGAGCCAAGTTACTATCGCAGTATTTGTAAAACAAGACATGCAGGTGGATAATGCAATTTATAAAGAGAATACAAAATAGGTAAATGAGAGTAGGACATATATCAGAGTTCAGGAATGGTGGCTTTCCTGTGGTCAGCAATAAGTCCCTGGACTTCTTCAGATGACCAAGAATACCCAATAATATAACAATAATAAGTCCCTTCCTTCTTGTCGTCGGACCCTCACACTATCGTCGTCATCGGGTATACATGCAAGCAGACAAGTCCACAATCAATACCAGGCATACAAGCATCAAACCATATAGAAAATAAACATAAGGATTACCACTGATCTTGGGAGGTTTTGGAGATGTTGGATATTGATAGTGGAATTGCTAGATTACCATTGTAGTGTTTTTCTCTTGGAAGATAGATGCCTATGATAGATATCTTGAACTTGGATTGGGGTTCTGAGGTATGTAGGGTACCAATGTGCAACAGTGGTATCCTCAGATAGGTCTTGACAAAACAAAACCAAAACAAGTGGTTTCACTTGAATATCCATTTCCTAGATTTAATTATGATTTTATAGTGGATTCAACTCTAGTTTGAGGAAATAATTCACCAGAAATTATCTGGAGCCCCAAAAATTATTTCCTTGTATGGTCAGGTAGTGTTTGATGTACTGAACTACCTAGAGTTGGAATTGTGCGAAAAGAATTACCAGAATGCCCTCAGGAAATTCCCAAAGGCAGTTCTATATAGTATTTCTCTTTTTCACCAAATTAATTCTAAGAATCTATTGAGTTGAGTCCAAGGGAATGTGATGTGAATTTACAATATCTTTATGTAGAAATTTGATTCACTCTTTTTGGAGTCGCCAAACTCCTGGAGTGATTTATTAGTGAAAATACCCATTGCAGAAGTATTTAAATCACTAAAACTCAACCAGAGCTCAATAAAATATGAGCTGCTAGGATTTGATAGATGTTGGTAATATGAGGTACTGGGAGTTGGAATCAGGTCAATACCACATTTTGTTTGACATGGAGAAATTATCCAAGGAAGAAAGTTGCAATTTTCGTTATTTTTGTTAAAGGCATCCTTCTGTTCACCTTGGCATAGGACCTGTGCTAGATGATCGGTATGTCAAATATCTCTCAGTAGGACATTGTTTCAACTCAAATGTGTAAGGTTAGCTTACAGAGGAAATTGTTTAGTGCAAAGTACACTCTGCAGCAGAATAAATACCAACAAATAATGGAATTTATTTTGGACTTGGGGTTGCCTCTGCATGTTTGAGAAAACATCAGGAAACAACCAGAAATTCGAATCTTATTATTTGGATTTCATTTACATTTTTAAAATGATTTAAACTTGGGGACAAATTCTAGATCTGGACAGAAATGAATAAAAGAAAAAGTTTGCGAGCTGGGATCTGGGGCTACTGGGCCGTGCTGAGGAGATTCGGCCCATGGTGAGGCGACGCGGCACGGGGAGCCAGCGCTTGAACCTGGCAAGCGGGGCCCGGCGGTCAGCGAGAGGGGACGACCGAAGCGGTATCGGCCAGATTTGGCCGTTGGCTTATGAGGCGATGGACGGCGGAGCGTCGTCGTCCACCTAGGCTCGCCGACGAAGGATGCTAACGCTAGCAGCGGGTGGCGCGGGGCGGGGAGCTCACCTGAGGGCTCAAGGGAGGTCAGGGAGGCGGCAGGCGACGCGGTTGACGACGGCAAGCAAATCGATGGGAGACACGACGACGGTGATCCACTAGAAGCAGGTCGCGCGATGGCGGCCGAGAGCAACCTCGTCGGAGCTTGCTGGCGAGGATGGAGGATTACGTCCTGGGCCAAAAGAAAGGTACTGTCAAGTAGAGGAGGAGAAGGGGAACACATGAGCAGACATGCAGAGGGAATGGAGCAGGGCAGAAGGAGCCTTGCTCGAGTTTTGAAGGAGGCCGAAGCTTCTCCTTCTTCTCCTCCTGGACAGCACAGAGCAAGGGAGTGGGAGTGGAGCCTGGGGAGAGTGAGTGGAGGGGTATGGGAGCAAATGAGGGGCAGAGGGCAGGCTGAGGTGGCCTCTCGCATATATACGAAGGAGGGAGGGGTAGATGATGTAATTTACCAATTTGGACATGGTGGAGAGGGTTGCTGGCTAGTGATTGGTCCAGGGGTCAGTGGAGAGGGGTAGGAAGGGTATTTGGTCGTGCTGGAATCAGAGAGGGAGGTGGTGGCATCTGTGGTGATTAAGTGAAGTAGATCCTTGCAAGATTTTGTTGTCTCTCTCTCTCTCTCTTTCTACTAGTACAAGGGAAAAATGGGCAATGCTAAGGTAGAGCTACAGTGCTGGTCGACCAGGGGTGTGTCCTCGGGCTTAGTATAAGCATTGAGCAAGTTTTGAAGAATTTTGGAAGTGGTATGAGTACGGGATTTGGTTTATTGGCAATTTTGACCCAATTGATGGTTATGAAGAAAGTCCAAAAACTTGCATTGGACCCAAAGAGGAAAGGGTACTGGTAGATAGATGAGGTCAAGGTAGCCTCCTAGGATTTAATTGAGATTTTTATGTGGGGTTTTAGTCCACATAAATCCTTTTACACAAAAAGGACAGAAGTGATTTCTAGAAGATCATTTGATAGGTTTCCATTGGATAAGGTTGGTTTTTGATGTGTAAGGGTCCCAAATGTGAATACACACTTAGGGGAATTTTCCCAAGATTTATTAAGAACTAGAAGTATTTAAAACAATTATTATTTCAATTCAGCCATTTAAGAAAATGGGCAAAAAGAAATAATAAAGCTTCTCAAAATAATTATTTTTGAGATGGGAAGATAGGGTATGATACATGGAACTCACATGAGCCAAAAGTTAGGGAAGTCTTTTGGCAAAAACCAAACTTTCCTTTATGGAGGGAGTTTTGGAGGTTTTGACTATTTAAGGAATTAAATAGTTTTGGGGCCATAATAATTAGGGATAATTATTGATAAATCTTGAGGATCAATGGAGATGAGATAGACAAGGTGTAGACAGCATTTGCAACCTTTTGTAATGAATTTGCAACTTGAAAAATATGGAAAACAAGGAGTTGATGATCTTGGGTGATGTTATTTTTATACCACCAAAACATGCTTGCATCTTGGAGATCAGAGCTCATCTTGCTGCAAGGGATAGATAGGTGGGTAGAACAAGTCATAGAGATGATCATGGCAGAAGATGTTTGGATTAAATGCATTTGAGGTGATCTAGAAGTGATGGCCAACTTTCTTGAAATTAAAGCTGCCATGCAAAATGAGTCATGATGCCTTGTTAACCAAGTGGGTTTAAGCAGCACAAAGATCCACTCGGAGCAAGTGAAGTAGGTTTTGATATACATTAATGATTAGATCACAACCATGCAGAGAGTTGATCCATAGGAGGTTGGATGAGGGTGGCAGCTTCTACCAAAGTGGGCATGATGACTAGTTTTGCAGGAAATGTTATTGTTCTTGTCTGCAAAACCATCATGGACAAGTGGGTTTGAGGAGGATCTAACCAGGGTACAATGTGGGCCTTGGTATTCCTTAGGATGGGTAACAAGATGGTTCAAATGAATTTCCAAAATTGCGCAAGGTTTGAGAAAAGGAGGCATTCCAAAAGGTGATGTTGAAACTGTTTCCAGACTTAGTCAAATTTGGCAGTTTTGAGGATTTTAACTAGAGTATGAGAGGGAATGTTCTTGGAGGGGTTGCAAGGTATTAGAGCATTAGAAAGTGAATGATATTGAAGTGTGGATTGAGTAGAAGAGATCCATTCTTGGTATTAGTCTTCATGGACTTGGAAACTTCTAGAAAGGGGAATCTTCAGAGTGGATCTGGTTAAGGGCTTTACATGATCACATAGTGGCTGGGGATCATAACTAGGTTTGCAATCTTGCTTAGGGATTGATAATTTGGAAACATATTGATCCTAGTGATGAGCTCCTAGAGTATCTCATACTACTCCTAAGCAAACAAGTCAAACAGCAGATCAAAATAACTCATCAGACAACAGATCAATGCAACTCATCTTATAAACTATCCAACTACTACTAGGGTTACGATCAAGCTTGGCGTGAGGTAAGGTTGGGGAATTTTGAATAGGTTAGGTTTTTGAATAAGATGAGAATCCTTGGTATCTCTACCAAGAGTAGAATTCAAATTGCTTTGGGAAGAGGTTTTGGGGAAACTAGAGATAAGATTAGTTGAGTGTTCTGTCTTGAAAACATAAGGAGATTATTATATATCTCTCCATAGTTTTGTCAATAGAAGCTACCAAAATAGTTTTGGGTACATAGGCATCTTGGCTCATTTTTTGAAATGCCAGAACTTTTGAGAATATGTAAAATGAGCCAGGATAGTTTTGGGTAAGTAGCTTTTGTCAACTGAGGGTGGGGTAAGGAGTATCATAAGATACACTCTCATAAGCACAAGGGTAGACAAGCAATAAGCAAGCATTGCACCGATGCACAACAAAAAAATTTTGTTCCCCCTGATTTTTGCATTCTAGACAGCTAGTCAGGGTTGCTGAAATTGGGATGTTACAGACCTTTCCCCCTTAAAAGAATCTCGTCTCGAGATTCGGGAGAGTAAGGTTAGGGGATTCGTCTTTGAGTTAGTGCTATGTTTTTCTTGCGTACTAACTTGCCGACTTTGTCTTCGAACAGAAACACCTTGACATCAAGGTTGAACTTCAATCTTCTTGAAACTCGAGGGTAGAGCCGGCTTCAACAATGATTGCGGGGAGGGGTCTTCCTTCTGTAAGGGTCTACGACGTTTCTCTCAAGTGGGCTGTTCAATCCAAACCTGTGTCTTAAAATCTGTGTCTTCGGGTTCCACGGTTGGATTTTCTTCTAGTAGAGGGGTAATCTAGTTTGCGGGAAACACGCAGTCTTTCCCCCTTAGGATTGGACTTGGGTAGAGAGGAGAGTTACCAGTCGGGGGCATCCTTATAAGAGATGGCAAAAGATAGTTATCGAGGTAGCGTATGACAACATAAGGGAGGGTGGCATCACAGGTGTCATTCCAGGGGAACATAGGCTAGGTTTATTACAAGCTGCACTTGCTGACGTTCAGGGAGTCCTAGAGTGAGTTAAGGAGCTTCTCTCTTGACCTTTACTTCCACGGGGTGTTGTCGCCTATCGAAGCGCGGGAAATCTTTAGTCTTGAGCCACGGGGCAGCGAGCAGTAAGGTGACCATCTTTTCTGAAGGAGGGGACCTTGGGTGCCTTTGGGCTTCTCTTTCGTGGAAGTCTTAGCGGATTTTCTCTGGGGGCATTCTCGGCTGAAGTGACCGGGTAGTCCACACGTGAAGCAGGGGCTCTTCTTCCGGCGGGGCTGAGTTGACGACTTTTCTATGCTGACATCGGGTGGTTGGCACGCCTTGCCAATGAGGGGATATATTGGGCATTTGATGGGGACATGGTCTTGGCCTTTGCAGAGGAAACAAGTGACAAACTGAGTTGGGCAAACTTTGGGAGAATGGGGTTCTCCGCAGTTTGGGCAGTGGCCGGAGCATCTGCTGGCTTGGTGTCTTTCATCTCTGCAACGGCGACGGGCTTTCTTCGAGCTTCCTGTCTCCATGGCCATCCTAGGGGGAGGGGGGGTTGGTGATACGCTTTTCGGGTTTGGTCTGATGAAATGACTTGGTTAAAACACGCAAGAAGAGAACAATCAAGCAAGCATAGCAATCCAAGAGAGTTATTACAAAACCAACCAATTCTGCACCCGAGGGTGCTAATAGTACTTAAGCATTACAAAATGCGTTCAGGGGCGATACATGACTCTACCCTATTGCTAAACGGGCGAGTACAGCAGCACAGGTGATTACTCGGAGGGTGCATCTGTGGAGTCGTGCTAACTCCGGGGGTTTCAACTACTGCAGATCCTCTAGGGTTTGCGGGATATTCAGCTCGTCTTCCATGAAGGTGAGAGTGGTGCCTTCCCAGGGCGCAGGGTAGGAGGTTGGCTCGGTCGGAGCAGGTGACTGCATGATAGGGTGGTACTCATTGAGGAAGGAGAGTTCGTCGTCATTTCTAGGGTTCTCGTCTTCAGGGGTTGGGGGTACTTCAATGGTCAACTTCTTCTCCTAGCGGGCATTGGTGGCTTGAAGACTTCTTTCGCGCAGGTTGATATCCATCTTTAGAAGAAGATTCTCGCGTCTAGCCTTGTCAAGATCTTCCTGGGAACGTTGGAGTAGGTATTCCATATTCTCCAGCTGATTCCTGATGCAACAGGTGAGGAAAGACTTAGTAGGAAGTCCGTTTTCGTCGCGCTTTCCGAACAGGTGATAGAGGGTATCCTTCAACTCATCTTCGTGGATCTTGTAGAGGCGCGCCATGATCTCCTATATGGCTGGCACCACGCTATCTACCCAGTTGCTGTCGAGGAAGGTGAAGATTGTGGGTGCGGTGTCCTCATCGGGGGAGGGAATCACAACCTTGATGACCCATTGCATCACATTGGTGTTACTGCGAGGAAGTTCGGTTCCTTCAATAGTTGGCGAGGGCCTCTTGACTATCTTTAGTAGGTTGTGAAGCTGCTCTTCAAAGGGCAAAAAACTGTCTCCAATGATGATGCGCTCCGAGCAGAAGGAGGCCATCTACAACAGAAATTTTGGGATGGGGTTGGGTTAGTGACAGGTGTACATGATTTTTATAATATTATGAAATCATATTATTGCAAGTAGTTTTTAAAAATGGAGGGGAAAGGACATAAGAACTTTTGCAAATAGTCATCTTTTCTCCCTTCTCTTTTTAGAAAATAGGTTTGTCGTTTCTGGTCTAACGTCCATGCTAACTAAGGTCTCCTACAGTCTGGATGGCTCTGATACCAAGTATGTGGGCTCCCCAGATTATTTATCCAAGAAATCCCTGTTATGCATACATCCACGTTCCCATGATCAGTGAGCCATGGAACATAACTGATAAATATCTTTACATCATCCGAAACATAACGAATTACAAGACTTAGATAAATGCCATCATGGCTACATCATCCTTAGCAGCGGAACATCATCACGCGTAGAGCCCAATCGTGCCTCAACCTACAGACAGCTGACTGGGAAGACGGCCTAGCTCGATGGACGTCACCTCAATCTTCCGATGTCGAACCTCATAAAGTCTGGCCAAGTAAATAGCCCGGGACACAGCCGTGAGTACTTTTGAATGTACTCGCAAAACCACCAAGATAAATGAGGATACGGAAATGCAAGTCTGGCTGTGGCGAGATAGCTATATCTGGAGTGTTTTGTGAAAATCCTAGACTACCTCGGGTAGTTATGGCATCTCCATATCTTTGTTGAAAAAGAGTTTGAAAACATGCCCTTGTTTCATAAGTCAAGACTTCTCCATATCTTTGTTGCAAAAGAGTTTTGAAAACATTTTTGGAGTAAAAACCCTTTTTAAACCTCTTCGACCACCTCGGGTCAAAATAAAGCTTTCGAACTCGGGTTCGCCCGGAACCTTCGTCCTTTTCGTCCTTGTTTCCCAAACAAGCCCGGTTTGGGTACTCCTAGCCAACACCTTTACAACCGTCCTTGACCGTGGACACGGCTATTCAAATAGGTTATACTCTGCAGTGTTTGTGCACTTTCCCCACAAGAACCAATACATCTCCGGGCTGCTACCATGGCCCACTACCACTTTAGATGGGGGTCCGGATAATAGAACCTAACCTTTTGCTTGTCGGCCCTAGCAAAGGCATGCTTTTCCTTTTGGGTTTGTTCTCCCCGGCAACAAGTATGTGGCTCCCAGCCATAGTCCTGCCTTCCGTACACGCGCATACCCAAGCCACAACTTGGCATATACCTTAAATCTGGTGACTCCACTTCCTTCCGTACTCCAAGTCATGCCGTCCGAGGGAGACCCAATTGTTCCACCGGCCTCCTGCCAGTTCAGGCTCACTCTTGCCGAATCAAGCAACAGGCTTCAGATCCGAGATCTGGTAGTGCCTGCCCAGAATTCTAGGGATCTCTCCCTATAAGCATGGTAGAAGTTGCCTCGGCTAATGCGGACAAAGTACAAGTTAAGCCCCAACACCTGGGGTCATGTGGTTGCACGGATAAAAATTGTTCTGGTAAAGGCATAGAACATCCCATCACATTCCCACTTCTCATCATCACCATTTCTTTCGTTAAAACATCCGCTTGGAATGATGCCTCTTCCCAAGGGTTTTACCAAACAGTTTTAAAACTTTTGTGGTGGGGGTAATTCCCCAAAGCAGTTTATTTTAGCAAAACCGAAGGTTTCCAAGGAGGTAGGATGCTATCCATCATATTCTCGATCTAAAGGGATAAAATGGTAGGTACATCGGGGTGGTCCCTCGAAGGACACAAAGTCATAACTTGGAGGAGCCAAGTTACTATCGCAGTATTTGTAAAACAAGACATGTAGGTGGATAATGCAATTTATAAAGAGAACACAAAATAGGTAAAAGAGAGTAGGACAGATATCAGAGTTCAGGAATGGTGGCTTGCCTGTGGTCAGCAATAAGTCCTTGGACTTCTTCAGATGACCAAGATAACCCAATAATATAACAATAAGAAGTCCCTTCCTTCTTGTCGTCAAACACTCACGCTATCGTTGTCATCGGGTATACATGCAAGCAGACAAGTCCACAATCAATACCAGGCATACATGCATCAAACCATACAGCAAACAAACATAAAGAGTACTACTGAACTTGGGAGGTTTTGGAGATGTTGGATATTGATAGTGGAATTGCTAGATTTCCATTGTAGTGTTTTTCTCTTGGAAGATAGATGCCTAGGATAGATATCTGGACCTTGGATTGGGATTCTGAGGTCTGTAGGGTACCAATGTGCAACAGTGGTATCCTCAGATAGGTCTTGACAAAAAAAACCAACACAAGTGGTTTCACTTGAATATCCATTTCCTAGATTTAATTATGATTTTTATAGTGGATTAAACTCTAGTTTGAGGAAATAATTCACCAGAAATTATCTGGAACCCCAAAAATTATTTCCTTGGATGGTCAGGTAGTGTTTGATGTACTGAAGTACCTAGAGGTGGAATTGTGCCAAAATAATTAACATAATGCCGTCAAAAAATTCCCAAAGGCAGTTCTGTATAGTTTTTCGCTTTTTCACCAAATTAATTCTACAGAAGATATTGAGTTGAGTCCAAGGGCATGTGATGGGCATTTAGAATATCTTTCTGTAGAAATTAGATTCAATCTTTTTGGAGTTGCCAAACTCCTGGAGTGATTTATTAGTGAAACTACCCATTGCAGAAGTATTTAAATCACTAAACTTCAACCAGAGCTTAATAAAATCTGAGCTGCTAGGATTTGGTAGATGTTTGTAATATGAGGTACTGGGAGTTGGAATCAGGTCAATACCACATTTGGTTTGACCTGGAGAAATTATCCAAGGCAGAAAGTTGCATTTTTTGTTATTTTTCTTAAGGGCATCCTTCTGTTCACGTTGGCATAGGACCTGTGCTAGATGATAGGTATTTCAAAGACCTCTCAGTAGGACTTTGTTTCAACTCAAATGAGTGCGGTTAGCTTACAGATGAAATTATTTAGTGCAAAGTACACTCTGCAGTAGAATAAATACCAGCAAATCATGGAATTTAGTTTGGACTTGGGGTTGCCTCTGCATGTTTGAGAAAACATCAGGGAACAACTAGAAATTCGAATCTTATTATTTGGATTTCATTTACATTTTTAAAAGGATTTAAACTGGGGGACAAATTCTGGATCTGGACAGAAATGAATAAAAGAAAAGGTTTGCGGGCTGGGATCTAGGGCTACTGGGCCGTGCTGAGGAGATTCGTCCCACGGCAAGGCGACGCGGCGCGCAGGAGCCAGCGCTTGAACCTAGCAAGCGGGGCCCGGCGGTCAGCGAGAGGGGACGGCCGAAGCGGTATTGGCCAGATCTGGCCGTTGGCTTAAGAGGCGATGGACGACGAAGTGTCGTCATTCACCTGGGGTCGTCGACGAAGGGTGCTAACCCTAGCAGAGGGTGGCGCGGGGCGGGGAGCTCACCTGAGGGCTCGAGGGAGGTCGGGGAGGCAGCAGGGCGACTCGGTCGACGATGGCGAGCAGATCGATGGGCGGCACGGCGGCGGTGGTCCACTGGAAGAAGCTCGCGCGACGGTGGCCGAGAGCGACCTCGTCGGAGCTTGTTGGCGAGGACGGAGGAGTAGGTCCTGGGCCAAAAGAAAGGTACTGTCAGGTAGAGGAGGAGAAGGGGAACACATGAGCAGACATGTAGATGGAACGGAGCAGGGGAGAAGGAGCCTTGCTCGAGTTTTGAAAGAGGCCGAAGCTTCTCCTTCTTCTCCTCCTGGAGAGCACAAAGCAAGGGAGTGGGAGTGGAGCTTGGGGAGAGTGAGTGGAGGGGTGTGGGAGCAAATGAGGGGCAGAGGGCAGGCTAGGGTGGCCTCTGGCTTATATACCAAGGAGGAAGGGGTAGATGATGTAATTTACCAATTTCGACATGGTGGAGAGGGTTACTGGCTAGTGATTGGTCCAGGGGTCGGTGGAGAGGGGTAGGAAGGGTATTTGGTCGTGCTGGAATCAGAGAGGGAGGTGGTGGCAGCTGTGGTGATTAAGTGAAGTAGATCCTTGCAAGATTTTGTTGTCTCTCTCTCTCTTTGTACTAGTACAAGGGAAAAATGGGCAATTCTAAGGTAGAGCTACAGTGCTGGTCGACCAGGGGTGTGTCATGGTGCTGAGGATAAGCATTGAGCAAGTTTTTATGTGGGGTTTTAGTCCACTTAAATCCTTTTACTCAAAAAGGACAGAAGTGATTTCTAGAAGATCATTTGATAAGTTTCCATTGTACAAGGTTGGTTTTTATGTGGAAGGGTCCCAGATGTGAATACACACTGAGGGGAATTTTACCAAGATTTATTGGGGACTAGAATATTTAAAACAATTATTATTTCAATTCAGCCATTTAAGAAAATGGGCAAAAAGAAATAATAAAGCTTCTCAAAAATAATTATTTTTGAGACGGGGAGATAGGGTATGCTACATGGAACTCACATGAGCCAAAAGTTAGGGAAGTGTTTTGGCAAAAACCAAACTTTCCTTTATGGAGGGAGTTTTGGAGGTTTTGACTATTTAAGGAATTAAATAGTTTTGGGGCCATAATAATTAGGGATAATTATTGATAAATCTTGAGGATCAATGGAGATGAGATAGACAAGTTGTAGCAAGAATTTGAAACCTTGTGGAATGAATTTCCAACTTGAAAAAGATGGAAAACAAGGAGTTGATGATCTCGGGTGATGTTATTTTTATACCACCAAAACATGCTTGCATCTTGGAGCTCAGAGCTCATCTTGGTGCAAGGGATAGATAGGTGGGTAGACCATGTCATAGAGATAATCATGGCAGAAGAGGTTTGGATTAAATGCATTTGAGGTGATCTAGAAGTGATGGCCAACTTTGTTGAAATTAAAGCTGCCATGCAAAATGAGTCATTATGCCTTATAAACCAAGTGGGTTTAAGCAGCACAGAGATCCACTTGGAGCAAGTGAAGTAGGTTTTGATAGACATCAATGAGTAGATCACAACCATGCAGAGATTTGGTCCATAGGAGGTTGGATGAGGGTGGGAGCTTCTACCAAAGTGGGCATGATGACTAGTTTTGTAGGAAATGTTATTTTTCTTGTCTGCAAAACCATCATGGACAAGTGGGTTTGAGGAGGATCTAACCAGGGTCCAATGTGTGGTATTCCTTAGGATGGGTAACAAGATGGTTCAAATGCATTTCCAAAAATGCACATGCTTTGAGAAAAGGAGGCATTCAAAAAGGTGATGTTGAAACTGTTTCCAGACTTAGTCAAATTTGGCAGTTTAGAGGATTTTGACTAGAGTATGAGAGGGAATGTTCTTGGAGGGGTTGCAAGGTATTAGAGCATTAGAAAGTGAATGATATTGAAGTGTGGATTGAGTAGAAGAGATCCATTCTTGGTATTAGTCTTCATGGACTTGGAAACTTCTAGAAAGGGGAATCTTCAGAGTGGATCTGGTTAAGGGCTTTAGATGATCACATAGTGGCTGGGGATCATAACTAGGTTTGCAATCTTGCTTAGGGATTGATTATTTGGAAACTTCTTGATCCTAGTGATGAGCTCCTAGAGTAGCTCATACTACTCCTAAGGAAACAAGTAAAACATCAGATCAAAACAACTCATCAGACAACAGATCAAGGCAACTCATCTTATAAACTATCCAACTACTACTAGGGTTACCATCAAGCTTGGCGTGAGGTAAGGTTGGGGCATCTTGAAGAGGTTGGGTTTTTGAATAAGATGAGAATCCTTGGTATCTCTACCAAGAGTAGAATTCAAATTTCTTGGGGAAGAGGTTTTGGGGAAACTAGAGATAAGATTAGTTGAGTGTTCTGTCTTGAAAACATAAGGAGGTTATTATATATCTCTCCATAGTTTTGTCAATAGAAGCTACCAAAATATTTTTGGGTACATAGGCATCTTGGCTCATGTTTTGAAATGCCAGAACGTTTGAGAATATGTAAAATGAGCCAGGATAGTTTTGGGTAAGTAGCTTTTGTCAACTGAGGGTGGGGTAAGGAGTATCATAAGATACACTCTCATAAGCACAAGGGTAGACAAGCAATAAGCAAGCACTGCACCGATGCACAACAAAAAGTTTTTGTTCCCCCTGATTTTTGCATTCTAGACAGCTAGTCAGGGTTGCTGAAATTGGGATGTTACAGACCTTTCCCCCTTAAAAGAATCTCGTCTCGAGATTCGGGAGAGTAAGGTTAGGGGATTCGTCTTTGAGTTAGTGCTATGTTTTTCTTGCGTACTAACTTGCCGACTTTGTCTTCGAACAGAAACACCTTGACATCAAGGTTGAACTTCAATCTTCTTGAAACTCGAGGGTAGAGCCGGCTTCAACAATGATTGCGGGGAGGGGTCTTCCTTCTGTAAGGGTCTACGACGTTTCTCTCAAGTGGGCTGTTCAATCCAAACCTGTGTCTTAAAATCTGTGTCTTCGGGTTCCACGGTTGGATTTTCTTCTAGTAGAGGGGTAATCTAGTTTGCGGGAAACACGCAGTCTTTCCCCCTTAGGATTGGACTTGGGTAGAGCGGAGAGTTACCAGTCGGGGGCATCCTTATAAGAGATGGCAAAAGATAGTTATCGAGGTAGCGTATGACAACATAAGGGAGGGTGGCATCACAGGTGTCATTCCAGGGGAACATAGGCTAGGTTTATTACAAGCTGCACTTGCTGACGTTCAGGGAGTCCTAGAGTGAGTTAAGGAGCTTCTCTCTTGACCAATGCACAAGAAAAAGTTTTTGTTCCCCCTGATTTTTGCATTCTGGACAGCTAGTCAGGGTTACTGAAATTGGGGTGTTACAAAACATTCAATGGCACTGGTGCATCCCTGTGGTTTATGAAAATAACACACATCCAATGACTCTAGTGAATCCATGCGGTTTATGAAAAGAACACACATACAATGAACTCAAGTGGATCCATGTGGTTTATGAAAAGAACACACATGCAATGAACTCTTGTGGATCCATGTGGTTTATGAAAGGAACACACATGATGTGGTAGCATCATTGCATGTGTCCTTTTTGTAAAACTCCAATGATGCACACTAATACACTCACACATCCAATGAAAAGAACACACATGCAATGACTCTGGTGGATCCATGTGGTTTTTGAAAAGAACACACATGCAATGACTCTAGATGTGGTTTATGAAAAGAACACACATGCAATGAATTTAGTGGATCCATATGTGGTTTAGAAAAAGAAAACACATTCAATGACTGTAGTGGATTCATGTGGTTTATGAAAAGAACACACATTCAATAATTCTAGTGGATCCATGTGGTTTATGAAAAGAACACACATGCAATGAACTCTTGTGGATCCATGTGGTTTATGAAAAGAACACGCATGCAATGACACGGGTGGATCCATGAGGTTTATGAAAAGAACATACATGCAATGACTCTTGATGTGGTTTATGAAAAGAACACACATGCAATGACACTGGTGGATCCATGTGGTTTATGAAAAGAACACACATGCAATGACTCCAGTGGATCCATATGTGGTTTGGAAAAAGAAGACACATGCAATGAATGTAGTGGATCCATGTGGTTTATGAAAAGAACACACATTCAATGATTCTAGTGGATCCATGAGGTTTATGAAAAGAACACACATGCAATGAACTCTAGCTCAGCCACGTGGTTTATGAAAAGAACACACATGCAATGACTCTAGCTGTGGTTTATGAACATAACACACATGCAATGACTGTAGTGGATCCATATGTGGTTTAGAAAAAGACCACACATGCAATGACTATAGTGGATCCATTCGGCTTAAGAAAATAACACACATGCAATGACTGTAGTGGATCCATATGTGGTTTAGAAAAATAACACACATTCAATGACACTGGTGGATCCACGTGGTTTATGAAAAGAACACACATGCAATGACTCTAGTGGATTGTAGCATCCCAATCGTCTAACAATTGTAATGCTACTTGGTCTAGTAAGATAATGGCTACTTCCTATATATAATTGTTGCATCATAATTATATCAAGCTCATGTCATCATGCCACCTTGCATTTGAGCATCATATAAAACCCTCTTTCATTGGTTCTTCTCTCATATGCATTATTAATTGTATTTGCCTCTTGATATTGTATTTGGTTATTGATATATTGTTTAAATTCCCAAGTTGAGTTGGGGGCATATCTTTTATTCAACTCCATCACTTTTCCTTTCGCCACCTTATAATTCCACCATCCTATTATCCATGAGCTTGTAATTCTTTTTCTTTTGATTTTATTCTAGCTCATGTGGGTTGGGTGGATCTAATCCTATAAATTCTTTTGCTTGGCCTTTTTCCACTTCTTGGAAATGCATAAGTATAATGCCATATTATTATTGTTTTCACAAAATCAATCATGGCATTTATTATTTTTGCATGGGCCATGCAACCATCATCACCACCTTTGTCCCATTGGTTTTCCTTTGTTTTAGTGGTCCATTCTTTGTGGGGTCATCTACATATCTCTCCACCATCTCCATATTCTCATCTACACCATTTTAGTCTTTTCCATTCATTATGCAAGTGAGGCCTTTTTCCCATAAGCTATTTCCTTCTCTTTTTCTTGATTACTCTTTCACCTCATCTTAGCCTAAACCCAAGCCCTCACTTTTACCTCTTGTGTTGATCTTGTAAACAAGTTTTGAAACCTAAATACCTAGTAAAAACCTAACCTAGCTATCTCTCTCTATTTTCCTCTAACCTAGTTCTACTTAAACCCTAACCCCTACCACACCTCAACCACCTCTCCCTCTCTCTACCATGCTGGGCCCACCTGGCCACCCTCTCTCCCCGGTCCAGCTACCCCTACCCCAACCCTAACAAACCCTAACCCGAGCCCCCTCTAAGCTAACCCTAGCTATACCCGAGCCCCTCTCCTCTCTCTCTCTTCTCTAACTGCCATGCCAGCCCCACCTTCCTCTCCTCCCTCTCTGGCCTACCTGGCAGCCTCCACCACCCTACCCCTGCCCCTGCCTGCCAGCCCAAGCACGTGAGGAAGGAGATGGAAAAGGTGGCCGAAGCCACCTTTAACCCTGCCCGTGCCCACATGCTACCCCCGTCCTCCCCCTCACTTTTCCCTCCTCCCACACGTCTCCTGGCTCGCCTAGATCCACCCCGAGCCTGCCCTCTCCTTCCCCTTCTTCTTCTCCGACGCCACCGTCTCTCGCCGACCGCAGCTAGCACCTGCGCCGCTCCCTCGTTCTTGCGTTCGGGGTTGATGTGGAGGTGGACGAGAAGACCTAGGAGGTGCCCCTGCTCCACCTTGACCGGCCCAGCATGGAGGAGAAGGCCACCAGGACTGCTAGCATCCTCACCGATTCGCCGAAACCCTAGCCCCTCGGCCTCTGTGTCCTCGTCGTTGCAGCGCCTCCTAGGCCGATCCGACCACGCCAAGCTCTCCGCGGTACGAACCTCTTCCTCCCTGACAACCTCCGCCTCGCTGTCGCCGACTAGCGTCGCCGTTTGTTTCAGCGAGCACCCTCCGTGCGCCAGGGGCCGCGGGTGTCTGCCGCCTCCGCACCGCGTCACACCATACCTAGGCCGCGCCTATCCTCCTGTCACCATCCCGTAGCTCACCGCACTGGCACAGGTCTCGTCGCGCACCCCGTAAGTCGCGAGGTCAAGCCCCCGCGACGCGCGCGCCGCGCCCTGTCAGTCGAGCGTCATTCCGTCAGTTTCGACCGAGGAAACACATGAACAGTGGGGTTGTGCCCGTCTTTCAGAAAACCCCCCAACCTTTTTATTCCTAAACCCGCGGTCCAGCCTACCCCACCTGTCAGCTGCCCTGGCGTTTTGCAGAAAAGTCCTCCTGTTTCCTCAGGCCATAACCCGCGCTCCAACCCGCTCCCCACCTGTCAGCCTCTGCGGGTTAGCCCACTGGCGCTTGGGCCCTAGCTCGCTAGCCCCGCCTGCCACCCGCAACAGCTAGCTAAGCCGCGGTAGCAAAAGTTTCCCCGCGCGCGTGTGCCCCACCAGCGGCTGGCCCACCCGTCAGTGACTTTGGCTAAGTCGAGCTGGGTGACAAAAGTTTGCCCTATTGTCTGTTTTATTTAAACCTTTTTCGAAATTGATTTAAATTCAAATTCAAATCAGATTTAAATAATTTTTAAAATACAAATCCCAATAATACAAATGATATATGTTTTGGAATCAGAAAAATGTGAGGAATTCAAATATGTCCTTCAAAATATTATTTGAACATTCTAAATTTCGAGATGATTTAAATTACAAATAAATGCCTTTTCTTAATAAATTAATAACTTTAATTCTACAACTCCAAATTTGACAAATAATATGTCTAAATTGATCAGCGCGATGAGCCTGTTCTATCTATGCACTCCTTGTTATGAATTGAAGCATGCATCATGTCATTATTAAACATCTGAACTGCTTATGACAACAAAATGGGACCAAATAAATAATAAAATGCTTTATTCTTGTATTCCACACCTCACCATGTCATGCTACTTTAATGCCATGTAACTTGTGCATCATTCATCATGGCATGCTTGTTTGCTTGTCGCATTTTAATTCATATGCTTGTGCACTTTATTTATGTTGGCCCTTGTTTGTTTGGTTCTTCTTCGAATAGACGCCCAACAGGAGAATTACCAGGAATCACAGGAGTACTACCCAGATCCATCTCTCGCTTCAAGTGAGCTGCCAGGCAAGCACTACCTCATGCTTGCATACATATAGGACCTATTGCCTCTATCTTATTCTTGCATCATTGAGTCGCGTTGCATTAAATTGAATCCCAAGTACTGCATAGCCTTTACTTTTAAACCCCACCAAAGCTTGTTCCTCCATCCCATGAGCATTACTACAGGAGTTGTTTGAGCCATGCGAGTCATAGAAAAGCATGTGTAGGGTATGTGAGTGTCTGATGAATAACGAGGTACCTAAACAACTTAACCTGAGTAGTAATGGGATAACTAAAGAAAGAGGCACCGGTGAGCAATATCTGCTATTTGGTTTTTCATGCTCACTTGTGTCCCGTAGGACCCCGAGTACTTGATTCATGTTCCTTGACTATTCGCACTATCCACATCCGGGAGGCCTTATGGACCCCCCTGAGCCAAAGCTTGATTCATTCTTATTTCTTGGGGCCACAAAGTAGTTTGGGGCTTTGTTACTATCCTGTACTTATGCCATGCTTTACTGTTTTATTAAGATTGTGCGTGGAGCACCTGTATTGTTTTGGATGCGGAGTGTTTTCGCGGTATCGACAAGCCCAGTCACACTTTCGGGTTCCCAGTCGTTTACAGCCATTGACGCAAACCTTGGGTCCGTCTCGGAGCTGGCCAACTTCGTTGCGGGTAGCTTAATGGGGTGGCCCCTAAAATATTTCTGAATCCTGTGATCGCTTTGTCGTGAATGCCTCATTGGGTTTTGAGCTGGTTTTTCTGAGGTTGATCGAGTGTGTGTTGCTATTCGTGCACCCCTGCAGGGTAAATCTTTCTGAAAGCCATGTCCGCGGTTATGGACGACTTGGAGCACAGTTTCTCGATCATAGACAAGTATAACTAAAGTACCGCTTTCAATTTGACTAAGTACTTGACTAGTAAATAGTGCAACACTCATGGAATGGTTAATAAAACTTCCAACGGATGATGGGGGGTTGTTCGTCCGCTTCCTCGTTGGTAAGCGAGGAGGAGGATGGATCTGTTAATTATACTGTTATAACTGTTGTTCTTAATTCACGGACATTCGTCTATCATTGGTTAGGCGGATGGTTAGCGAGTATCTGTAGAATTGTTAGGTATTATCTTTTGGTGCAATTGCGTCACCCCAGGTTGTGTCCCCTTTAGCGGCATAAAGACTTGCTGAGTACCCCTAGGGTCTCACACGATAAATTGTTTGATTCAGATGAACAGGTGTACCCGCAAGATGGATACTGGGTGGAAGAGACAGATGATGTTGGCAACGATCATTCGGTGTAGAGATTCCGGGAACGGGGATCCGTGAGATTTGTAGGCGGGATGTGCTTATTTATGTGGCATCTTATGCCGATTTGCTTCTTATCCGTACTCGGATCTTGTTTTCCGCTTCCGCCTGATACTCTGATGTTTGTTGTATGAGGAGCTATCCTAAATTATTATCTCTATCTAGGATATTTGAATCTTGCCGTATGGCGTTGCAATATTTCTATTTCTTTTAGATGGAATGGCTCTGAGGACTGTTGTATGTGGCTTGCATACATACTCATTTGTGTATGTAGTTGATCCCTTTGCCTGCCGATTACGCCGCTCGTTCTTGTCCCGATGTTCTGAAAGTGGTTAGGACGGCCAAAAGGTCTACCATGAGTGGCCCTGGGCCCCACCGTACTATTTTAACCACTTTTGTTCATCCAGGCATGTAACTAAGAGCGTAATTCACCGAGGTAGTTACAATTGGTATCAGAGCCATCCCGCCCTTCAGGGTCTCAGCCAAAATGGTTGTTGTCAGTCTAGCAAATATTTTGGTAGTTATGTATACTAGGGAAAAACAAAACGTGAGAGTAGGACTGCTTCCATTTTTCTTCTTACCCACCCACCCACCCTTTTCTGGTAAGGAAGTGTAACGTTTTCAATCCTCTTCTAAAATTCAAACTAGGATTCACGTGTTCTGGGTTCCATAGTACCATAGGTTGTGTGTGTCTGTGTGTGTGTCTGAATTCGTTGTCTATCTGTTGCATCCAAATATTATCACTATCTGCCTTTTGGTTATCAACTGTTGGTACATTCCATACCGACAGGCCTTTGTAAACCAACACGATCTATTCTGATTCGTTGTATACCGATGCGATCTATCTTACTCTTTGTTATCTTGTTGGGGTGTTCTTTTTCGTAGTTACCAATCTTTAGGTTCATCTTTAGAAGAAGGTGTTGGGATATGTGTTTTACTGATTCATGTGCGGAGTAATGATTTGAGTGCGGGATGGAGTCGCGACCATACCACTACTGTTATCATTTGCTCTTGTATGTTGAACTAGTAGAGTTACTAATCTTGATTCGTGAAGTGGTTTTGCGCATATAGTGGTATGTTAATGCCAAAATTTGCGGAAAATTTTTCTTTGTTAGTTGTGTACCACACTCCTTGTTCAGTCGTGTGTGTTATGCTTAATATCTTCTAGTTGCCTTGAACTTTGTTGATATTTTAATATCATCTCAGTGAATTGCATCCTTTAATCTTGGTTAATTCCATTTTGGTACTATTTTGGATTATTATCATTCTCCATTATAGTACTGACTTGTGTTTTATATCAATCACAGGATGGCACCACCACGCCGTTCTGAGGAGGACATAACACCTGAACTTGGGGCTGCTTTGGCAAGTATTGCAAATGCTTTGGGCACTATGTAGCAGAACTAGCAGCGCTTCGAGGAAAGCGTGAGGAGGAATGAGTTTGTTCCGCTACCTCCACCTCCCAAGCGAGGAGACATCAAGAGTTTTCTCAAGTTCAACCCACGTCAATTTGAAGTGTCTGATCAGCCACTTGATGCGGATGATTGGCTTCGTGAAGTGTCAAGGTTGCTGATGACTGCGGATGTTCCTAAGCAAGATTGGGTCAAATGTCCCACTCACCTTCTGAAGGGAGATGCAGCTCTATAGTGGGAAAATTACCTCAAGGCAGATCTTTCTGGTTTTCAGCCTACTTGGGAGCAATTCACTGCTGCTTTCAAAGAGCAATATTTGTCAGAAATTCTCATGGAAAGGATGAAGGAAGTGTTTCTCAACCTCAAGCAGGGCACTGACAATGTCAACACCTTCATCAGAAACTTCATGAACCTTTCTCGTTATGGTGGCGATAAGATCTCTGATGACAAGAAGAAGCAAAAGAGGCTTCGGCAAGGCCTCAATGCTTCCATCAAATATGCTATCACTCATGCAAGGCTGGCATCTTTTCTGGAACTCCAACACACAGCTCTGCAGGAAGAAGCAAGTAAGCAAGTGTTTGAGGAGTCAAAGAAACACAGCCGTGATACAACAAGCTCTTCTGCTATGACAGCTCCTTCTAAGCGTCGTGTCTGGGTTCCTAACACCCCACCGTCACTCCCTGCTCCACCAAGACCGTCAAGCTACGCACCAAGGCCACAAAACTCCTTCACTGCGGCTCCCAGGGGCTACAACCACAACTACCCTGGAGCGCCTGGCGGAGTCCCTGGCTACGTTGCTCCACGTCCACCTGGTGCTTGCTATACTTGTGGAAACACTGGGCATCAGCACTGGAATTGTCCAATGAACAACAAAGCTCTTCTACCACCACCTCCAAGACCTGCGGCAAGTGCTCCTATGATTCGTGCACCTCCACCTCGGGCTCTCAACATCAACACCAAGCCTGGGTCTACGGTTGCTCGTGCCAACTGTGTCAACGTCGCTCAAGCTGAGCATGCCTCTGGAGTTGTGATGGGTATGCTTCCTGTTAACTCAGTTCCTGCATGAGTTTTGTATGATTCGGGTGCTTCGCATTCTTTTGTTTCTCACAAGTTTGCAAATGAGAATGAGTTAGCAATGGATCCTCTCCCCAAGCGTTTAATGGTTCTTTCTCCTGGAGCAACAATGGCATCTTCTAAAATCAGCCATAACAATCAAATTGAGATTGGTGGTTCTTCGTTTCCGGCTTCCTTAATTATTCTGGGAAATTCTGACATTGATGTTATCTTGGGCATGGATTGGTTAACAGCAAATGCAGCTGTGATTGATTGTGCTGAACGTTCGGTTTCTCTGAAAATTCCTGAAGGCCATATAGTCTATTCTCCAAGTCTGACTCCTGCAATTCAGCTTTATTCTTTGGCGGCTCTGAATGATGATGCTATGGAAGGTATTCAGAGTGTTCCTGTAGTCTGTGAGTTTCCAGATGTCTTTCCTGAAGAGTTGTCAGGTATGCCTCCGGATCGTGAGGTTGAGTTTGTCATTGAACTTGAACCTGGTACCGCTCCTATCTCCAAGCGGCCTTATAAAATGGGTCCTGCTGAGTTGGCTGAACTCAAACGTCAGTTGGATGAACAAGAGAAGTTGGGTTTCATTCAGCACAATATTTCTTGGGGTAGTCCAACCATCTTTGTGAAGGAACGAGACAAGACTGATAGACTTTGTGTTGACTATCGGACACTCAATGCTAAAACAATCAAGAATAAATATCCCCTTCCGCGGATTAATGATCTCTTCGATCAGCTAGCTGGAGCGGTGGTATTCTGTAAGCTTGATTTGAGAAGTGGTTATCATCAAATCAAGATTCGCAAGGAAGATGTTCCCAAAACAGCATTCACCACCCGCTATGGCCTGTATGAGTACACGGTCATGTCTTTCGGTCTCACCAATGCACCTGCCACCTTCTCGAGGCTTATGAACTCGGTTTTCATGGAGTATCTCGATAAGTTCGTTGTGGTCTATCTGGATGACATTCTAGTCTATTCTAAGTCTAAGGAAGAACATGAAGAACACCTTCGGTGTGTCCTAAACAAGCTTCGTGAGAACCGCCTGTATGCAAAGTTCTCCAAGTGTGAGTTTTGGCTCCCTCAAGTCACCTACCTTGGTCACGTCATCTCTTCCAAGGGCATTGCCGTCAACCCAGAAACTATTAAGACAATTATGGACTGGCTTCCACCCATAAATGTCAAAGAAGTCCGGAGTTTCCTTGGTTTGGCTAGTTACTGTCGTCACTTCGTTCAAAATTTCTCAAAGATTGCGAAGCCTCTTACCGATCTCCTCAAGAAAGGCAAGAAATATCTTTGGACTCCTGCATGTCAAGCAAGCTTTGAAACACTCAAAGAGAAGCTCACTTCCACACAAGTCTTGGTTCCTCCAGATACATCAAAGCCTTTCCAGATTTTCTGTGATCCTTCATTGCAAGGATTGGGTGTGGTCCTTATGCAAGAAAAGCAAGTTGTTGCTTATGCCTCTCGATAGTTGAAGACGCATGAGATCAACTATCCTACACACGACCTCAAACTCGCAGTAGTTGTCTTTGCTTTGAAAGTATGGAGGCATTACTTGCTTGGCAACCGTTGTGAGATCTTTTCTGATCACAAGAGTCTGAAGTATATATTCACACAGCCTGATCTCAACCTTCGTCAGAGGAGGTGGATTGAAACAATCAATGATTTTGATTTAACCATCAACTACACCCCGGGCAAAGCCAATGTCATGGCCGATGCTCTCAGCCGAAAAGCTTATGTCAACAACCTCATGGTGGAAGAACAACACCCTCTCTTGTGCGAGGAATTCCGCAAGCTCAACCTTGAAATTATGGATCAAGGGTATCTTCTGAACCTTCTAGCAACACCGCTCTTGGAAGAAAAAGTTCGTTCCATCCAACTTGGTGATCCTTACACTAAAAAGATCATCTCCAACATTCAGCTCCTGAAGTATGAGTCTTTCCACGTAGATGACCAAGGAACTCTTTACTTTGAACACCGGATGTTTGTCCCGAACTACCCGGGTTTAAGAGAGCAAGTTCTCAAGGAGGCGCATGATTCTGTTCTTTCTATCCACCCTGGCAGCACTAAGATGTACATGGACTTAAAAACACAATATTGGTGGCCTGGTTTGAAACGATATTGTGCCAAGTATGTCTCGGAGTGTGATGTCTGTCGTAGAGTCAAAGCTGTCCATCAGAAACCTTCCGGTCTTCTACAGCCATTGAAGCCTCCGGAATGGAAATGGGAGAAAGTAGAGATGGACTTCATCACTGGTTTTCCAAGGTCGCAGAAGGGCAACAATGCAATATTTGTTGTCATTGACATGCTTTCCAAAGTAGCTCACTTCTTTCCAGTCAAGGAAACAATTTCTGCAATTCAGTTGGCTGAGCTCTATATCAACAGAATTGTCTCTATGTATGGAGTTCCTCTTGAGATCAGCTCAGACCGTGGAAGCATCTTCACTTCCAAGTTCTGGCGAAGTTTCCAAAATGCTTTGGGAACAAAACTAAACTTCAGCACAGCTTACCACCCTTAGTCGCAAGGACAAGTCGAAAGGATCAATCAGATTCTGGAAGATATGCTCCGTGCTTGCGTTATCTCTTTCGGCATGAAGTGGGAAGAATGTCTTCCTTATGCTGAATTCTCTTACAACAACAGTTTCTAGAAAAGTCTAAAGATGGCACCATTTGAGGCTCTCTATGGTCGCAAATGCAGAACTCCGATTGGTTGGTCGGGCGCAGGTGAAAGAATATTGTTTGGCCCCGACATTGTAACTCGAGCGGAGGAGAAAGTTCACATCATTCTTGAAAATCTAAAGATTGCTCAAAGTCGCCAGAAGAGCAATTACGACAGAAAGCACACGGACATGGAGTATGTCCCTGGTGATCTCGTTTACCTTCGTGTCACTCCCATGAGAGGCATGCACCGCTTTGGTATCAAAGGAATGCTGGCTCCTAGATACATCGGTCCTTTCAAAATTCGTGGAAGAAGAGGAGAAGTTGCTTATGCTCTTGAGCTCCCTGAACAACTCAAAGTCCATGATGTCTTCCATATATCTCAACTCAAGAAGTGCTTCAAGGATCCCGGCAGGACCGTGGACCATGAACTCATCAACCTCCAAGAAGATCTGTCTTATCCAGAACACCCCATAAAAATCCTCGAAGTCGCAGAAAGAAGGACTCGCAACAAGTCCATCAAGTTCTGCAAGGTGCAGTGGTCGCACCATTCCGTTGATGAAGCCACTTGGGAACGTGAAGATGAGCTCCGTGCCAAGTATCCTACCCTCTTTGAGTCTTCTTCTTCCTAGAATCTCGGGGCGAGATTCCTGTTTAGTGGGGGAGAGTTCTAGCATCCCAATTGTCTAACAATTGTAATGCTACTTGGTCTAGTAAGATAATGGCTACTTCCTATATATAATTGTTGCATCATAATTATATCATGCTCATGTCATCATGCCACCTTGCATTTGAGCATCATATAAAACCCTCTTTCATTGGTTCTTCTCTCATATGCATTATTAATTGTATTTGCCTCTTGATATTGTATTTGGTTATTGATATATTGTTTAAATGCCCAAGTTGAGTTGGGGGCATATCTTTTATTCAACTCCATCACTTTTCCTTTCACCACCTTATAATTCCACCATCCTATTATCCATGAGCTTGTAATTCTTTTTCTTTTGATTTTCTTCTAGCTCATGTGGGTGGGGTGGATCTAATCCTATAAATTCTTTTGCTTGGCCTTTTTCCACTTCTTGGAAATGCATAAGTATAATGCCATATTATTATTGTTTTCACAAAATCAATCATGGCATTTATTATTTTTGCATGGGCCATGCAACCATCATCACCACCTTTGTCCCATTGGTTTTCCTTCGTTTTAGTGGTCCATTCTTTGTGGGATCATCTACATATCTCTCCACCATCTCCATATTCTCATCTACACCATTTTATTCTTTTCCATTCATTATGCAAGTGAGGCCTTTTTCCCATAAGCTATTTCCTTCTCTTTTTCTTGATTACTCTTTCACCTCATCTTAGCCTAAACCCAAGCCCTCACTTTTACCTCTTGTGTTGATCTTGTAAACAAGTTTTGAAACCTAAATACCTAGTAAAAACCTAACCTAGCTATATCTCTCTATTTTCCTCTAACCTAGTTCTACTTAAACCCTAACCCCTACCACACCTCAACCACCTCTCCCTCTCTCTACCATGCTGGGCCCACCTGGCCTCCCTCTCTCCCGGTCCAGCTACCCCTACCCCAACCCTAACAAACCCTAACCCGAGCCCCCTGTAAGCTAACCCTAGCTACACCCGAGCCCCTCTCCTCTCTCTTCTCTAGCTGCCGTGCCAGCCCCACCTTCCTCTCCTCCCTCTCTGGCCTACCTGGCAGCCTCCACCACCCTACCCCTGCCCCTGCCTGCCAGCCCGAGCACGTGAGGAAGGAGATGGAAAAGGTGGCCGAAGCCACCTTTAACCCTGCCCATGCCCACACGCTACCCCCTTCCTCCCCCTCATGTTTCCCTCCTCCCACACGTCTCCTGGCTCGCCCAGATCCGCCCCGAGCCTGCCCTCTCCTTCCCCTTCTTCTTCTCCGACGCCACCGCCTCTCGCCGACCGCCGCCAGCACCTGCGCCGCTCCCTCGTTCCTATGTTCGGGGTTGACGTGGAGGTGGACGAGAAGACCGAGGAGGTGCCCCTGCTCCACCTCGACCGGCCCAGCAAGGAGGAGAAGGCCACCAGGACCGCCAGCATCCTCGCTGATTCACCGAAACCCTAGCCCCTCGGCCTCTGCGTCCTCGTCGTTGCAGCGCCTCCCAGGCCGATCCAACCACGCCAAGCTCTCCGCGGTACGAACCTCTTCCTCCCTGACAACCTCCGCCTCGCTGTCACCGACTAGCGCCGCCGTTTGTTTCAGCGAGCACCCTCCGTGCGCCAGGGGCCGCGGGTGTTTGCCGCCTCCGCAACGCGTCACACCATACCTAGGTCGCGCCTATCCTCCTGTCACCATCCCGTAGCCCACCGCACTGGCACAGGTCTCGTCGCGCACCCCGCAGGTCGCGAGGTCAAGCCCCCGCGCCACGCGCGCCGCGCCCTGTCAGCCGAGCGCCGTTCCATCAGTTTCGACCGAGGAAACAGATGAACAGTGGGGCCGTGGCCGTCTTTCAGAAAACCCCCCAACCTTTTTATTCCTAAACCCGCGGTCCAGCCTACCCCACCTGTCAGCTACCCTGGCGTTTTGCAGAAAAGTCCCCCTGTTTCCTCAGGCCATAACCCGCGCTCCAACCCGCTCCCCACCTGTCAACCTCTGCGGGTTAGCCCACTAGCGCTTGGGCCCTAGCTCGCTGGCCCCGCCTATCACCCGCAGCAGCTAGCTAAGCCGCGGTAGCAAAAGTTTCCCCGCGCGCGTGTGCCCCGCCAGCGGCTGGCCCACCCGCCAGTGACTTTGGCTAAGTCGAGCTGGGTGACAAAACTTTGCCCTGTTGTCTGTTTTATTTAAACCTTTTTCAAAATTGATTTAAATTCAAATTCAAATCATATTTAAATTTTTTTTAAAATACAAATCCCAATAATATAAATGATATATGTTTTGGAATCAGAAAAATGTGAGGAATTCAAATATGCCCTTCCATATATTATTTGAACATTCTAAATTTTGGGATGATTTAAATTACAAATAAATGCCTTTTCTTAATAAATTAATAACTTTAATTCTCGAACTCCAAATTTGACAAATAATATGTCTAAATCGATCAGCGCGACGAGCCCGTTCTATCTATGCATTCCTTGTTCTGAATTGAAGCATGCATCATGTCATTATTAAACATCTGAACTGCTTATGACAACAAAATGGGACCAAATAAATAATAAAATGCTTTATTCTTGTATTCCACACCTCACCATGTCATGCTACTTTAATGCCATGTAACTTGTGCATCATTCGTCATGGCATGCTTGTTTTCTTGTCGCATTTTAATTCATATGCTTGTGCACTTTATTTATGTTGGCCCTTGTTTGTTTGGTTCTTCTTCGAATAGACGCCCAGCGGGAGAATTACCAGGAATCACAGGAGGACTACCCAGATCCATCTCTCGCTTCAACTGAGCTGCCAGGCAAGCACTACCTCATGCTTGCATACATATAGGACCTATTGCCTCTATCTTATTCTTGCATCATTGAGTCGCGTTGCATTAAATTGAATCCCAAGTACTGCATAGCCTTTACTTTTAAACCCCACCAAAGCTTGTTCCTCCATCCCATGAGCCATTACTACAGGAGTTGTTTGAGCCATGCGAGTCGTAGAAAAGCATGTGTAGGGTATGTGAGTGTCTGATGAATAACGAGGTACCTAAACAACTTAACCTGAGTAGTAATGGGATAACTAAAGAAAGAGGCACCGGTGAGCAATATCTGCTATTTGGTTTTTCATGCTCACTTGTGTCCCGTAGGACCCCGAGTACTTGATTCCTGTTCCTTGACTATTCGCACTATCCACATTCGGGAGGCCTTATGGACCCCCCTGAGCCAGAGCTTGATTCATTCTTATTTCTTGTGGCCACAAAGTAGTTTGGGGCTTTGTTACTATCCTTTACTTATGCCATGCTTTACTGTTTTATTATGATTGTGCGTGGAGCACCTGTACTGTTTTGGATGCGGAGTGTTTTCGCGGTATCGACAAGCCCAGTTACACTTTCAGGTTCCCAGTCGTTTACAGCCATTAACGCAAACCTTGGGTCCATCTCGAAGCCGGCAACCTTCGCTGCGGGTAGCTTAATGGGGTGGCCCCTAAAATATTTCTGAATCCTGTGATCGCTTTGTCGTGAATGCCTCGTTGGGTTTTGAGTTGGTTTTTCCGAGGTTGATCGAGTGTGTGTTGCTATTCGTGCACCCCTGCAGGGTATATCTTTCTGAAAGCCGTGTCCGCGGTTATGGACGACTTGGAGCACAGTTTCTCGATCATAGACAAGTATAACTAAAGTACCGCTTTTAATTTGACTAAGTACTTGACTAGTAAATAATGCAACACTCATGAAATGGTTAATAAAACTGCCAACGGATGATGGGGGGTTGTTCGTCTGCTTCCTCGTTGGTAAGCGAGGAGGACGATGGATCTGTTAATTATACTGTTTTAACTGTTGTTCTTAATTCACGGACATCCGTCTATCATTGGTTAGGCGGATGGTTAGCGAGTATCTGTAGAATTGTTAGGTATTATCTTTTGCTGCAACTGCGTCACCCCAGGTTGTGTCCCCTTTAGCGGCATAAAGACTTGCTGAGTACCCCTAGGGTCTCACACGATAAATTTTTTGATTCAGATGAACAGTTGTACCTGCAAGCTGGATACTGGGTGGAAGAGACAGATGATGTTGGCAACGATCATTCGGTGTAGAGATTCCGGGAACGGGGATCCGTGAGATTTGTGGGCGGGATGTGCTTATTTATGTGGCATCTTATGCCGATTTGCTTCTTATCCGTACTCGGATCTTGTTATCCGCTTCCGCCTTATACTCTAATGTTTGTCGTATGAGGAGCTATCCTAAATTATTATCTCTATCTAGGATATTTGAATCTTGCCATATGGCGTTGCAATATTTTTATTTCTTTTAGATGGAATGGCTCTGAGGACTGTTGTATGTGGCTTGCATACATACTCATTTGTGTATGTAGTTGATCCCTTCGCCTGCCGATTACGCCGCTCGTTCTTGTCCCGATGTTCTGAAAGTGGTTAGGACGGCCGAAAGGTCTACCGTGAGTGGCCCTGGGCCCCACCGTACTATTTTAACCACTTTCGTTCATCCAGGCATGTAACTAAGAGCGTAATTCACCGAGGTAGTTACATGGATCCATGTGGTTTATGAAAAGAACACACATGCAATGAACTCTACTGGATCCATGTGGTTTATGAAAAGAACACACATGCAATGAACTCTTGTGGATCCATGTGGTTTATGAAAAGAACACACATGCTTTGGTGGCATCACTTCATGTGTTGTTTTCCTAAAACCCCAATGATGCACACTAATACACTCACACATCCAATGAAAAGAACACACATGCAATGACTCTGGTAGATCCATGTGGTTTATGAAAATAACACACGTGCAATTACTCTAAATGTTGTTTATGAAAAGAACACATGCAATGACGCTGGTGGATCCATGTGGTTTATGAAAAGAACACACATGCAATGACTATAGTGGATTCATATGTGGTTTAGAAAAAGAACACACATTCAGTGACACTGCTGGATCCATATGGTTTATGAAAATAACACAAATGCAATGACTCTAGTGGATCCATGTGGTTTATGAAAAGAAAACACATGCAATGAACTCTAGTGATCCATGTGGTTTATGACAAGAACACACATGCAATGAACACTAGTGGATCCATGTGGTTTATGAAAAGAACACACATGCAATGAACTCTAGTGGATCCATGTGGTTTATGAAAAGAACACACATGTTGTGGTGTCATGACTGCATGTGTTCTTTTCCTAAAACCCCAATGATGCACACTAATACACTCACACATCCAATTAAAAGAACACACATGCAATGAATCTTGTGGATCCATGTGGTTTATGAAAACAACACACATGCAATGATTCTAGCTGTGGTTTATGAAAATAACACACATGCAATGACTCTAGTCGTAGTTTATAAAAATAACACACATGCAATGACTCTAGTGGATCCATATGTGGTTTAGAAAAAGAACACATATTCAATGACACTGGTGGATCCATGTGGTTTATGAAAAGAACACACATGCAATGACTCTAGTGGACCCATGTGGTTTATGAAAAGAACATACATGCAATGACTGTAGTGGATGCATATGTGGTTTAGAAAAACAAGACACATTCAATGACATAGGTGGATCCATGTAGTTTATGAATTGAACACACATGCACTGACTCTAGTGGATCCATGTGGTTTATGAAAAGAACAAACATGCAATGACTTTAGATGTGGTTTATGAAAAGAACACACATGCAATGATGCTGGTGGATCCATATGGTTTATGAAAAGAACACACATGCAATGATTATAGTGGATCCATATGTGGTTTAGAAAAACAACACACATTCAATGACATTGGTGGATCCATGTGGTTCATGAAAAGAACACACATGCAATGAACTTTTGTGGATCCATGTGGTTTATGAAAAGAACACACATGTTGTGGTGGCATCACCGCATGTTGTTTTCCGAAAACCCCAGTGATGCACACTAATAGACTCACACATCCGATGAAAACAACACACATGCAATGACTCTGGTAAATCCATGTGGTTTATGAAAATAAGACACATGCAATGACTCTAGATGTGGTTTATGAAAAGAACACAGATGCAATGACGCTGGTGGATCCATGTGGGTTTTGAAAAGAACACACATGCAATGACTATAGTGGATCCATATGTGGTTCAGAAAAAGAACAAACGTTCAATGACACTACTGGATCCATCGGGTTTATGAAAAGAACACACATGCAATGACACTCGTGGATCCATCTGGTTTATGAACAGAAAACACATGCAATGAACTCTAGTGGATCCATGTGGTCTATGAAAAGAACACACATGCAATGAACTCTTGTGGATCCATGTGGTTTATGAAAAGAACACACATGTTGTGGTGGCATCACTTCATGTGTTCTTTTCCTAAAACCCTAGTGATGCACACTAATACACTCACACATCCAATGAAAAGAACACACATGCAATGACTGTAGTGGATCCATGTGGTTTATTAAAATAACACACACGCAATGATGCTAGTTGTGGTTTATGAAAAGAACACACATGCAATGACTCTAGTTGTGGTTTATGAAAATAACACACATGCAATGATTATAGTGGATCCATATGTTGTTTGTAAAAAGAACACGCATTCAATGAAACTAGTGGATCCTTGTGGTTTATGAAAAGAACACACTTGCAATGACTCTACTGGATCCATGTGGTTTATGAAAAGAACATACATGCAATGAACTCTAGTGGATCCATGTGGTTTATGAAAAGAACACACAAGCAATGAACTCTTGTGGATCCATGTGGTTTGTGAAAAGAACACACATGCTGTGGTGGCATCACTGCATGTGTTCTTTTCCTAAAACCGCAATGATGCACACTAATACACTCACACATCCATTGAAAAGAACACACATACAATGACTCTGGTAGATCCATGTGGTCTATGAAAAATAACACACATGCAATGACTCTAGATGTGGTTTATGAAAAGAACACACATGCAATGACGCTGGTGGATCCATGTGGTTTATGAAAAGAACACCCATGTAATGACTCTAGTTGTGGTTTATGAAAAGAACACACATGCAATGACTATAGTCGATCCATATGTGGTTTAGAAAAAGAACGCACATTCAATGACACTGGTGGATCCACGTGGTTTATGAATAGAACACACATGCAATGACTGTAGTGGATCCATTATGTTTATGAAAAGAACACACATTCAACGATTCTAGTGGATCGATGTGGTTTATGAAAATAACACACCTGCAATGAACTCTTGTGGATCCATGTGGTTTATGAAAAGAACATGCATGCAATGACATTGGTGGATCCATGTGGTTTATGAAAAGAACACACATGCAATGACTCTAGATGTCGTTTATGAAAAGAACACACATGCAATACCACTGGTGGATCCATGTGGTTTATGAAAAGAACACACATGCAATGACTCTAGTGGATCCATATGTGGTTTAGAAAATGAAGACACATGCAATGAATGTAGTGGATCCATGTGGTTTATGAAAAGAACACACATTCAATGATTCTTGTGGATCCATGTAGTTTATGAAAAGAACACACATGAAATGAACTCTAGTTCAGCCACGTGGTTTATGAAAAGAACACACATGGAATGACTCTAGCTGTGGTTTATGAATAGAACACACATGTAATGACTGTAGTGGATCCATATGTGGTTTAGAAAAAGATCACACATGCAATGACTATTGTGGATCAATGTGGTTTATGAAAAGAACACACATGCAATGAATGTAGTGGATCCATATGTGGTTTAGAAAAATAACACACATTCAATGACACTGGTGGATCCATATGGTTTATGAAAATAACACACATGCAATGACTCTAGTGGATCCATGTGGTTTATGAAAAAAAACACATGCAATGAACTCTAGGAGATCCATGTGGTTTATGAAAAGAACACACATGCAATGAACTCTTGTGGATCCATGTGGTTTATGAAAAGAACACACATGCTGTGGTGGCATCACTACATGCGTTCTTTTCCTAAAACCCCAATGATGCACACTAATAAACTCACACATCCAATGAAATGAACACACATGCAATGACTCTAGTAAATACATGTGGTTTATGAAAATAACACACGTGTAATGACTCTAGATGTAGTTTATGAAAAGAACACACATGCAATGATGCTGGTGGATCCATGTGGTTTATGAAAAGAACACACATGCAATGACTATAGTGGATTCATATGTGGTTTAGAAAAAGAACACACATGCAATGACACTGCTGGATCCATGTGGTTTATGAAAATAACACAAATGCAATGACTCTAGTGGATCCATGTCGTTTATGAAAAAAAACACATGCAATGAACTCGAGTGGATCCATGTGGTTTATGAAAAGAACACACATGCAATGAACTCTTGTGGATCCATGTGGTTTATTAAAAGAACACACATGCTGTGGTGGCATCACTTCATGTGTTCTTTGCCTAAAACCCCAATGATGCACACTAATACACTGACACATCCAATGAAAAGAACACACATGCAATGACTCTAGTGGATCCATGTGGTTTATGAAAATAACACACATGCAGTGATTCTAGCTGTGGTTTATTAAAAGAACACACATGCAATGACTCTAGTTGGTTTTATGAAAAGAACACACATGCAATGACTGTAGTGGATCCATATGTGGTTTAGAAAAAGAACACGCATTCAATGACACTAGTGGATCCATGTGGTTTATGAAAAGAACACACATGCTGTGGTGGCATCACTGCATGTGTTTTTTTCATAAAACCCAAATGATGCACACTAATACACTCACACATCCAATGAAAAGAACACACATGCAATGAATCTTGTGGATCCATGTGGTTTATGAAAACAACACACATGCAATGACTCTAGCTGTGGTTTATGAAAATAACACACATGCAATGACTCTAGTCGTAGTTTATGAAAATAAAACACATGCAATGACTCTAGTGGATCCATATGTGGTTTAGAAAAAGAACACACATTCAATGACACTGGTGGATCCATGTGGTTTATGAAAAGAACACACATGCAATGACTCTAGTGGACCCATGTTGTTTATGAAAAGAGCACACATGAATGAACTCAAGTGGATCCATGTGCTTTATGAAAAGAACACACATGCAATGAACTCTAGTGGATCCATGTTGTTTATTAAAAGAACACACATGCAATGAACTCTTTTTGATCCATGTGGTTTATGAAAAGAACACACATGTTGTGGTGGCATCACTGCATGTGTTTTTTTCATAAAACCCAAATGATGCACACTAATACACTCACACATCCAATGAAAGGAACACACATGCAATGTCTCTCGTGGATCCATGTGGTTTATGAAAATAACACACATGCAACGACTCTAGATGTGGTTTATGAAAAGAACACACATGCAATGACGCTGGTGGATCCATGTGGTTTATGAAAAGAACACACATGCAATGACTGTAGTGGATACATATGTGGTTTATAAAAAGAACACACATTCAATGACACTTCTAGATCTAGGTGCTTTTTGAAAAGAACACACATGCAATGACTCTAGTGGATCCATGTGGTTTATGAAAAGAAAACACATGCAATAAACTCTAGTGATCCATGTGGTTTATGACAAGAACACACATGCAATGAACTCTAGTGGATCCATGTGGTTTATGAAAAGAACACACATGCAATGAACTCTAGTGGATCCATGTGGTTTATGAAAAGAACACACATGTTGTGGTGGCATGACTACATGTGTTCTTTTCCTAAAACCCCAATGATACACACTAATGCACTCACACATCCAATGAAAAGAACACACATGCAATGACTCTTGTGGATCCATCTGTTTTATGAAAACAACACACATGCAATGACTCTAGCTATGGTTTATGAAAATTGACTGCATGTGTTCTTTTCCTAAAACCCCAATGATACACACTAATGCACTCACACATCCAATGAAAAGAACACACATGCAATGACTCTTGTGGATCCATCTGTTTTATGAAAACAACACACATGCAATGACTCTAGCTATGGTTTATGAAAATAACACACATGCAATGACTCTAGTTGTAGTTTATGAAAATAACACACATGCAATGACTCTAGTGGATCCATATGTGGTTTAGAAAAAGAACACTCATTCAATGACACTACTGGATCCATGTGGTTTATGAAAAGAACACACATGCAATGACTCTAGT
>OU342742.1:319029356-319067733 GCA_910589775.1 Avena eriantha
ACATGCAATGACACTGGTGGATCATGTGTGGTCTCTGAAGAGAACACACATGCAATGACTCTGGCTGTTGTTAGTAAAAAGAGAACAAATGCAATGACACTGGTGGATCCATTGGTGGACTCTGAAAATAACACACATGCAATGACACTAGTGGATCCATATGTGGTATGTGAAAAGAAGACACACGCAATGACTCTGGTTGTTGTTAGTAAAAAGAACACACATGCAATGACACTGGTGGATCCATAGGTGGATTGTGAAAAGAGCACACATGCAATGACACTAATGGATCCATATGTGGTATTTGAAAATAACACACATGCAATGACTCTAGTTGTTGCTAGTCAAAAGAACACATATGCAATGACACTGGTGGATCCATGTGCGGTCTCCGAAGAGAACACACATTTCAATGACTCTGGTTGTTGTTAGTAAAAAGAACACACATGCAATGACACTGGTGGATCCATAGCTAGATTGTGAAAAGAGCACACATGCAATGACACTGGTGGATCCATAGGTGGTATGTGAAAAGAACACACATGCAATGACCCCAGTTGTTGTTAGTAAAAATAACACACATGCAATGACATTGGTGGATCCATGTGAGGTCTCTGAAGAGAACACACATTTCAATGACACTGGTGGATCCATATGTCGTATGTGAAAAGAACACACATGCAATGACACTGGTGGATCCATAGGTGGATTGTGAAAAGAGAACACATGCAATGACACTAGTGGATCCCTATGTGGTATGTGAAAAGAACACACATGCAATGAATCTGGTTGTTGTTAGTAAAAAGAACACACATGCAACGACACTGGTGGATCCATGTGTGGTCTCTGAAGAGATCACACATTTTAATGACACAGGTGGTTCCATATGTGGTATGTGAAAAGAACACACATGAAATGACTCTAGTTGTTTGTAGTAAAAAGAACACACATGTAATGACACTAGTGGATCCATGTGTGGTCTCTGAAGAGAACACACATTTCAATGACTCTGGTTGTTGTTAGTAAAAAGAACACACATGCAATGACACTGGTGGATCCCTGTGTGTTCTCTGAAGAGAACACACATGCAATGACTCTGGCTGTTGTTAGTAAACAGAGAACAACTGCAATGACACTGGTGGATCCATAGGGTGGACTGTGAAAAGAACACACATGCAATGACACTGGTGGATCCATATGTGGTATGTGAAAAGAAGACACATGCAATGACTCTGGTTGTTGTTAGTAAAAAGAACACACATGCAATGACACTGGTGGATCCATAGGTGGATTGTGAAAAGAGCACACATGCAATGACACTAATGGATCCATATGTGGTATTTTAAAATAACACACATGCAATGACTCTAGTTGTTGCTAGTCAAAAGAACACATATGCAATGACACTGGTGGATCCATGTGTCGTCTCCGAAGAGAACACACATTTCAATGACTCTGGTTGTTGTTAGTAAAAAGAACACACATGCAATGACACTGGTGGATCCATAGCTAGATTGTGAACAGAGCACACATGCAATGACACTGGTGGATCCATAGGTGGTATGTGAAAAGAACACACATGCAATGACCCCAGCTGTTGTTAGTAAAAAGAACACACATGCAATGACATTGGTGGATCCATGTGAGGTCTCTGAAGAGAAAACACATTTCAATGACACTGCTGGATCCATATGTCGTATGTGAAAAGAACACACATGCAATGACACTGGTGGATCCATAGGTGGATTGTGAAAAGAGAACACATGCAATGACACTGGTGGATCCCTATGTGGTATGTGAAAAGAACACACATGCAATGACTCTGGTTGTTGTTAGTAAAAAGAACACACACACAATGACACTGGTGGATCTATGTGTGGTCTCTGAAGAGAACACACATGCAATAACACTTGTGGATCCATGTGTGCTCTCTAAAGATAACACACATTTCAATGACTCTGTTTGTTGTTAGTAAAAATAACACACATGCAATAACACTAGTGGATCCATATGTGGTATGTGAAAAGAACAGACATGCAATGACTCCAGTTGTTGTTAGTAAAAAGAACACACATGCAATGACACTGGTGGATCCATGTGTGGTCTCAGAAGAGAACACACATTTCAATGACACTGGTGGATCCATATGTGGTATGTGAAAAGAACACACATGAAATGACTCCAGTTGTTGTTCGTAAAAAGAACACACATGCAATGACACTGGTGGATCCATGTGTGGTCTCTAAAGAGAACACACATTTCAATGACTCTGGTTGTTGTTAGTAAAGAGAACACACATGCAATGACACTGGTGGATCCATGTGTGGTCTCTGAAGAGAACACACATGCAATGACACTGGTGGATCGATGTGTGGTTGATACATTGAAAATGTATCTATAGTTTTTGATGTTCCATGCTTGGTTTTATCCACTTTCTTGTGTTTTGTCCACACTTTGGAGTAATTTTCATATGATTTCTTGGACTAACCTATTAACAAGAGCCATAGTGCCAGTTGCCTGTTTTCTGCTGTTTTTGGTTCCAGGAAAGTCGGAAAATGAATATTCTCAGAATTGGACGGGACAAAAGCCAAAGTGCCTATTTTTCTGGAAGTCATTGGATGCCAGAATACGAGACGGAGAACGGCTGGGGGCCGGCCACACCACCTGGCCGCGCGGCCAGGCCTGACCTGCCCTAGGGGGTGGTCTGGCCGACCCCAGCACCCCCTCGGCCTCTCCTTCCGCCTATATATTGCCCTCTGGATGAAAACCCTAAGTACCCGATCAAAAATCCACGAAAGAGTATGTAGCCGTCGTCATCCCATCCCTAGATCGGGAGGGATTTAAAGCTCTTCCCAGCACCCTGCCGGAGGGGAGAATTCACCCTGGAGGCCTTCTTCATCATCATGCAAGCCTCCGATGTGATGCGTGAGTAGTTCATCTTTGGACTACGGGTCCATGTAGTAGCTAGATGGATGGTTCTCCTCCTTTGTGCTTTCATGTCTAGATCTTGTGAGCTCCGTTCATGATCAAGATCATCTATTTGTAATTCTGCATGTTGTGTTTGCGGGGATCGGATGGATATTGAGATGCTATTTCAGGTTGATTATTGATTCTATCATGTCTTTGTTATTTGTGATCTTGCATGCTTTCCGTTGTTAATAGCTATCTTGACCAAGTAGATGCTAGCAACTCCAAGAGTTAGTATTTATGCTCGATAGTGGGTTCATGCCTCTGGTAATCTGGGTAAGTGACAGAAATCTCTAAGGTACTAGATGTACTGTTGCTACTAGGGAGAAAACAACAATCCTTTGTTCATAGAACAATTGTATTGTTTACATTACATGCAATTCATAAAGCAATAATTTGTTGCTTGCAACATAATACTAGAGGGGGTTCGGATGATAACCTGAAGGTGGATTATTAGTCATAGATGCAGTTGGATGGCGGTTTATGTGTAATGTTGTAATTCCCAATCAAGTTCCAAAGGAGTCAAGATGATTTGTATATGCATGTATTGCTTTCTCGATGTTTGTGAATTTCCCCACTGAAATTTGTTCACCCAGCATGTTATCAATCTTAAGGAGAGCCACCTCTAGTGAACTATGGATCCCGATCCTTTTAATTTACATACAATCTATAAACTGTTTACTTCTTTGTGTTTACTTTCTGCAAACTTTTACTTCCTTCCATTCGATACGTTTAATCCTTTGTTTTCAGCAAAACCGGTGAGATTGACAACTTCATCGCAACTTGGGGACAAAGTTCTGTGGTTGTGTTGTGCAGGTCTCCACGTTGCTACTAGCACCTGTAGTGTGCCCTGCCAAGGCTCAGCTAGCAACACCTTTGGGGTGTTTCCTTGCTCCTACTGGTTTGATTAAACCTTGGTTTCACAACTGAGGGAAACTTGCTGCTGTGCTCATCATACCTTCCCCTTGGGGTTCCCCAACGAGCTCTACATTAACACCGAGCCATCAAGAACTTTTCTGGCGCCGTCGCCAGGGAGTCAAGGACATATTCACAAGGCGAGGGATCCTCCCGGTACGGTCTTCTTGTTCTACTTCTTCTCCATCTCCCTCTCCATCATGATCTTATTCAGCTTCTTCTTGTTTTTCTTCTTCTTCTTGCTCTTCCTCTTCTATGTATTATAGGCCGGCCATGGAGCCCGAATCCACCACGACGGAGGCGTTGCAGGACCCGTTCGGCCCTGTTCCATGTCTCAGCAAGGTAGAAAATCTCCACGTTGTTATTTCTCCAAGTTGTGATGTGGATTTCCTAGGTCATGTCCGCCCTGCATTGGTTTTTCTTCTTCTTTTGCGAGTTGTATTAGTTTTCATGAATATGACTGGATCTCTTGGTCTTTCCTTAATACCGCTGTTCATAGATTCACTATGGATTTTTTGTGATTAGGATTAGTTTATCATGGTCATGAATAGATCTCTAGGTCCATTTATTAACACTACGGTCAATAGATTCAACGGGGATTTTTTTGATCTGTATTAGTATTCACCTGGGACCTAGAGTCTAATTATAGAATTCCTATTTCAATTAACATGAACGATGCTGCGATCGAAGGCCGAGTACCATACACGTTCCCTCACCCAAGCTAATGAGAGCCTACGCAAGCAATTATCTGTGCAGAAGGTGATCTCACTAGATTTTGCACGTGACGTCGTTAGGCTGCAGAAAGTGCTCGACCGTAACTTGAATAGGCAAGAACAGACTAAGATAATCAACAATCTCACGGAGGAGAAGAAGAATCTTGTGGAAAGGTGCATTCTCCTGCAGGACGAAGTCAGCGAGGCACTCAGAGGACGCGTCGAGGACACCAAGGCTACCATCCGAGCCTACCATGACAGGAACCGTTGCTTGGATGCAGTCAAGGAGATGAAGGCGTAAATGAGCAGAGGGATCACCGTACTCGAGGGTGTTCGAAAAGAGAACGAGGAGCTAAGGGCATGTCTAGAGGCGTATCGGAGCAATGCCCAAGTCTGATTCCCATTAGCGGGGACATGAATATCAGTTCATCCTCCACTCCTTTTGTAATGTTTAGGGTTCAGGGATCAATGCCCAAGTCTTCTTCCCATTATAGGGTGCAATAAGAATCCTAGGGCAACTCCTTATCTATATGGACAAGTGTTGGTGTTCATGTTCATGAATGGACACCATGTGCTCTTTCCATTATGTATCTGGATATGGGTTTCTACATTATGAGTTTGCCACTCTCCCACTACTATTTGGTGATATTGGGAAACACCCACAGCACACTAAATTGCAGATAAAACTTATTTGTCTTTGAAATTGAAATTATGACAGTGCCACTAGTCGATTCCTAAAGTGTTGATTAGTCCTAGATTGCTTCTTCCTTGAAATTATGACAGTGCCACTAGTCGATTCAGTTAATTATGGAAACTAACCATCTTGTCCTGGTGAACTGAACAAACCATACTATGTATTTTTGTTGTAGGGAAAGAGGCGAAAGATCGACCAGGACCTGGCGACCTGGCTAAATGACAAGATAGCAATCCAAAGGGAGAAGCAGAATTCCCAGAAACTGGCCTTTGACCAACTGCGCGCTGAACTTGCGGTCCTTTCTGACAAGTGCTAGAAATTGAAGGATTTAAAAACCGGCTAGGCGAGGCTACACAGTGAAGGTCGCACCTCGGCTAGGAAGCAGGTGGAGATCATGGAAGGGATCTTGAAGAAAAATCATATGGCTATGGACCAAATTCTCCAATCCGTGATGGAGCGCTGGAACCTACAGCCAAAGCACGACATAGTACTGAACGAGCTGGCCAATTTTAGGGAGGAAAACAGGCAGCTTCGGGCTAGGCTCGCTTCAACACAACATATGTCTATTTAGTACTGAACTTCCTGGTTTATCCTCTGTAGTGGTGATTTTGTAAGCGTGAACATAACGCTATGCATGATATGTGTGTTTGATGGCTAGGTGTTGATGTAGGGCTCCTTGGGGAACCCCAAGAGGAAGGTATGATGAGCACAGCAACAAGTTTCCCTCAGTTATGAAACCAAGGTTTAATCGAACCAGTAGGAGCAAGGAAACACCCAAAGGTGTTGCTAGCTGAGCCTTGGCAGGGCGCAGTACCGGTGCTAGTAGCAACGTGGAGACCTGCACAACAGAACCATAGAACTTTGTCCCCAACTTGCGATGAGGTTGTCAATCTCACCGATTTTGCTGAAAACAAAGGATTAAAAATATCGAATGGAAGGAAGTAATAGTTTGGAGAAATTAAACACAAAGTAGTAAACAATTTATAGATTGTATGTAAAGAAAAGGACCAATATCCATAGTTCACTAGAGGTGGCTCTCCTTAAGATAGATAACATGCCGGGTGAACAAATTACAGTGGGGCAATTGACAAACATCGAGAAATCAATACATGCATATACTAATCATCTTGAATCCTTTGGAACTTGATTGGGCATTACAAAATTATACATAGACCGCCATCCAACTACATCTATGACTAATAATGCACCTTCAGGTTATCATCCGAACCCCCTCCAGTATTAAGTTGCAAGCAACAGATTATTGCTTTACGAATTGCGTGTAAAGTAAACAATACGATTGTTCTATGAACAAAGGTTGTTTTATCCCTAGTAGAAACAACACATCTAGGAACCTTAGATATTTCTGTCACTTCCCCAGATTACAAGAGGCATGAACCCACTATCGAGCATAAATACTAACTCTTGGAGTTGCTAGCATCTACTTGGTCAAGATAGCTACTAAAAATGGTAAGCATGCAAGATCACAAATAACAAAGACATGATAAAATCAATAATCAATCTGAAATAGCATATCAATATCCATCGGATCGCCGCAAACACAACATGCAGAATTACAAATAGATGATCTTGATCATTAACGGAGCTCACAAGATCTAGACATGAAAGCACAAAGGAGGAGAACCAGCCATCTAGCTACTACATGGACCCGTAGTCCAAAGATGAACTACTCACGCATCACACCGGAGGCTTGCATGATGATGAAGAAGGCATCTAGGGTGAATTCTCCCCTCCGACAGGGTGCCAGGAAGAGCTTCAGATCCCTCCCAATCTAGGGATGGAGATGATGGCGGCTACAGACTGTTTCATGGATTTTTGATCGGGTACTTAGTGTTTTTGTCCCGAGGGCAATATATAGGCGGAAGGAGAGGCCGATGGGGGCTAGGGTCGGCCAGACCACCCCCTAGCGCAGGCCAGGCCTGGACGCGCGGCCAGGTGGTGTGGCCGGCCCCCAGCTCTTCTCCGTCTCGTATTCTGGCATCTGATGACTTCTAGAAAAATAGGCACTTTGGATTTTGTCCCGTCCAATTCCGAGAATATTCATTTTCTGACTTTCCTAGAACCAAAAACAGCAAAAAATAGGCAGCTGGCACTGTGGCTCTTGTTAATAGGTTAGTCCAAGAAATCATATGAAAAGTACTCCAAAGTGTGGAAAAAACACAAGATAGTAGATAAAACCAAGCATGGATAATCAAAAATTATAGATACATTTGCAATGTATCAACATCCCCAAGCTTAACACCTGCTCGTCCTCGAGTAGGTAAGTGATAACAAGAAACAATAATTTTTGAGGTGACATGCACCATCAAAGACTTGATCAAAGTATTTGTAAAACATTCAAAGCTGGGATCATAGTACTTCAATCATAACATGAAAGACAAAGTTCTAGCAATAAGACAAAGAAACTATGATGCAACATGAAAAGGCACAAACAAAAGATTCATGAATAACAATGCTTTGCAAGACGTTTGTTTGTTTCACATAAAGAAAACATATCATAATAGTATTCAGCTTGTCCCTCATAGAGTAGCAAATATAAATGCATAGGACACCTTCAAAGTTCATAAGAGTGACTAGATACAAATAGTTTAAAACAAGAAATATCAAGTTATGCATCAATCAACTAGTCTTGGGACAATGCACATAGAACTAAGAATGGCCACTATGCTCTCAAAGTAGGTGCATAAAGGTAGAAGGTGGAGACTCAATATAATGGTGGAAGAAAGGCCTTCATAGAAGGAAGCAGGGATTCAAGTATCATAAAGAGCTTCCAAAAATTATGGTACTTATAGCTTTCATCTCTCATTGCCCCTATCATAAGCATCTTGAAGGTGATTAAGGTTAAAGTGACACAACTAAGCGAATATGCTTGACAAGTTATAAGACGAAATCTCATGCCCCTTACTTACAAAGACCGAACCTCATGCTACTCAACTTTAGTCACAAGTAACCTCTTGTCATTGTAAGTACATATGTATCATAAAGAACCGCCAATGGGGTGCCCCTTGCACATGACATAGGAGCTATCCCATAATCAAAATGACAAGGCAAGCAAACAATGAGCATCTCAGTGATCTTTTTATTTGCTATTTGCATAGGTTTTTATTGAGGATGCTTCATAGAGTGCTCATTATGGTGATGCTGCAAGTTTCCACCATGATTAGGCATGGCTTAGGCTAGCGGCCCAGGCATTTCTCTAACACACATACAAACTCCATGATCTTACAAGTTCCACTTTTATTTCACACCGCCGGGATCCATAAGAAAAAGAACATGATATCAACGGGGTACAAAGTACAATTGCAATGTTGAAAGCGTTCCCCATGATACATGGTTCTCCTAATTTCAACTTATAAAGCACAATCATATACACAGCAAAGAAGGACCCAATGGTTCAAGTTTATTAAGGGCAAGAAAAGTAAAGTGTGCCATCAAGTTCGTGAGAGCTTTAATCACTTGTTTTCTCATAACAAGTTTAATTTGGAAGGTAAACAAAAGCATGAATATACTTGGAATAGCATAAGCTAGTATGTAGGTATGGTGGACTCTTTGGAATAACTTGGTTTAGGGAGTTGGATGCATGAATGGAACTCATACTTGGATGTGGAGGCTAGCAAAAGACTGGGAGCGACAAACTAAGAGAGCAATAATGGCCATAATCATGCAGAGCGACAAAACATCATTGATCAAAGAATAAAGTGATACTACAAGTTGAAAACTAAAGGATCATGTAGGTGACTTGAGATAGTCATAACATGGTGTGAGCATGTCCCAAGTCAACCCAAATAAAACATCAAAGCAGAATACCACTATACTATGCTTTAATATGCTAAAAGAACGCATGATTCATCCAAGGCACATTAAGCCATCTCAATTGTTTATAACAATTCATGCTACAACAAATAATACTAGGCATAAGGCAAAAACAATATCAAGCATGGCATGACAAAGCATATGCCACAGTCAAAAACGAGCTCTTTTTACCACATAAGTATGAACTTTCCTACTCTTTTCCAAACCAAACCAAACTATTTGCGAACCAATGTATGAAAGAGGGGGTCCATCCCATTTATTCAGAAAACTAAGCAAACAAAAGCAAACTAAAACGGAAAAGAAGATGCTCCAAGAACAACACAACTGTGCATGAAACAATAAAAATGAAGCGTTTGGAAGAAACCTAGGATTTTTATTGATGAAGAAGGGGATACCTTGGGCATCCCCAACCTTTGACGCTTGCACTTATTGGATATTTCTTGGGGTGACACGCGTGGCATCCTCAAGCTTGAGCTTTAGTCCATCCTTCATCTCATTACTCATTCCTTCCATACACCTGAAATTTTTTCCTTCATACAAAACTTCACACAATCTTTATTAGCAACATTAGTGCACTCAAGATAATAAGTCTTAAGGTTCAGTTCCAACACCAATAAACTTCCATTAGAACACTAGCTACTGAAGCACTTCCCTCAAAAAGCTCAATTCCCCAAAAGAACTAAAAAAGGAACCAACAAGAAGCAAATGCAGAAAATGGCAGAAATCTGTCAAAACAGACCAACAGGTAAAGACGCATGTTTTCGAAGACCTTATGTTGCTCAAATAAAAAAGTGTTGAACTAATGAAAGTTAGATAACAACCTTGGGCAGAAGCACAAAACCTCACGCCTCAAGAATACGTTCAGAGATTTTACACGAATTTCTACGGTGAACCACAGAAATCTGTTTCGGGACAGCAACTTTCCCAATCATTACTTCTCTCTCATTAGAGGTTACTCTTGGCACAAAAAGCAATAAAAAGGATAAGGAGCGGTTATTACTGAAGTAATAACTTGAAAGACTCATCTAAAACTTTTGGGTTATCTCCCAATAAGTACTTTTCTTTAACGCCTTTAAGTTAGGCATAAGAAGCAAGAAAGAATCAAGTGTTCTCAAATGAAGAAGCATTAAGACCAAATTTTGTTTTCATAGAAGAGGAAAAAGAAATATTCTCTCTCTTCTTAGGGAAGTGTTCTATACCTTTCTTGAGTGGGAGTTGATATTTAATGGTGCCTTATTTCATATCAATAATGGCACCAATAGTTCTAAGAAAAGGTCTTCCCAAAGTAATAGGACACGAATCATTGTATTCAACATCCAAAACAAAGAAATCAATAGGTACATAGGCATTGTTAACCATAATAAGAACATCATTAATACTCCCCATGAGTTTCTTTTTGGCATTATCAACAAGTGGGACATTCAAATAACAATCTTCAGGTGGAGGCAAATCAAGCATATCATAAATCCTTCTAGGCATAATAGAAACACTACTATCAAGATCACATAAAGCTTTGAAATCAAAATCATTCACTTTCATATTAATGATGGGTTCCGAACCATCTTCTTGTTTATAGGAATAGAAGCTTTATGTTTCATCTTTCCTTCTTTAATCTTTATGAGAGCATTAGTAATGTGTTTTGTAAAGGCCATGTTCATAGCACTAGCATTAGGACTTTTAGCAAGCTTTTGTAGGAACTTAATAACTTCAGAGATATTGCAACCATCAAGATCAAAATCAAATTTATCATCTAAAGTAGTAGAACTATTACTAGCCTCAACACTAGTGGTGGTGATAGTAGAAACACTAATGTTTCTAGCAATTTCATCTTCTCTTTCCCAATTAGCATGTAATTCAGCTAATAGTCTAACATTTACATCAATTCTCACTTGTATGGCATTAGTAGCTCCAAATGGATTATCATTAGTTTCAGGTTTAGCAGCCATTTTATTAATCAATGAAGATTGAGCTTCAGACAAAGTTTCAGTTATAAGCTAGGAATCTCCCTATTTAGACTCTCAAGTTGATGGGTAATGTTCTTCAAAATGGTAGACTGTTCCTCGATAGTTTTAGTAAATAGTTTATTTTACTCATAATGCATTTGCATGAAGTTTTTAGTGGCTCTTTCAACTTCTAAAATTCTCCATTCACTAGGTAATCCAGGTTTACCATTATAGCCATAAGTATTATTAGGAGGTAGGGCCTATAATTGTTATTACCATAAGCATTGTTGCCAAAATTGTTATTTCTTATGAAGTTCACACCAACTTGCTCTTCTTGAGCAACCAAAGAAGCTAAAGGAACATTATTTGGATCAATATGGGTTTTTCCATTAACAAGCATAGACATAATAATATCAATCTTATCACTCAAGGAGGAAGTTTCCTCAATAGAATTTACCTTCTTACCTTGTGGAGCTGTTTTAGTATGCCATTAAGAATAGTTAACCATCATATTATCCAGAAGCTTTGTTGCAGCACCCAAAGTAATGGTCATAAAGGTACCTCCAGCAGCAGAATCCAATGGGTTCCTCGAAGAATAGTTCAACCCTACATAAAAAGTTTGGATGACCATTCAAGCAGTCAGTCCATGAGTGGGACAATTCTTTACCAAAGATTTCATTCTTTCCCAAGATTGAGCAACATGTTCATTATCAGATTGTTTAAACTTCATTATTTCACTTCTCATAGATATAATCTTAGTAGGAGGATAGTATTTTCCAATGAAAGCATCTTTGCACTTAGTCCAAGAATCAATACTGTTCCTAGTTAAGGAATTCAACCATTCTTTAGCTTTTCCACTCAAAGAGAAAGGAAACAATTTTAGCTTAATAATATCACCATCTACATCCCTATGCTTTTGCATCTCACAAAGTTCAACAAAGTTATTTAGATGGGAAGCAGCATCTTCATTACCAATACCAGAAAATTGTTCTCTCATAACAAAATTGAGTAAAGCAGGTTTTATCTCAAAGAAAGTATCTTCAGGCACATGTGTAGCAATACGTGTGCTCATAAAATCATTGTTGTTGGTTCTAGTGAAGTCACACAACTTAGTGTTTTCAAGAGTAGTCATTTTTTTGTATTTTCAATAAAGAAAGCAAACTAGTAAGACTATTTTTTGTGTGTTTTTGATAAAGAAACAAGCAAACAAAGCAAAAAGAAACAAAGCAAAACAAAAATAACAAAGTAAAGAGATTGGTTATGAGGGACTCCCCTTGTGAAGATGTCGTTGACTCCCCGGCAACGTTGCCAGAAAAGTGCTTGATGGCTCGGTGTTGATGTAGAGCTTGTTGGGGAACCCCAAGAGGAAGGTATGATGAGCACAGCAGAAAGTTTCCCTCGGTTATGAAACCAAGGTTTAATCGAACCAGTAGGAGCAAGGAAACACCCCAAAGGTGTTGCTAGCTGAGCCTTGGCATGGCGCACTACCGGTGCTAGTAGCAACGTGGAGACCTGCACAACACAACCATAGAACTTTGTCCGCAACTTGCGATGAGGTTGTCAATCTCACCGGTTTTGCTGAAAACAAAGGATTAAACGTATCGAATGGAAGGAAGTAATAGTTTGCAGAAAGTAAACACAAAGCGGTAAACAGTTTATAGATTGTATGTAAAGAAAAGGACCGGGATCCATAGTTCACTAGAGGTGGCTCTCCTTAAGATAGATAACATGCTGGGTGAAGAAATTACAGCGGGGTAATTGACAAACATCGAGAAAGCAATACATGCATATACTAATCATCTTGACTCCTTTGGAACTTGATTGGGCATTACAACATTATACATAGACCGCCATCCAACTGCATCTATGACTAATAATCCACCTTCAGGTTATCATCCGAACCCCCTTTAGTATTAAGTTGCAAGCAACAAATTATTGCTTTATGAATGGAGTGTAATGTAAACAATACGATTGTTCTATGAACAAAGGATTATTGTTTTCTCCCTAGTAGCAATAGCACATCTAGTACCTTAGAGATTTCTGTCACTTACCCAGATTACCAGAGGCATGAACCCACTATCAACCATAAATACTAACTCTTGGAGTTGCTAGCATCTACTTGGCCAAGATAGCTACTAACAACGGAAAGCATGCAAGATCACAAATAACAAAGACATGATAAAATCAATAATCAATCTGAAATAGCATCTCAATATCCATCGGATTGCCGCAAACACAACATGCAGAATTACAAATAGATGATCTTGATCATGAACGGAGCTCACAAGATCTAGACATGAAAGCACAAAGGAGGAGAACCATCCATCTAGCTACTACATGGACCCGTAGTCCAAAGATGTACGCACGCATCACACCGGAGGCTTGCATAATGATGAAGAAGGCCTCCAGGGTGAATTCTCCCCTCCTGCAGGGTGCCGGGAAGAGCTTCAGATCCCTCCCGATCTAGGGATGGAGATGACAGCGGCTATAGACTCTGCAAACTAAAAACACACACACTATAGTGTTATGAACATGCATGATACATTTTACTTCATGTCACAGTTGCACATAATGTAAACAAACCTGATTTGTACAGCCCAAAAACCTTCTCCTAGTGTTACTGCCTTTGAATGGAACATATCTCCTCAGTTTTAGCCCATGGTCACATGGCACTTCTCCATCGAGATCTAGGCCCTCCCATTCGGAGTCGTAGATCGTCCGTGGTACCTATAGGTAAACGCAAAGCTGAAATCGAACACGGTTGCATGCACATATGGAGCTCAGATCGAGAGATTTACCATTTCCTAACCCTAGCCCGAGAAAACAGAGGAGCTCACATCGTGGAAGGAATACTCGATGTCGGAGAGAAGGCTGTCGCTGCTCGACTAGTCATCCTCGCCGTTCAAGGACAGCATGGCGAATGCGTCGTCGCAGACGACGGCGTCGGTGTCGGTGTCGGCGAGAGAGAGAGAGAGAGAGAGAGAGAGAGAGAGAGAGAGAGAGAGAGAGAGAGAGAGAGAGAGAGAGAGAGAGAAAGAGAGAGAGAGAGCAGCCCTTCTACCGCTGCAACAATGACTAAATTGGCATGTTACAATAGTTTAATGGATACCATTCCCTTTCCCTGGATTACTGTCTTCTGCCTGATATGGATTCTCTTCACACATTCTCATTTCAAATATTAAACCTGCACTCCCTCCATCCCAATTTCATTACCTAACGAAAACATACCAGTATAATACATCATCTAAATAAACAAAATCATGTCAACTACAAGGTACTTATGCATCACTTCTTCAGTCATGGTTTCACAAAACATTACATTACAATCTCTCAACAAACATAATCACAACATGGTTTCACAAAACATCACATTACAATCTCTCAACAAACGTAATCACGGAAACAAGTATATTACATCAACTCAAGAAACAAAATCATGTCAACTACAAGGTACTTACACATCACTTGTCCTGTCATGGTTTCGTAAAACATTACATTACAATCTCTCAACAAACAAAATAACAGAAACAAGTACAGTACATCATCTCAAGAAACATAATCATGTCAAGTACAATGTTTTTATGCATCACTTGTCCAGTCATGGTTTCACAAAACATTACATTACAATGTCCCAACAAACATAATAACAGAAACAAGTACGATACGTCATCTTAAGAAACATAATCATGTCAACAATGTACTTATGTCTTATTACAACAACGATGGTTTCAGTGAGTGAGATGTCCGAAAATCTCAACAGCTCGCACAACATTATATCGCAATCTTTCAACAAACATAATCACAGAAACACGCTCTAAATGCAACAACAGTCAATATTACAAATATAGGCAGGGGAACCCTGCTGTCCATATGACCCTAGGGTAGCAGCTCTCATCAGATCTCATCAACGTCGACCACCTCATTCTGTTCAGCCACTACAAGGGCATCTACATCCACTATAACCTGTTCAACAACATCAGAAATGGTACCAAGGAAGAACACCTTCCTGGTTCGCTTCTTTCGTCGCATAATCTGAATAAGATCTTCAATATCCAAAACATCTATGCATTGCTGCTTCTTATGATGCCACCACCTGATTTTTGCCATCTGCTTAGGGCCAATACTGATTTCCTTACCAATCATCTCTCTCATTTCATCAAGAGTTATGTTTTTGGAATCGATAGTGATCTCCACAGTAGATGACAAAAATGGCTTATTAACTCCCTCATCAAGTTTTGTCATGTATGAATCCACCTCTATGCGTATACTAAACTTATCTAGATCAGCATCTATTGGTCCGTATTCTCTAGGAGCAGAAGCTCTGGCAGCAAGATCTCCAGCATCTTCATACATATCATCAACCATCGCTTCAACTTTCACCTTACGATCAGCTGCACAACACTCCCAAACCATCTGAAGCTTATGGGAATGCTCAATTTGCTGATAGGTATCAGTCATGTTGTGCCACACCAATTTTTTCCTCTGTCTAGAACCCCAGGGAATTCTAGCGGCAAGCATATCTACCAGCTGCGAAACAGACACAACTTGTTTGCCATTCACAAGTAGATGCACATCTTTCCCAAACACAACCCTCTCGAAACCAAAATCAAGTTTTGCAGTGTACTACCGAACATGAATTGTGAACTCATATAGGTCCCTTGTATCAAAGCTGTGTCTAATTTGAATAAAAGGGAAACATTTCAGTTCATTCGATTCTATTATGCCGTAACTAATCTACTTGCAAGATAAGGGACAAATAAGAAAAATTCACCTCTCGCTCTTCTCCCGTGTTTTTTCTTCGAGACCTGGGTGCTGCATCCGCCCACCGGAGCTGAACAATCCGTCGCCGGACTTGCTTTTCTCTTCAACCCGCTGCTCGTAGGTACATTGGGATCAGAATCCTTGCTGGCCTCCTCGCTAACCGGGGCTGAAGACCTCGCCGCTGCTACGCGTTGAGCCCCAGACTTGGGCCCCAACGGACCCGAATTAGTCGGCGACGTAGCTACAACCTTCGCCTTGCAAGACATGTTGGACCGTCGCCGTCGGATTCAGTGTCGGGGGAGGGAGAAAAAAGGTCCTCCGCCGCCGGCAGATTTAGGGTCGGGGAAGGGAAGAAAAGGGACCTCCACCACCGCAGCAAGATTCAGCGTCAAGAGTTAGGAAAGTACAGTAATGGATTTGCCCCTACGACACATTCAGGGTGGCTAAGAAGAGTGACCGACGAAGCAGGGGCACAATAGGAACTAGTGTAACGGAATATCCTGACTTAACGGGCGCGATTTGAAAATATTGGGTTTGGCCATCATTCACTCGAAAGACCCCTATAAGCAATTGGCGCCCCAACTTTTTGAATTGCGGTGATAAAAATCAACTTGGGTACCGTGTTGCCTGGGCCACCCAACTTTCGGGCCACAAAATGATATTCTCCATGCAATGTTGGCATGGGGCCACAAAATGTCTCATCATGTCTTGGCATAATAGTGTTATGCTTAGATCTATCAAGTAGGTAGGATCATGTTGTCCAAGTGATGACTCATACAACCACAAGTCGGTAAAGGTGTTTCTCACCAGCCTAGAGAGGTCTAGATCCCATTCGTTGGCTTGGGACCACATGTAACACAAAGTGTCTCATCATGTCTTGGCATAGCAATGTTATACTAAGACCTATCAACTTGTTAGTAATTTGTTAGCCAAGTGTTGATTCATAGGATCACAAGTTGGTAGGAACATTTAACACAAAGTGTCTAATCATGTCTTGGCATAGCGAAATTATACTTAGATATATCAAGTAGGTGGGATCATGTTGACCAAGTACTGAGTCACACAACCACTAAGTTGATGATGGTGTTTCTAGCCAACCAAGAGAGGTATATAGCCCATGCAATGTTGGCATGGGCCCACATTTGCCACAAAGGGTCTTATCATGTCTTAGCATAGCAGTGTTATACTTAGATCTATCAACTAGGTAGGATACTGTTGTCGAAGCTGACACATACAACCACAAGTTGATGAAGGTGTTTGTAGACAAATAATATAGTTCTAGATCCCATGCAATGTTGGCATGGGCCCACATATGCCACAATTTTGTGTAATGGCTTGGCATAGAACTCTTATACTTAGATGTATCAACTGGGTGGGATCATGTTGGCCAAGTGTTGCGTCAGCCAACCACAAGTTTAGGATGGTTTTTCTAGCCAACCAAGAAAGGTCCACAGCCCATGCAACCAAGTATGTAGGATCATGTTGTCCAAGTGATGACTCATAGAACCACAAGTTGTTGAAGGTCTTTCTAGCCAGCCTAGAGAGGTCAAGATCCCATGCAATGTTGGCATGGGCCCACATCTGCCACAAGTGTGTATCATGGATTGGCATATCAATATTATACTTAGATGTATCAAATAGATGGGATCTGGTTGGCCAAGTGTTGAGGCACACAACCACTGAGTTGATGATGGTGTTTCTAGCCAACCCAAAGAGTTCAATATCCCATGCAATATTTACATGGGCCCACATTTCCCACAAAGTGTCTCATCATGTCTAGGCATAATAGTGTTATATTTAGATCTATCAACTTGGGAGGAACATGTTGTCCAAGTGATGACTCATACACAATAACAAGCTGATGAAGGTGTTTGTATATAGCCCATAGGGATAGACCCCATGCAATGTTGGCATGGGCCCACATGTGCCACTAGTGTGTGTCATGGCTTGGCATAGAACTCTCATACTTAGATGTATCAACTAGTTGGCATCATGTTGGGAAAGTGCAGAGGCACAAAACCACAAGTTGATGAAGGAGTTTCTAGCCAACCAAGAGAGGTCTATAGCCAATGCAATGTTGGCATGGGCCCACATTTACCACAAGGTGTCTCATCATGTGTTGGCATAGAAGTGTTATACTTTGATCTATCAACTATGTAGTATCATGTTGTCCAAGTGATTACTCATACAACCACAAGTTAATGAAGGTGTTTCTAGACAGATAATATAGTTCTAGATCCCATGCAAGGTTGGCATGGGCCCACATATACCGCAATTTTGTGTAATGGCTTGGCATAGAACTCTTATACTTAGATGTATCAACTGGGTGGTATCATGTTGGCCAAGTGTTGAGTAAGACAAGCACATGTTTAGGATGGTTTTTTAGCCAACCAAGATAGGTCCATAGCCCATGCAACCAAGTAGGAAGGATCAGGTTGTCCAAGTGATGACTCATAGAACCACAAGTTGTTGAAGGTGTTTCTAGCCAGCCTAGAGAGGTCAAGATCCCATGTAATGTTGGCATGGGCCCACATCTGCCACAAGTGTGTATCATGGATGAGCATAGAGCTATTATACTTAGATGTATCAAAAAGATGGGATCATGTTTGCCAAGTGCTGAGGCACACAACCACTAAGTTGATGATGGTGTTTCTAGCCAACCCAGAGAGTTCTATATCCCATGCAATGTTTACATGGGCCCACATTTTCCACAAAGTGTCTAATCATGTCTTGGCATAAAAGTGTTATACTTAGATCTATCAACTTGGTAGCAAAATGTTGTCTGAGTGATGACTCATACACAATAACAAGTTGATGAAGGTGTTTGTAGATAGCCAAGAGGTATAGATCACGTGCAATGTTGGCATGGGGCCACTAGTGTGTGTCATGGCTCGGCATAGAACTCTCATACATAGATGTATCAACTGGGTGACATCATGTTGGGTAAGTGCTGAGGCACAAAACCACATGTTGATGAAAGAGTTTCTAGCCAACCAAGAGAGGTCTATAGCCCATGCAATGTTGGCATGGGCCCACATTTACCACAAGGTGTATCATCATCTCTTGGCATAGAAGTGTTATATACTTTGATCTATCAACTAGGCAGTATCATGTTGTCCAAGTGATGACTCATACAACCACAAGTTGATGAAGGTATTTCTAGACAAATAATATAGTTCGAGATCCCATGCAATGTTGGCATGGGCCCAAATCTGCCACAAGTTTGTGTCATGGCTTTGCATAGAACTCTCATACTTAGATGTAGAAACTAGGTGGGATCAAGTTGTCCAAGTGATGAGGCACAGAACGACAAGTTGATGAAGGAGTTTCTAGCCATCCTAGATAGGTCTATAGCCCATGCAATGGTGGCATGGGCCCACATTTGCCACAAAGTGTCTCATCATGTCTTGTCATAGGAGTGTTAAAGTTAGATCTATCAACTAGGTAGGATTATGTTGTCCAAGTGATAACTCAAACAACCACAAGTTGATGAAGGTGTTTCTAGACAGCCAAGATAGGTCTACATCCCATGAAATGTTGGCATGGGCCCACATCTTCCATAGGTGTGTGTCATGGCTTTGCATAGCACTCTCAAACTTAGATGTCACAACTAGGTGGGTCATGTTTTGCCAAGTGTTGACTCACACAACCACTAAGTTGATCATGGTGTTTCTAGCCAACAAAGAGAGGTTTATAGCCCATGCAATGTTCGCATGGGCCCACATTTGCCACAAAGTGTCTCATCATGTATTTGCATAGCAACGTCATACTTAGATCTATCAACTAGGTAGGATTATGTTGTTCAAGTGATGACTCATTAAACCACAAGTTGTTGAAGGTGTTTCTAGATAGCTAGACAGGTCTAGATTCCATGAAATGTTGGCATGGGCCCATATCTGCCACAAATGTGTGTCATGGCTTTGCATAGCACTCTAATACTTAGATGTCTTAAATTGGTGGGATCATGTTAGCCAAGTGGTCTAGTAACAACATGGTGAAGTAGATGGTGTTATTTGGTACACAAATGACCACTCTTGTGAATGTGATATGGAAGTTTTAACCACATTTTTCCAAGTCAAATTTTGGTTAAACTGGTCAAATTTTAGAAAATTTGAGCTACAACTACATGATTGGCATCTCATTCATGTTCTCAAATTTCATACTAAGGTTCACGAGATGATGTTTCGTCATGGATGTGGTGCTAGGTCAGCATGATTCATCCATATTCAGTGATTGCACCCTCGCGGTTTTGACTTAACTTTGAAAGGGGCACTAGAAATTCGAAAAAAATAAAAAGATAGTGAAACCTTCACCATGTGCCTTAGGTTGCTTATGTTAGCATGTGTAAAAAAATTCATATTATTTCTTGAAGGTCGGAAAAATCACATATTATGAAAAGTGGCTTAGGTTAGACTAAACGCTTCATTTCTAAGTTTGCTATTTTTTCGACCATCACCAAATTAATCCAAACTTTTTCAACATGCTATCAGAAAGGTATGTATGCAGAATATGTAATTGGTTTCAAAAACATAAGTTCAAAATTTTGGCAAATATTAGTTATTTTTGAATTAAATAGAAAAAAATACAAGTCTACCATTTCCCTCTACAGAAACCCGATGTACCAGGATTGAAGCAAACATATGGAGGTGCAGAAATCAGGCAGTGCGTTGACGAGCAGAAGGTCATCATCGAGTTCACCGGGACTCTCGAGTAACTTGACTGCCGTGAGGTTTCAGTTTGGGTGTTATTTCTGTTGGAGATATGCCCAAGAGGCAATAATAAAAGTGATTATTATTATATCTTTGTGTTTATGATGAATGTTTACATCCCATGCTATAATTGTATTATTAGGAAACACTAATACATGTATGTTTTGTAAACATATAAGAGTCCCTAGTAAGCCTCTTGTTGAACTAGCTTGTTGATTAATTGATGATCATGGTTTCCTGATCATGGACATTGGATGTGATTAATAACAAGGTTATATCATTAGGAGAATGATGTGATGGACACACACCCATAGTAAGCGTAGCATAAGATCAAGTCATTAAGTTCGTATTGCTGTAAGCTTTCAAATACATAGTAACCTATTCCTTCGACCATGAGGTTGTGTTAATCACCATCACCGGATGGATACTTTGATGACATCAAACGCCGCTTCGTAACTGGGTGGTTATAAAAGTGTCATTGGGTATTCTGAAAGTATGTGTTGAAGCGCATGAACCAAGATTGGGATTTGTCCATCCATATGACGGATAGATATGCTCTGGGCCCTCTCGGTGGAATGTCATCTAGTTAGCTTGCAAGCATGTGACTAGGTCACAAGGGATGACATATCACGGAACGAGTAAAGAGTACTTATCAGTAACGAGGTAGAACTAGGTATGGAGATACCGATGATCAAACCTCGGATAAGTATAGTATCGCGAGACAAAGGGAATTAGTTTCGTATGTAAGTGGTTCAATCGATCGCGAAGTCATCGTTGAGTATGTGGGAGCCATTATGGATCTCCAGGTCCCGCTGATGGTTATTGATAGGAGATGTATCTCTATCATGTCTACATATTCACGAACCGTAGGGTGACACACTTAAGGTTCGAAGTTGTTTTAAGTAGATATGCAATATGCGTTGGAGACCGAATGTTGTTCGGAGTCTCGGATTGGATTCGGGACATCACGAGGAGATCCGGAATGGTCTGGAGAATAAGATTCATATATAGGAGATCATTTTATGAGTTAGGAAATGTTCCGGAGTGTTTGTATGAGGATTCTAGAAGGTTTTGGAATGTTCCGGAAGGTTCTAGAAGATATCTTGGAGTTTGCTTGAAATCAAGATAGGGATCAAGGACTCCTGGTGGGTCAAGATACGGATTCGTGGGGGAGGAGGACTCCTCCCCCCACCTCCAATCCGCCGGCCTAGAGAGGGAGGGGAGTCCTACAAGGACTCCCCCTCCCTAGGCGCCTCCCCTCTTTAAATAGAGGGGCAGGGGCGCCCCCTCCTCCCCTGCTCCCATAACACCCAATCTCTACCGCCTCTCTCCTCCACCATCTTCTGCACAGGCATAGGCGAAGCCCTGCAGAATTATCTACTCCACCACCACCACCACACCGTCGTGCTGCTGGGATTCCGTGGAGAAGATCTACCACCTCCGCTGCTCGCTGGAACGGGGAGAGGAAGGTCTGCTTCGACTCCGCACGTGTGACCGACTGCGGAAGCGCTGCCGAAACGTGGCGCCGGAAGGATCGTCTACTTGACCAAGGGCGGAAGCGCTGCTGGAACGCGACGCCGGAAGGATCGTCCACACGATCTTGAGATCGGCAAGTGATCGACTACATCAACCACGAGATCTAATCTCGTTAACGCTTTCGGATCTACGAGGGTTAGTTCCTATCTATCTCGTTGCTCATGTCTAATAGATTATATCTTGGCTTTTATCTGGATTAGATCTAGGTTTTGTTCGTTCTTGCGGTAGAAATTTTTTGTTTTCCATGCTACGAACCCATCAGTGGTATCAGATCCGTATCTATGCGTAGATCTGTTGCGCGAGTAGAACACAATGTTTTTGTGGGCGTTGATGCTTTTGTTGTCGGTGTCTTAGCGTGTACTTTGCATCTTGCGGCATGGTGGGATGAAGCGGCTCGGGCTAACATTACATGTCATCGCACATGAGACTTGCTCCACGCTTGACGTGCAACTTGCCTTGCACAAGTGGCTTTGCGGGTGTCTGTCTCTCCCACCATAGTTAAGATTCGATTTACAATGAGCATCTTGACAACACTTGTATCAACGTTGTGGTTCTTGTTCGTAGGTAAGATCGGTCTTATGCGAAATCCCCAAACCACGTAAAACTTGCAAAGAAAATTAGAGGCGTCTAACTTGTTTTTGCTAGGGTTTTGTGATGTGATATGGCCATCATGTGATTGTGATTGTATTTGATGTATGCAATGATCCTTGTTGTAATATGGCAACCGGCAGGAGCCTAATGGTTGTCTTTAATTCTGTTAAGACCTGCGTGTCTATTCATCTTGTAATAGCTTTATTCCAAGTAGTTGTAATAGTTGCTGGTGATGATGGACAACCATGAAGCGGTGCCACTGACCTTGACGCAATGCTGGTGATGATGGAGATCATGTTCGTGCTTTGGAGATGGAGATCAAAGGCGCAAGAAGAAAATGCCATATCATATCACACTAATTATGAATTGCCTGTGATGTTAATCCTTTATGCATCTTGTATTGCTTAGATCGCGACGGTAGCATTATAAGATGATCCCTCTCACTAAATATCAAGTAGTAAAGTGTTCACCCTTAGTTGGCACCGTTGGTAAGACTCGTCGTTTCGAAGCATCTCGTGATGATTGGATGTGATAGATTCTACGTGTGCATACAACGGGTGCAAGCCAGATTTGCACATGCGGAAACTAAGGTTGTCTTGACGAGCCTAGCATGTATAGACATGGTCTCGGAACACGGAATACCGAAAGGTAGAGCACGAGTCATATAATTGATATGATGAACATGAAGATTGTTCGCCGATGAAACTACATCTTCTCTCGTGAAGATCGGACTTGGTGTAGTGGACTTGGTTCGTGTAATCACTAAGACAATGTGAGGGATGTTGTTTTGAGTGGGAGTTCACCTAGTTAGTTTAATAATTAAATTTGAACTCAATTTGTCATAAACTTAGTCTAAACTACTTGCAAATTGTTGTAGATTATGGCGACCCCCTCCATCAATTTCAATGCGTTCCTAGAGAAAGAAAAACTTAAGAACAATGGAAGCAATTTCACTGACTGGTTCCGTGGACTGAAGATCGTCCTCAGGGCTGGTCAGTTGACCTATGTGCTCGATGCACCGCTAGGTGACCCACCTGCAGATAATGCCACCGATGACGAAAAGAATGTTTTCGCCACTCGGAAGAATCATTACTCCACAGTTCAGTGTGCCATCCTGTACGGTTTAGAAGCGGAGCTCCAACAGCGTTTTGAGCACCACGACCCGTTCGAGATCATTAAGGAGCTCAGGCTAATTTTTGAGACTCGCGCGACCATGGAGAGCTATGAGGCCTCCGAAAAGTTCTTTAACTGTAAGATGGAAGAAGGAAGCTCCGTTAGCGAGCATGTGCTCACCATGTCTGGGTATGCAAAGAAGCTCCAAGAGTTGGGAATATCGATTCCTAATGAATTGGGGATTCACCGTCTCCTTCAATCACTGCCACCAAGTTACAAGAACTTTGTGATGAACTACAACATGCACTGCATGAACAAGACGTTGCCTGAACTGTCATCCATGCTGAAAACTGCTGATGTGGAGATCAAGAAGGAGCAACAAGTGTTGATGGTCAATAAGACCACCAATTTCAAGAAACGGGGCAAGCCTAAGAACAAGGGAAACTTCAAGAAGGACGGCAAGAAAGCTGCCGCACCTGCTAAGAAGCCCAAGGCTGGTCCTAATCCTGAAACTGAGTGCTTCTACTGCAAGGGTGCTGGTCACTGGAAGCATAACTGCCCCAAGTACCTGGCGGATCTGAAGAACGGCAACATCAAGAAGAAAGGTATATTTGATATATGTGTTATAGATGTGTATCTTACTAGTAATCGTAGTAGTGCCTGGGTATTTGATACTGGTTCGGTTGCTCATATATGTAACTCGAAATAGGAGCTGCGGAATAAACGAAGACTGGCAAGAGGCGACGTGACGATGCGCGTTGGAAATGGCTCCAAGGTTGATGTGATCGCCGTCGGCATGCTCCCTCTACATCTACCTTCGGGATTAGTTTTAAATTTAAATAATTGTTATTTGGTGCCTGTGTTAAGCATGATCATTATATCTGGATCCTGTTTATTGCGAGACAGTTACTCTTTTAAGTCTGAGAATAAAGGTTGTTCGATTTATATGAGTAATATCTTTTATGGTAATGCACCTGAGATGAATGGTTTATTCTTACTGAATCTCGATAGTAGTGATACACATGTTCACAACATAGATGCTAAACGAATTAAATTGAATGGTAATTCTACATACATGTGGCACTGTCGTCTTGGTCACATTGGAGTGAAGCGTATGAAGAAACTCCATTCAGATGGACTTCTTGAATCACTTGATTTTGAATCACTTGAAAGATGCGAAGCATGTCTAATGGGAAAAATGACTAAGACTCCATTCTCTGGTACAATGGAGCGGGCTACAGACTTATTGGAAATAATACATACTGATGTGTGCGGTCCAATGAGTGTAGCATCGCGTGGTGGATATCGTTATGTTCTCACTTTCACGGATGACTTGAGTAGATTGGGTATGTCTACTTTATGAAACATAAGTCCAAAACTTTCGAGAAGTTTAAGGAATTTCAAAGTGAAGTGGAAAATCATCGTAACAAGAAGATTAAGTTTCTGCGTTCTGATCGCGGGGGTGAATATCTGAGTTACGAGTTTGGCATGCATTTGAAGAAATGTGGAATACTTTCACAGTTGACACCACCGGGAACACCACAGTGTAATGGTGTGTCCGAACGTCGTAATCGAACTCTCTTAGATATGGTTCGGTCTATGATGTCTCTTACAGATTTACCGTTATCATTTTGGGGCTATGCATTAGAGACAGCCGCATTCACTTTAAATAGGGCACCATCTAAATCCGTTGAAACGACACCGTACGAATTGTGGTTTGGTAAGAAACCTAAGTTGTCGTTCCTTAAAGTTTGGGGTTGCGAAGCATATGTAAAGAAGTTACAACCTGATAAGCTAGAACCCAAAGCGGAGAAATGCGTCTTCATAGGATACCCTAAAGAAACGATTGGGTATACCTTCTATCATAGATCCGAAGGCAAAGTTTTCGTTGCCAAGAATGGATCCTTTCTTGAGAAGGAGTTTCTCTCGAAGGAGGTGACTGGAAGGAAAGTAGAACTCGATGAGGTTATTGAACCTTCTCGTGGATTTGAGAGTAGCACAGCACCGGAAGATGTTTTGGTGCCGCCTGCACCAAATGAAGAGGAAGCTAATGATAATGATCATGAAACTTCGAACGAAGTTACTACTGAACCTCGCAGGTCAACGAGGGTTCGTACCACTCCTGATTGGTATGACTCTGCCTTGAACGTCATGTTGGTGGACAACACTGATGACCCTGCGACTTATGAAGAAGCTATGGTGAGCCCAGATTCCGACAAATGGCTAGAAGCCATGAAATCCGAAATGGGATCCATGTACGAAAACCAAGTGTGGACTTTGGTGGACTTACCGGATGGCCGTAAGGCTGTCGAGAACAAATGGATTTTCAAGAGAAAAACAGATGCTGATGGTAATGTTACCGTCTATAAAGCTCGACTTGTTGCGAAAGGGTTCCGACAGATTCAAGGAGTTGACTATGATGAGACTTTCTCACCAGTAGCGAAGCTAAAGTCTATGAGGATTTTTTTAGCAATTGCTGCATAATTCGATTATGAGATTTGGCAGATGGATGTCAAAACGGCGTTCCTTAATGGTGACATTGAGGAAGAGTTGTATATGGTACAACCCAAAGGTTTTGTCGATCCTAAAGATGCTGACAAGGTATGCAAACTTCAGCGCTGTATTTATGGACTGAAGCAAGCATCCCGGAGTTGGAATCAACGTTTTGATAAAGTAATCAAAAACTTTGGATTTATACAAACTTATGGAGAAGCTTGTATTTACAAGAAAGTGAGTGGGAGCTCTGTAGCGTTCCTGGTACTATATGTAGATGACATATTATTGATTGGGAATGATATAGAACTTCTTAATAGCGTCAAAACCTATTTGAATAATAGTTTTTCAATGAAGGATCTTGGCGAAGCAGCATATATTCTAGGCATCAAGATTTATAGAGATAGATCAAGACGCCTAATAGGGCTTTCACAAAGTACATACTTGGACAAAGTTCTAAAGAAGTTTAGAATGGAAGATAGCAAGAAAGGGTTCGTGCCCATGTTGTCAGGTAAGACCTTGACTAAAACTCAAAGTCCAGCTACGGCAGAAGATAGAGAGAAAATGAATAACATTCCCTATGCCTCAGCCATAGGTTCTATCATGTATGCCATGGTATGTACAAGACCGGATATAGCACATGTTGTTAGTTTGACTAGCAGATATCAAAGTGATCCTGGAATGGAGCACTGGACAGCGGTCAAGAATATCCTAAAGTACCTACATAGGACTAAGGATATGGTTCTTTCTTATGGAGATGATGAACAACTTGTTGTAAACGGTTACACCGATGCTAGTTGGAACACCGATCCGGATGATTCGAAGTCACAGTCGGGATACATATTTATTTTGAATGGTGCTGTAGTGAGCTGGAGGAGTGCGAAGCAAAGCGTTGTGGCGAAATCTTCAACTGAATCGGAATACATAGCTGCTTCGGAGGCTGCACAAGAAGCCGTTTGGATGAAGGAATTCATTACCGAACTCGGCGTGGTTCCCAGTGCGTTGGACCCGATGGCCATCTACTGTGACAACACAGGTGCCATAGCTAATGCGCAGGAGCCAAGGTCACATAACAAGCTGAAGCACATCAAGCTACGTTTCCACGCTATTCGCGAGTATGTCCGAGATGGTGACATAAAGATTTGCAAAGTACACACTGATCTGAATATGGCAGATCCGTTAACTAAACCTCTCCCTAGGGCAAAGCATGACCAACACCAAAACGCCATGGGTGTTAGGTATATTACCATATAATCTAGATTATTGACTCTAGTACAAGTGGGAGACTGTTGGAGATATGCCCAAGAGGCAATAATAAAAGTGATTATTATTATATCTTTGTGTTTATGATGAATGTTTACATCCCATGCTATAATTGTATTATTAGGAAACACTAATACATGTGTGTTTTGTAAACATATAAGAGTCCCTAGTAAGCCTCTTGTTGAACTAGCTTGTTGATTAATTGATGATCATGGTTTCCTGATCATGGACATTGGATGTGATTAATAACAAGGTTATATCATTAGGAGAATGATGTGATGGACACACACCCATAGTAAGCGTAGCATAAGATCAAGTCATTAAGTTCGTATTGCTGTAAGCTTTCAAATACATAGTAACCTATTCCTTCGACCATGAGGTTGTGTTAATCACCATCACCGGATGGATACTTTGATGATATCAAACGCCGCTTCGTAACTGGGGTGGTTATAAAAGTGTCATTGGGTATTCTGAAAGTATGTGTTGAAGCGCATGAACCAAGATTGGGATTTGTCCATCCATATGATGGATAGATATGCTCTGGGCCCTCTCGGTGGAATGTCATCTAGTTAGCTTGTAAGCATGTGACTAGGTCACAAGGGATGACATATCACGGAATGAGTAAAGAGTACTTATCAGTAACGAGGTAGAACTAGGTATGGAGATACCGACGATCAAACCTCGGATAAGTATAGTATCGCGAGACAAAGGGAATTAGTTTCGTATGTAAGTGGTTCAATCGATCGCGAAGTCATCGTTGAGTATGTGGGAGCCATTATGGATCTCTAGGTCCCGCTGATGGTTATTGATAGGGGATGTGTCTCTATCATGTCTACATATTCACGAACCGTAGGGTGACACACTTAAGGTTCGAAGTTGTTTTAAGTAGATATAGAATATGCGTTGGAGACCGAATGTTGTTCGGAGTCTCGGATTGGATTCGGGACATCACGAGGAGATCCGGAATGGTCCGGAGAATAAGATTCATATATAGGAGATCATTTATGAGTTAGGAAATGTTCCGGAGTGTTTGTATGAGGATTCTTGAAGGTTTCGGAATGTTCCGGAAGGTTCTAGAAGATATCTTGGAGTTTGCTTGAAAATCAAGATAGGGATCAAGGAGTCCTGGTGGGTCAAGATACGGATTCGTGGGGGAGGAGGACTCCTCCCCCCACCTCCAATCCGCCGGCCTAGAGAGGCAGGGGCGTCCTACAAGGACTCCCCCTCCCTAGGCGCCTCCCCTCTTTAAATAGAGGGGCAGGGGCGCCCCCTCCTCCCCTGCTCCCATAACACCCAATCTCTGCCGCCTCTCTCCTCCACCATCTTCTGCACAGGCATAGGCGAAGCCCTGTAGAATTATCTACTCCACCACCACCACCACGCCGTCCCAAAGATGCAATTCAAAGTGCTCGAATCACTGTATGGATTTAGAAGGGTCAAGAAACATGTCAAAAATCTGGTACGTTTGTTCTCTATACATTTAGTAACGATATAGTTACTCCAAACATTACACAAAACCTCTCTGTTTCTCAGGGATACCAAATTTCAAAAGACGTAGAAGTGGCTAACAGATATACGGAGTCTATGTTTGATGACGTTTCCAACTGGGAGATCGTAAGCTACGATACACCACAGCAAAATGATTCGTGAGTTTCTCGTTTAACTAATGTCATTTCTTTTGATGTGTTAGTATTGTTGTTCAAATTTTGATTCGTTATGATCAGGAAACTTGTGTGGAATGTTTGTGCTCTGCTATATGGAGCACTCGAACAGAAAAAAATTCACAGATGAAGTGTCACGGGTTTTCAAAATTTCTGTTTGGCACTTGCATATATACACTAGCATGTGACCTTATTAACCCTCCTAACATTGTGTTGCAACAAACGGTAAATGATTCTAGGAGATGTACTGTTGTAGAAACTATTCTGTCGAAGACAAACAAGCTCGAAAAGGTAAAAAGAAGAGTTCTTGAGATCGTGGCGCTGGAAGATTCTTGAAAACTAAAGAAACAAAAATTCCTAGTACCGATTCCATGGCGAATGTTGGTATACCATTAAACAATTTACAAAAGCTAGGTTGTTTGATTGCTAATCACGCATGGCTATATTTTTGTCTAGAAGAATGTTTCATGACTGTGGTTTCGTTGTTTTGGTTAATTAGACGATTGTAATCTAAAGTTTTGGTTGTTTATGTTCACCAATTTGTGGATTTGATCAACAATGTTCATAGGCCTAGTTATTGTGCTTATGCTTAAAATAAGTCTGCCAGCAAAACACGGTATAACATCGGCACATTATTTCGGATTGAGACAACTATTATTTAATACAAAGCTTGCTAAAATAGTAACTGACCAGACATATAATGAATGAGAATTACGTACAAAGATGCTATGAAATGTAAGTGCATATCACACTTGGTTACCATGTACTCCATGTCGCTTATAGCGTGCGGATCATGTCGCACAATGTAGTCGGAGAAGCCATGAATACAAGGTTGGACACAGTCTCCTCTCTCCCGTTCACCAGGTGTTTAATACAAGGTTCACCTTTCCCATCCGATTTCAGGATCTAAAGAATTGTACTCCCTCCGTTTCAAAATATAAGATGTTTTAGCTTTGTGAAACAAGTGTATCTGGACCCCTTTTAGTGTGTAGGTTCGTGTATATGCGGAGTGAACCTACACACTAAAAGGTTTCTAGATACACTCTTTTCACAAAGGTAAAACATCTTATATTTTGAAACGGAGGGTGTAGGCATTTTGAGTGGATGGATGAGTACATTGGGAGGATTAAACTAGAGAGTGCCGTTGATTGGAAGGGGCCTATCGACTGAGCTCAATTACCCTCAGACGCTGGAGAACTTGGGCTCTGGAATCGTTGCTACGACGGGGGATGCATAAGTTAAGGGAGAACTAAAGAAGCTAAACAAGACGTTAAGGCAGATTATCGATCTGAAGAAGCGGGCAAACATGGTGAATATTGTATTTTATTTTTGTGTAATTGCTCTTAGGTTGGTGTATCTGTTGATGATGTTGGCCAAGTGTTGACTCACACAACCACTAAGTTGATGATGGTGATTCTAGCCAACCAAGAAAGGTCTATGGCCCATGAAATGATGGCATGGGCCCACATCTGCCACAAGTGTGTGTCATGGCTTTGCATAGCACTCTCAAACTTAGATGTAGAAACTAGGTGGGATCATGTTGGCCAAGTGTTGACTCACACAACCACTAAGTTGATGAGGGTTGTTTCTAGCCAATCAAGAGAGGTCTATAGCCCATAAAATATTGGCATGGGCCCACATCTGCCACAAAGTGGCTCATCAAATCTTGGCATACTAGTCTTATACTTAGATCTATCAACTAGGTAGGATCATGTGATCCAAGTGATGGCTCATACAACCACAAGTTGATGAAGGTGTTTCTAAACAGCTAAGATAGGTCTAGATCCCATGAAATGTTGGCATGGGCCCACATCTTCCACAAGTGTGTGTCATGGCTTTGCATGACACTCTCAAACTTACATGTAGCAACTAGGTGGGATCATGTTGGCAAAGTGTTGACTCACACAACCACTAAATTCATGATGGTGTTTCTAGCCAACTAAGAGAGGTCTATATCCCATCCAATGTTGGCATGGGCCCTCATCTGCCACAAAGTGGCTCATCATATCTTGGCATACAAGTCTTATACTTAGATCTATCAACTAGGTAGAATCATGTTATCCAGCTGATGAATCATACAACCACAAGTTGATGAAATAGTTTTGTAGATGGATAATATTTGCAATATCCCATGCAATGTTGGCATGTGCCCACATGTGCCACAAGTGTGTGTCATGGCTTTGTATAGCACTCTCAAACAGAGATGTAGCAACTAGGTGGGATCATGTTGGCCTAGTGTTGAATCACCTCACACAACCACTAAGTGGATGATGGTGTTTCTAGCCAACCAAGAGAGGTTTATAGCCCATGCAATGTTGGCATGGACTCACATTTGCCACAAAGTGTCTCATCATGTCTTTTCATAGCAGTGTTATACTTAGATCTATCAACTAGGTAGGATTATGTTGTCCAAGTGATGACTCATACAACCACACGTTGATGAAGGTGTTTCTAGACAGCTAAGATAGGTCTAGATCCCATGAATCATTGGCATGGGGCCACATCTACCACATGTGTGTGTCATGGCTTTGCATAGTTACTCTCAAACTTACATGTAGCAACTAGGTGGGATCCTGTTTTGCCAAGTGTTGAATCACTCAACCACTAAGTTGATGATGGTGTTTCTAGCCAACCAAGAGAGGTCTATAGCCCATGCAATGTTGGTATGGGCCCACATTTGCACAGGTGTGTGTCATGGCTTGCATAGCACTCTCATACTTAGATCTATCACTAGGCAGGATCATATTATCCAAGTGATGACTCATAAAACCACAAATTGATGAAAGTGTTACTAAAATCTAAGATAGGTTTAGATCCCATGAAATTTGGCATGGGCTCACATCTGCCACAAGTGTGTGTCATGGCTTCACATAGCATTCTCAAACTTTAATGTAGCAACTAGGTGGGATCATATTGGCAAAGTGCAAAGAGATACAACCAGAAGTTGATTGAAGGAGTATCAAGCCAACCTAGAGAGGTTTATAGTCCATGCAATGTTGGCAGGGGCCCACATTTGCCACAAAGCTATTCATCATGTCTTGGAATATCAGTCTTATACTTAGATCTATCAACTAGGTAGGATCATGTTATCCAAGTGATGACTCATTCAACCACAAGTGACTGAAGGTGTTTCTAAACAGCTAAGATAGGTCTAGATCCCATGAAATGTTGGCATGGGCCCACATCTGCCACAAGTGTGTGTCATGGCTTTGCATAGCACTCTCAAACTTAGAGGTAGAAACTAGGTGGAATCTTGTTGGATAAGTGTTGACTCACACAACCACTAAGTTGATGATGGTGTTTCTAGCCAACCAAGAGATGTCCATAGCCCATGCAATGTTGGCATGGGCCCACATCTACCACAAAGTGGCTCATCATATCTTGGCATAAGAGTCTGATACTTAGATCTATCAACTAGGTAGGATCATGTTATCCAAGTGATGACACATACAACCACAAGTTGATGAAGGGGTTTTGTAGATAGGTAATTTGACCTATATCCCATGCAATGTTGGCATAGGCCCACATTTGCCAGAAAGTGTCTATTCATGTCTTGTCTAGAAGTCTTATACTTAATTAGATATAACAATTAGTTAAGATCATGATATCCAAGTGTTGACTCATACAACAACAATTTGATTAAGGTGTTTATAGACAACATAGATAGGTCTAGATACCATGCAATGTTGGCATGGGCTCACATCTTCCACAAGTGTGTGTCATGGCCTTGCATAACACTCTCATACATAGATGTACAAACTAGGTGGGATCATGTTGGCCAATTGCTGAGTCAGATAACCACAAGTTGATGATGGTGTTTTCTAGCCAACCAAGAGAGGTTTATAACCCATGCAATGTTGGCATGGGCTCACATTTGCCACAAAGTGTCCCATCATGTCTTGGCATAGCAGTGTTATACTTCGATCTATCAACTCGGTGGGATCATGTTGGCCAAGTGTTGAGTCACACGTGTTTGTTATGTCTTGGCATAACACTCTCATATTTAGATGTATCAACTGGTTGGGATCATGGTGGCCAAGTCCTGAGGCACACAACCACAAGTTGATGAAGGAGTTTATAGCCAATAAAGAGAGGTCTATAGCCCAATGCAATGTTGGCATGGGCCCACATTTGCCACAAAGTGTCTCATCATGTCTTGGCATAGCAGTGTTATACTAAGATCTATCAACTATGTATGATCATGCTATCCAAGTGATGCCTTAGAAACCACAAGTTGATGAAGGTGTTTCTAGACAGCACAGATAGGTCTAGATCACATGCAATGTTGACATGGGCCCACATCTTCTACAACTTTTTGTCATGGCTTGGCATAGCACTCTCATACTTAGATGTATCAACTGGTTGGGATCATGTTGGCCAAGTGCTGAGAGCCACAACCACAAGTTGATGAAGGAGTTTCTATCCAACCAAGAGAGGTTTATATCCCATGCAATGTTGGCATGGCCCAAAGGTTCTATTAATGTCTTGGCATAGCAGTCTTATACTTAGATCTAAGAACTAGGTAGGATCATGATATCCAAGTGATGACTCATACAACAACTAGTTGATGAATGTGTTTCTAGACAACTTAGATATCAGCTAGATCACATGCAATGTTGGCATGGGCACACATCTGCCACAAGTGTGTGTCATGGCTTTGCATAGCACTCTAATACTTAGTGGTAGCAACTAGGTGGGATCATGTTGGCCAATTGTAGAGCCAGACAACCACAAGTTGATGAAGGAGATTCTAGCCAACCTAGAGAGGTTATAGCCCATGCAATGTTGGCATGGGCCTACATTTGCCAGAAAGTGTCTCATCATGTCTTGGCATAGCAATCTTATGCTTGGTCAACAAGATCCCACCTAGTTGTTTGATTCAACTATACAACTGCTATGCCAAACCATGATATTGATTCTAAGTATAAAAGTGGTATGCCATGGCATGATGCACACTTGTGCCTCATATAGGCTCATATATCCCAACGTTGCATTGGGGTTTAGACCCATGTGAGTTGACCTAGAAACCCTTCATCAACTTGTTGCACTGTGAGTAATCACTTGGTCAATATGATCACACATACTTCTTATGCCATGGTATGATGCACATCTGCGGCTACCATATATATGTGTATGCCTATGCATAGTTGTTCATGTATTTTTAGTGATCAATGTTATTTCGTTAATTACAATGTAAGATGCATCAATAATAGGAAGTATGAAATACTTGAGATGCATATTCTATAAGGCACTCCTATTTTTTGAATTTGAATTAAAGCAAACGAGTCCTAATTGGTCAACTTACTGTAGTAAACTAATATATGCCTACTGACGGTTTCACGTAAATTTTATTTGAAGTATGTTGAATCCCATATGAAAAATTATATGGTAAAAATTGGAAGCGTATGCTAGATAACGGGTTGACCTTAATAACCTTGCTGCTCTAGTTATTTGTTTCATGCACCGTATGCGTACGCGACGTTTACATCATATGATGTCTGTGGTGGGGGGTTGGGGTGACATGGGCGAAACTAAAATGGCACCACGTATAAAAGGGTTTGTCTGCCGAACCATCTCCTTTTCCCAACTCATTCCCCCCCCAATCAAGAAGAAGAAAACCCTCGTATCACTCCTTCAACTCTACTGCCTCCCACTCGATTCTTCTCCCTCTAGTCGCACATCGTCAGCTCCGCCAGCGATGAAGGCGGGAGAGCAGAGCAGCCGACACGGCTGCTGCTACTGTGGTCAAGAAGTGCGTCGTCACCGGCATAGATGCGGTGAAGGAGGTTAGCGGTTCCCACAGAAGTGCCAGGTGATGGTGCGGCCTAGTTGGCCGGTTTTCGTCACGGCGGCGCTGGATCAGGACGAGAATGAGGATGTGGGGTCGTTTGAGGAAGACATGCTAGATATGGGCGTGAAGCACGGCTCTGATGAGGATCTGTGGTGAAGGACCAATATCTTGTGGTGGTTGCATCTATGTGTTTTTCTTTAACCTCCATTTCTCCTCTTCTCTTACTGATAACTAGGCTTTGATTGTTAGGGTTGATTCTTAGGATTTGAATTTTAGTACGAGGTTGGTGTAGTACTTCATTCTGTGGTCAGCACCTTTTGGGGGCATTGACTAGTAGATGAACTCATTATGTGTAACGTTGATAGCCCTTTGTAGAGTGGATCATGGATATGGAATGTTTATATTTGAAGAATTATGTGTATAATAAAATTTCACTAGATTGAATGCTGGAAATCGTTAATGCATAATGGCAGTATACATCTTCGGCAACTAACAAGTTATAGTATTTATGTGCGGTTTATAAAAGTATAATTTATGATATCTGATCATTCAGAAAAAGTGGACACATATTTATAAATAATTCATCTCTGGAAATTACTAATGAGGTATATAAATTCATCATGTTTACACAGTCTAAGTAAACCACACAAATTTATGTTAGGATCTTTAAATTTTTCCATTTACCCAGGGCTTAAACGTTTGATTTGCATGAAATGATACTACAAATTTTTGTGTGTGAAATTAAGCATGTGTGTTCTTTGTCAACTTTTAGATGGATGGAATTATTATTTTCAGTCTTGTAATATTTGTCGAGGGAGCATGTGCTTCAGGGTGTAGTTTTGTTCATGCATTGTTATTTTATAGTTGCTGATCTACTATATAATTTTTACTTGTGACCACAACAAATAGACCGGAAGAGAGGCCCTGACCACAAACAAATAGACTCGTGTGGCTGATCTACTATATACTGATTCTTGCCAGAAATGATACATGCCAAGCTTTTATTTGTCATTTATTCAAACACTACTATCTATTCTGAACTATGCACTAGAATTTATCAAATTGCTCCAATTATATATAGTATTGAGTTTGAACTTTGGCATCATGGAATAGGTTGGCAGTTGCAGGTTATATGTTGTCACATATATTTGTCTCTCTGGGTCATTTTCCAAGTGGACCATAGTGAGTTCTTTTTAGGTTTTGTGAACGTTAAACTGTGCATAAATATAAATTGAATGGTTATGAACCGTCTAAGTGTGTCTCATTTAGATGGAAAGTTGGTCTTGCATTTGTAGAAGGATAGGGCCCTTTGTTTTTCTTCTTTTTGCAATGGACAATATGAAAATCTAAGACACCTTGTCATCAATACATAGATATGATAGTAGTATATAATCTGTAAAGATTGCTCTCCTTTATTTGGGTTATTTATGTTCTTGGTGTTTTACAACCTTTCGTAATCTATCTAATGTATAAAAAATTGCAAAACTAAGTTTTATTTGAATTACAAGGTTGTGCAGGTATAAACTTCAAAAGCATAGAGAAAATTTAAAACTAAATATTGCTTTACATACCCTATTATTCAGTAGAATCTTAATGATAACATCATAACCTATTGTCATGTGATATGAAATCTATGAAATACTTTCAGATCAGGGCTTTAAATTGAATTTTTGTTGGTCTAGTGGAACTTTACAATGCATTTAGAGATGAGTGGTGTTTAGATATAATGACATTTATAACTTGACAATTCATTTTCATAATAGAGGATTTCATTTCCTTCCTCTTCCTTAATGCATAATTTAGAAAGTATTTGAACTTAGATGTTTTACTTCCCATTATTCTTTCTATTATAACCTGCCATTGTTTTTCTTTCCATAATTACCTCCTTTCAAACTTTTTATACTCTAGCTCCTATGAGCTAAAGAGCGTTTATTATTCAAACAGGAAGGGGGGTCAACTTCAACTTTGAGCTGAAGGTCGGCATAAGAGGAAGCCGGACCTTGTGTACTCCTCCGACATATATGAGTCGATGAGTTTTCTGACACATGTATAAACTGAAAGAGGCCCTGATCTAAGTATAATCTTGCCAACAATTATACATGCCAGGATTTATTTTTCATTTATTGCCCAATTTGTTTTTGTCCTTTATTTATTCAAACATTAGTATTTGTTGTGAAGGCACTGGAATTTATCAAATATTAATTGAATATGAATGTAACACCTAAGTGGGTCTCATTTAGACGGAATGTTAGTGTTGCATTGGCAAGAGGATAGGGCCCTTTGTTTTTCCTTTTTTGCAATAGAGAACATGCAAATCAAAGATACCTTATCATCAGTATATAGATGTGAGAGTATGTAATATCTGTGATGATTGCTCCCCTCGGGTTCATTATCTTATCGAATTTTTTTTATAACCGTTTGTATTCTATCTGATGTGTCAATTGTAGAAGAACTGAATTTATTTTAATTACATGATTGTGTAGATTGAAATGGTAAGCATACATGCACAATTGAACTTTTTTTCATTATGATGTAACTGCATTGCCATCCATATTTTTTATTTACTAATATGTAGTACACTTGGTGGTTTTTATTGATAATTTTGTTCTCCTTTATGTAATGCATCTGGGTTGATTTTGTTAATGTTATATGCACCAGGGTGAAGGAAATGGGATACATCTCCAAGTACAGGAAGCCACAGGTCACTCAGCATGTTCTGGCCCGTCTAGCAGAAAGGACATGTCTAGTTAGTGGCTTATTCCTTTTTAGGTCATTTTGAAGTACACGCATAGAAGGAATTTTCCCGATTCTAAATATAGCTAAGACTCTTCTCAGCAGAGAGTTTGAGTTTGTGCTGAATGATCACTATGAAGCACAAGTGTTTGTGAGGGACACTTCCACTGTTGATAATGTTGTTCTTTACAGTGCGTCTGTGAAAGAGAAATCATTTAGTTTTGCTCATGTGGTTGTCAAGATTTACAAGATTGTTGAACTCAATCTTGTGCCAAGGAAGGAGGAAGAAAAGCTATTGAACGCAGGAATATGACACCTGTCAGTTGATTGCATGCGTGAAGTAAGTTACCTACTAGATCTTCATGTCAGGGAGACCCAATTGAAAAATGGAAGAATCCTCATCTGTTGAAACACCATAAAACATTCTTGGTGTGTCTGAGGTACTCCACCAGGCCTAACTAGAGTTGTGGTTGAAGCACATGTCCGTACTGGTACTATTTGCTATCCACTCAATGTTGGTCCATCATGCTTTAGGTTCAAACTGTTGTTGATCAAGATAGGAGCCTATACATGAATTTCTCGACCATGTCAATGCTGAACAATGGAAAGGAGGAATTACTTTGTTGGTAGATTCACGATCAAGTTTTATCTTATCAACCGTGT